>RJWH01000151.1:0-382149 GCA_004363575.1 Solenodon paradoxus | reverse complement strand
ATTAGTGCTAAAAAAGAATGGAGTACCAACTGCCTTTTTTATATAAGAATACTGAGATAAGAAAACCAAAGATAGAAATCATGTCAATTATTTCCGAGGGACTATGAAGAACATGACAGGTGATAGAAACCTGGGAAGAGGAAAAATGCAGACCAAGACCACAATGGGATCAGAAGCATTCACTTTCTTCCTGTCCTTATAGCTGATGGTTTTGACCATCTAGACAGAACATTTGACCAAGAGAGTCATGATATCTTTGTGAAGAAGATAAAATGACCAGCTGGTTTGTAGCTTTATAACTGTTTGAATGACTGTCACCTAAACAGAGTGACTCTATAGGGCACTTAACCTTGGAAGGAGGATTCTCACGGCAAGCCATAATTGTCACACTCAAGTTCAGATATGTAATCACTGACTTAAATGAAGATGTTGAAGCATTCTGGTTACAGATATAGATAACATGGGACTAAGAAAGGTACCTGATTTGTTAGTTGAGATAATTCATGTATTTGAGTCAATATGGAACAGTGGGCTACCTAGCAAGAGGAAATGTAATAACGCTAACTAGAAGATTCTGTAGGTGAGCCAAAAAACTTAATTTCAAAAGTGAAAAATAGAGAAATTCAATTTAAATGGAGAAAGCCAGAAAATATCCAGAATTGCATCACGATAAGCTGCTACCATTAAAGCCAGTGTGAAATTTCGACAGCACTAAAATTATGATTGAGCAGGTAGAACAAAGGATAGAAATGGAAAGTATGCAGATTTCAATACAACACAAGGAAGAAGTTTCTGGTGCCTAGAATGTTGGAAAATATAATGGGATCCTAGAGGAGGATCAGAAACTACTGGTGTGAGTTGTTTCTTTGACAGTAGAGATCTTCAATGTTCATTACTACATGTGTAAACTGAGCATCTGAAGTATAGTTAGTTCAAATTAAGATGTGCTTTAATTATAAAACACACTGAATTTTGAACTTGGCATAAAAATGAATGTAAAATATCTCATTAATACCTTATATAATTATTACATTCTGAAGTGTTAATATTTTGAACATATCGAATTAAATAAAACATAGTATTAAAGTTAATTTCACCTGTTTCTCTTTTACTTTTTTAGTGTGACCATTAGAAAACTGCAAATCACAGATGTGATTTAATTTTTGACTCAGTCTATTTCTAGTGGGTGATGCTGATGTAATAAGAGAGGTTGGACAATCATGGACAGTACAGAGGGATATTGTGCATTATCTCAGTACTGAACCTAATTTCTAAGTCTCCTTCAGACTCCAAATTTCATGCTACAGGTTACAAAGCTGCTGATAGAAATTGCAAAATAAATATTATTTGTCAAATTGAAAATGCCTTTCTAGTAACTACCATCTGCTGGTTTGAGTCTTGCTCAGGTCAAGACCATTTGTGGAAGAAGCTAAAGGCAATGATGACTCATCACACAAGTGTTTTTGATTCTTGGCATTTGCTAGTAAGACCGTCATGATCATCAGCCACTGTGTTGGTATCTGTAGTCGTAGAATCTTAAACTAACAAATCATTTTTCTTTAAAACTGGCATGTACAAATAAGTACATTCATGAATTTTCTAATTCTTCCTGCAATATCATAAAGATGTGAATATAGGAGCTTAATAAATAAGTGGAAAAAAACTTCAGAAATGGGCAAAACAGCCCTGCCTTGAGTATTTACTCTGTGTATTAAGGAAAATTAGGGGAAGTGAGTACAATCTATGTTCATAGATTGCTTTTAAAGGGTGCTCTTCGTGTTTCAAGATTGAATTGTTTATCTCCTTAGCCAGATGATTGTAATCATCCTGAAATCAGTATGCAAGTCCCTTACTGATATGAAGTGTGAGCTTCATACAAGAGATCTGTGAGAGATACTCTAGAGAGACAGCTCCTATGTGAAGAAATTATAATAAGACTCACTATTTTGGAAATCTATTTCAACTTGAAGAAGAGTGAAATTTTTATATAAGTCCAGGAAGCAATAGAGAAAATTACCCTATTTCGGATCACTGTAAATAGTTACCCTCACCTTCGTGCCTCCAGAAATCACTACGTCTTCCAGGTAGTTAATTATCTAGTTGAGGTACCTACCATCATGAATTGTGAGACATTAGAGCCTTCCTTGACCCCTTTATCTCCTGACCCCTGTCTGAACCTCTTAAATTCTCCCTGTAAGTTACCGCTACACTATCTGGCATGATGGTGATGGCCTTCTTGGCATGTTATGGGGCAGGGGAGAAGTGTTGTTTATTACTGACAGTCCTTGACTTCAATGCTTTTACTTTTCGGTTCTCTTGATCACTGATGATAGAAAAATTCTGACAAAATTTCCAGAATCCAAATGTCCACAGAGAGTACTTCCATGATTATTATTCCTATTGTTTTATGGGCATGTGATTTGATAGAAAGTCACTCATCAGCACATGAAAGTGAAAGGACAAGGATCATTAAGAATCACGTTGAAGGGTGATGACAAGACAAATCCATTTCAAGCTTCACAGGACCCAGACATTTTCTAGCTACTGCATCATGGAGGAAAAGAACTACCACTGGCTGGTGTGAGCTAGTTTGCATAATTCTCTCACTTTAAACCTCACAGGCATCTTCTGGGAGGGTTGTTCCAGGAGTCTGGCTTGGATTCCTCTGGGATTCTTGTTATGAGGAGACCCAGGCCAGGAGAGGCTCTGTTACTTGTCAGAGATTATAGACATTGGGGCCGGAACATCATCCCACATGAACCTTGTTCCAAAGCCTGCTATGTGTGCTAACTTAGGGGAGACGTCTCAGATGAGGCCTTGCTTAGACCTTAGTGAACTGGAAAGAGTGGTTTCTTCTGCAGTTAAGGAGCTGCTCCCAAGAGAACAGGAGAGAAGTAGGCTTAGCTGCCAAGACACAGCTTGGGTCCTTGGGGAAGGCTGTGTCTAGGAAATCTTTGTTGATATAGGAACTCACTCGAAGAATTCCAGAGATCTCATAACTGTGCCCACCTCACTATGACAACTAAGAAAAAAATAATTATTAAACAGATAAAAAGGACCACATAAAATTAGGCCTAAGTAATCTCAGTGGCAGAATTTCAACAAGGGTTCACTCCTAACTCCCAATAGAAATAGGTGAGCGATTCTCTCTCATTTCCCCTTGAAAGGTGTACTTGAACCTTTCACCATTAAGTTGCTATCGTGGAGCCTGGTGCAGATGAAAACCTCTGATGAATTTACTGTTTTTGTTTTCTAATCCCAATTCAGCTGAAGATGAAAGACTTTGATCACAATCAGAGGCCAAAACAAAACAAAACAAACTTTGTGGAAAGTCATTACCATTTAAACTGGAAAGTCCTTACCCTCTCAATGTGAGGTCAGAAATGTTATCTTTGGGTAAGAGAAAACAAGCTAGAGTGAGAGAGAGAGGCATTTCTTTCAAAAAGGCAATCAGAAAATGTTCCCAAAATGTGGAGTGACTTCATTTGATAGTATGACCAATGCCAGCCTGAATCAAGTCTGAAAAACAGCCTGATGGAAGGAAAAAGGAGGAAGACAAGAGGGCAAAGATAGATTTCTCATAGAAGGAAGTTTGAAAAAGACCATGACATGACAGAGGGGGCCAAAAAACAGCAAGAACTGAGCAAAGGCATGTCAGAGAGAGGAGCTCAGCTTAGCAGGGCCCAGCACTCAGTCTCTGACCAAATTTAGAAGTAAACAACAGCTGGGAGGAAGGGAAAGAAAGAGAAGAGACACATTATTCAGGTGCTCTGATATGTGAGGAGAAACTGACTCCCAGGAAAGTGACATCCCTTGTTGCAAAGGACACAGGGTCATGGGGAAGCCCTGTGGACCAGAGGGCAGTCAAATGTGATCTAGACAGTTCTATAGGTGTCCCAACGCCAACAGAGACCTAAGACCTGGTGCAAAGTCCAGTTCTAGGCACTATGAAAAGAAAGTGCCAGAAAAGGAGGTAGGAGAAAAGGGAAGTAGGGAAAATAAAAGGCAGAAAGACTCAGTGGACAGACAGTTGAAAGCAAAGAACACACACATCCTCATTTGGAGGAGCTGCCGTTTGTGCAAACTTCATTATCTGGCTTCTCTGCAATGACCAGATAATCAAAGCTGTAATAAAGATGAAACTGTCCAGTGTTTTCCTTTTACTTAATACTGCAATAAATATCTTCATGGAAAAATTATATATGAAACTGTTTTCCATGGTTAAATTAGTCAGTGATTCAAAAGAAGAGGTGAAAATGTAAGCATCTCTCCATTCAAGTTCATCTTCATCAGTAAAAAAAAAAAAAAAGTCAAACCACAGAGCAAGAAGAGGACATTGGAAGAAGAGAAACTTTCTTGAAAGGAGAGCAAACTGGTAAGGCAGTCAATAAAGAAGATTCCCAACAAGTGACAGAGCTTAATTATCTCACTGCACAGAGTTCAACTGTGTGTCCGTTTTTGCCAGGAGACAGCCCCTCTAATCATCAGCAGTGCTAGTGTTAAGACTAGAAAAAGAAAGCAATCCCACATTTAATATCATAGAAAGGCAATGGATAGTCAATGTGCATCAAAATTACACATAATCAATACTGTGGCCATCACCACTGACATCATCATTATTAATAACAGTGATATGGCGCCCACTTTCACAGGGACTGAGGTCCACCTCAAATGAATGACTCATTCACATGGTTGATCTACACAAATAGCATGTGCTAAGATTACCATCTGGTATAACAATCTACATCACAAGACTCCACATTTCCCGTTACCCAGGGTAAGTAAATTTCAAGCATGAGGGAAAATTTTAGCAAGTTTCTCCAAGTACCTTTACTGAGAGACTCATGTGTTTTACACACAGGGAGGTGAAGAAGGAAAATAATGAGGTAAAGGTTATTCTCTCTTTCATCTCCTCTGACGTCCCCAACATGGGAGAAGAGAAACAAGTCCTATGCAATTCTCGCTCCTATCATGAAGAAGATCAAATTTGCCTAATTAGCTCCTCACAAAGGCACTCCAGCATTTTGTAGACAAATACACGGAGTAACATTAATAACGAGTAGTGGAAGTTTGAAAATCTCTTTTCTCCTTGTTTGTTTTTGTCCCCCTCCAATGAAGACAGGAGTGTGTGTAATGAAACTACACCAGGGAAGTTAAGGTCCCTGAAGATTATTTAGGTATTTTGTATTTCCCACAAAGACATCCACATCTAAAATCGTTTTCATATAAAACTAATCTTGACTATTTTTAAGATGTTCTGCCCATGAAGGGCAGAACTAGTATCATACTATCGTAAAATCTACTACTACTATCATAGAATCACCATGCTTTCCATCTGAGGCAGGGAAGGAACCTCTTACTTTCGTGCCTGGTATGTTCAACATCCATCTCTCTTGCCACATTACAGAACCCCTCAGACGGCCTTTTGGAGCCTGCGACAGCCAGCACCTCCACATCTCTGCTGTGTTTATTTCTTCAGATTCTGGTGTACTTTTTAACTGTCTTTTTTTCTTCAAATTTTCACAAATTTGGAATTGTGCAATTGAGGTTATAATAATTCAGCTAAATAACAGTCTCTGTGTCTCTCTGTTATCTCTAAGAAAGAGTGTTTTGTTACACAAAATAAAAGTATAAGAGAAGAAAGGATTTAATGTAAAATCAGGAGGAAAAACATAGTTTACAGTAACCTTGAATTGTGAGCAATGACAATATTAATAGACAATATAAATGTGGGTACTTAATATGACAAAAGAGAAGGTAAATGTCCACAAAATTTTGATTGATGAAATTAAAACTACAATAATAATCATTGAATGCAATTTTTGTGATTTAGAGCTACTAAGAAGAAGGAAGAATTTCAGGGTGGGGAAGGGAGTGGGGTCACATTTATCATATCTGGTGTTCAAAGTTAGCATTTCCTATGAGCGAATTGGTTCAAATGTTCATCTGCATCTCTCTTAGCTCACTGCCTATACAAAAACAGGCCTAACTATAGTTAAAGTCAAATTTTAGGCCTTAGCATGTATTTAGTGCATCTTATTATTCCTTACAGAGTGCTTAGTTTAGTTATATAACTCTCACAATTCCATGTGGTATTTAGTATTATCCTCATTCTATAAATGAAGGCCCTTGCTTAGAAAAGTTTACCCAAGACAACATTTATAGCTAGAGGCAAATATTGAATTCCATAAGCTGAATGTGACAACTTGGTCATAATTTGCCAACTCCTGGTTTGTAGTCTTGGGTGCTTTCAAATGTGCAAAGAATTCTCATGTCTCCTATCTTATTTGTACTTCATAAGAATTTTATAAGATCTAGGTAGTTACTTAATGCTCATCCTATAGCTCATGTTCATAAAACTTCTATGAACACTGTGGCTTCCACATTTACCACTAGTAAATGTTGGGACCAGGACTTGAATTTGAACTTAACTTCTGACACATTCCAACTTGGAAAGTACCAAGTCTCTTGTCTCCTCTGATTTGTCACAGAAAATAATCAAATTAAATTCTAATAATATCCTAAGATAATACTGATATTACTCAAAAACTTTTTGGAATCCTTTTTATTCAACATCTATCAGAAATACCATCGATGGCGGTGCATCTTCTTCCTTAGACAACAGATTTGACTTTCATAAAGGGCCCAAATTCTTTGATACCATGTCTCACAACACAAGCTTAGTCTGACTCACAAACATGGATTGACCACAATGTAATGAGACATTTTTCTGGATCAATCTGAAAAACCAATTTAAGAGATAATGTCCAAGCATAAGCACCTACCCCTGTACTCCCCAAAATATATATTTTTTAATAAAAGGAATATTCATTGGATAAATGAATAAACTCCTTGCTGATCATTTTTTATAAAATAGAGTGGAAAAAGAAGGGACTTTGGAGATAAATACTTTCAATTTTCCTCACTTATAAAAAAAAAAAAGAAGGAAATAGAAGGAAAGACCACTTAGAAGAACAGCAGTCATTTGAATTGTAGCGTATTTGTTTTAAAACTCTGTCTCAGGAATACATCGAAATAATTCCTCTCCAGTATATATCTATAAATAATACTAGGTATAGATACATTAAACTATCAAGTTTAAGACCTCTACTCCAAAAGTGTTGGGAAGTCAGGTCTTTTTAGGGAAAACTATTTGTTCAGATGACCTCTTAAAACCTCTTCCAACCCCCAAAATTCATGATACCATGGAATATCAGCTGGAGTTAGAGTCAAGTTTTAGGTCATAGTAAGCATGCCATTGAGTGCTTCTTATATTCCCTTCAGAGTGCTCAGCTCTTTGTTCATATAATTCTCACAACAATCCCATATAGCACTGAGTATTATCCCTATTTTACTGATGAGGAAACTTGCTTAGTAAAGTTTATCTATCTTCATATTTATAGCTAGAGGCTGATATTGGATTCTAACTTAATCGGTTAGTTAGAGTTTAATCAGAGAAGTAAAATCACCAGGAGTAACACACACACACACACACACACACACACACACACATACATATGCATTTGACCTTACAAAATTATAGGAACTGGCTAGACAGTCTTAGAAACTGTTGGTCAATGAAATAGGTAACTGGGGAGAAAACTGGTACCCATAGACAAATCATCTCATACATCCGATCATTAGGATCCTTCTCTGCTTAGGTTGTTCTTTGATGCACATTCAAGAGGTCCATTCACAGAATTCTTCTCTAGACCTCTTCGTTACTAATTTTCAGTTGGTTTCCTCCCAAGTCCTTTATCATCTAGGCAAACCAATACCCACAGCCCATAAATCATCAGATGTCCACATCTCTTATTTCCTTCTAAACAAAATGGATAACCAAGAACAGTGCTTAAAGTTCTTCACACCGTAAGCTTTACTTTACCACTGCCTTTGGGGGACACCTGAAAATGGGATTGTAAAGCCTAAACAGTCTACTATGGCATAGTGTCATCATGTTATGTTGTCTATAAATAAGGGCTAAATTCTTCCTTCCTAAGCAAACTAAAAATAGAGAGCCCCTATGAGGCCATATGTTTACACTGAGAGGGATGAAGTCATGTAGCAGAAGAGTGTCCTATGAATATATATGCCTGGTATATGCAACTTAATTTTTACCTTCAGAGCCTACTTTAACTTAATCTCAAATATATCACTTGCATTTACTAATTAAGCACTTGAAACACATACAACTCTATGACCCAAATATGTGTGTCTGCATAAACCATGATCCTAATGACTGCACTATGTATCACTCTGGAATTAATAACAAATGGGAGCCATTATATTTTTTATAGAAGGAAACACCAGGTAATCATTATTCTTTTCAACATCACTGCAGACATGTATTGGGTTTACACTACTGATTTCAAATATAAATATTTCATGAAAGAGCTAGACGCCAAGTAACCCTTGAGAAAATGATAATGGAAGATGCCCGATTTACAATCTTGGAGATAATGACTTGTGACCAGTAACTATACAGGAGAAAGGATGTCTCAAATTATACATAGTTTCAATTCTAAATATCTTTTTTAAGTAAATAGGTACTTCCCACAATTTCTGCTAATGATGCATCCCCATTGCAAAAGGACAAAGCATTCAGCCTCTTTTTAACTATTTAACTTTCTTCTTGGATTTTCTAAAATAAAATATTATACGAATTATAGTAATTGCTCAAAAATATAAAATTATTTTACCTGATAAACTGGATTACCCCTTTGATTCAGGATCAGATTTGATTCCTGAGTCTATGAAGAGGAAGAATGTAAGAGGAAAGAGAAGAACTTTTTTTATATAACATAAAGGGGAAAAAAAGCATTTATCATAGGCAACAGTGTAAATAAGACATAGCAAAAGCACAGTATTTTTCTGATTTAAAAAATTGGCATAAGACATTTATAGCATTTTATGGTTTTCAGCTATACATAATTAAAATTCAACATTTATACATATTACATTATGGTCACTACCAAAAGACTAGTTCCCATCCCTCACCATATGACTCAGCCTTTTTATCTGATTTACACAGAGATCCCCTTCCTTCTTCCCTTCTGTCAATGATTATTTTGTTCTTATAATCAAAGAGGGCTTTTGTTTCTTTTTTATTTGTTTTATTTATTTTCCATATATGAGTGAAATCATAAGGTATTTGTGCTTCTCCATCTGATTTATTTCACTTAGTGTGATACCCTCTAGGCTCTTCCATGTTATGAAAAATGGCAAAATTCCATCTTTTTTTAAATAACTGAAATGCCATTGTGTGTATGTGTGTTTGTATATATATATATATATATATATATATATATATATATATATATATATCTCCCACATCTTCTTTTCCAGTTGTCTGTCAATGAACACTTAGGTTGTTTCAAAATATTTGCTATTATAAATAATGCTGCAATGAACTTGGGGGGGGGTACATACATCTCTTCATACGAGTATTTTTATATTCTTTGCATAAATACCCAGGCGTTGGTTTTAATAGCTAGATCACATGGTATTTCTATTCTTAATTTTTCAGAATTCTCCAGTCTGTTTTCCACAGTGGCTACATCAGCTTACAATGTACAAGAGCTCAGTTTTGATGATAATATGAATATTTCAGTCATCATGAAACAAAGGAAAATTCTATCTAGACTGAAAGATGGTGCACCTATAAATAGACATCAGACATGTCAGTGAGATAAATCGATTTTCTCCCAAAGAGTTCTCCAAGCACTGCATTTATGAAACTTAACGATATTAAACACAGAGTCAGACACGCCTAGAATTTTGAACCAGATTTTTCCTCCAAACTTTGGGTGATTTTTTAACTTCAGGGTCTGAGACCTGCAAACCTTGACATTACTACCTAAACTTTGGCACTTAGAACTTTCTCTTGTTTTCCTGTAGTGATGGTCCACCCTAGCTACCATTTGTCATCAGTGAGAAATGAAGTTGAAAATGCAATCACCAGCAATAAAAAAAAAAAGTGGGTGGAACTGGTAACAAGGGTAATTGAAGACCTGCAGTTACTGTCAAATGCAGGGACAAGCTGCGAATTATAGTTAAGCCTAGGAGTGTTAATGCTTGGCTTTGGAATGAATCAGCAAATTTAGGGAGCCTTCTTGTTGAACTCTAACAAATGCTAAAATGAGTCTATGCCTGGAGGATGCCCACCAACTCATCAGTTCTGTGAGGCCAGTCTACATTTAACATTTTCTTCAGCTGCGGTACAAAGTGGACAATCCACATAGCTTAATGGAGAATTGATTTTACATATTGTGTAGTGAGAAAATAAAGCAGAAGATACATTTCAATGGCATTCAGGCCCAGGTTACCTCCAGTCCAATCCATAAGCCTAGTCCCCATTCTGAAGAGGATACTTACAATAGCCATGGGTCACAACACGGAATCCTTTATTCCCACAGCAAATAACATTTGAAAATGATGCTCTGTGCAATTAAGGTTTGTTGGGAATTTTTTGTCTTTTCACATATGGCAACATTTATCTTCAAAGTTTTCTCCTTTGGCTCATGGACTCCTTTGTAAAGCAGCTGGTCTTGTGTGGCCTAATTGCAAGATGATCTGCTCTGTGATTCAGTAGCATTGTTTATTTGTACAGTGGTTCCATGGAATTTATAAACTGCATAATATTGTTCTAGACTGTTTTCTTTTTATTAAGAAGCCACATTTTCTCCAGCATGCATGACTGGGATTATAATTAGGTGGAGCCGTCAACATATTTTCATCCCAACTTCCTCCATTAATTAATGTCATTAAACAAGAAAAGCTCGCAATGAAATGACAAGATGGAAGAAGAACATGGAAAGAGAACTGGAATGACGAATCAAGTTGAAATCAATCTTTGTATTGCATACGCGAGCTTGTTAACAAATGTTCAGACGTAACTAATACAAGCTGCAAGTTATTTCTAATTAGTCCTAGCTGCTCTCGGGAAAATCAAGTCAAATCATGAAGTGTTTTAGGAATGAACTCTTTTGCTATTCTTGGTCTGTCCCTGAGAAACCCTCAGGAAATGGTCCCAGTGACTTGTCAGCCTTTCTCTATTGATGAAATGTCTCCAGGGCTGCCAGACCTCTGTGTTCTAAGAGCAATCAGACCTTCCCATTTAGTTCCCTTATTAAAAAGAAGCTGCATGTGGCTTTTTTGTTATTTCCCAATATGAATATTTCTAAATGAAGGAGGAATGGAATGTCAAGGGATTTTGAAGTGAAAAAAGTAATCATTCTAGCATCTGGAATGGGACTTGAAATCTTTATTTTTCTTTTTTTTTTTTTTAAAGGGAAGGTGCAGGCAGAAATGAAGGCAAGTAGGTAGGCAGGTAGGAAGAGAGAGGAGGAAGAAGCACTTTTTTTTTATTCAGTTTTTAATCATTGGTTATTTTTCTGACCCTGGGTCTTGAACCAGTGACCTTGGAATTTATGTGGACTATGCCTGGTTTAAACTTCCACCAGAGAAGGCTGGGACTTAAAAATCTTACAATGTTAAGAGATGTCAAAACTGAGAAGAAATACCCGAGACTCAATAAGGATATCATAGGGAAAAATCTGATTAGATATTGATCAGGCAGTTTCCAACATGGCCCTCCTTTGTTGAGTGAGCCACAGATCAGAGTCTGGCTCTCTATCTTTTCCATCTCACACACAGACCTTATCAATGATCCCAGACACAGTCAGAATCTTGATGAGACAGTCACAGGAGATTAATGTGCAAACTCAGAGGTCAAATTACTCATTATTGTAGAAGATGTCCATGTCTGGTGTCTTGAACGTTAGTCCCTCACGTCCCTTTCCATGTGATGGGCAGCTGGAAAATTGATCATTAATCTAATGCTGCTTGACTGATGTGAAATTCAAACAAATGGTTGGGGAATGTCATGAGAATCATGTAATCTTAAGCAAAGTTCAATGAAATTCCCATCATCTAATAGGTAACAACTCTAAACAGATATCTGTGTCCCCCAAATTCAGTCATTTGAGCCTCTAAGACAATGTAAATTATGTTATTCATTTATTTTCTATATTGCATGCCTTTATTTTAAAATATTAAGAATATAGCTACACACTTATCAAAGGGATATATCAACAGTATCCAGAAGACTTGCTGTCCACTTCTCAATAGGCTTAATTTCTTTAAATCTCTAACACCTTTTTTTTTTTTTAACTTCATCTCTAAGTTTCTTGTGGAATGCTTGCTGTTACCTCGATGAATCATATTCAAACTTCAGGACCCATTCATGCACTGAAGATATATTCACTTATCTGGAACAAATTGAGCAATACTAATAGCCCAGCTCTGTGTTAGGCACAGTTAGAGACACAGGAGAAGAGGAGATGAGCTCTGTGCTCAGAAGACCTCAAACCCAATTAGAAAGATGAGCTACTAACACACAAATTCAAAAGCTCAATTCAGTGTAGCTTTGTGCCCAATACTCAACAGAGTTTAAAGGAGGGAGAAAAGAAGACTGTTCAAAGAAGGCTTAACAGGTGTGCAATGGCAGGGGGAAACTCAATTCTGTCTTAGGGTAAGACAGGTTTCTCAGTCTAGGCACGAAGGACATTGCAGGTCAAATAATTCTTTCTTTGGGAGGGTCGAGGGCCTTCCTAGGCATTGTAGGGTATCTAGCAGCACCCCTGGCTTTCACCCAACATGCCATTGCACTGTCCCAAGTGTCCAATTATGAAAACCTAAAACATCCCCAGTCATTGTCGCATATATTCTGGGAAGCAAAGCTGCCTCTGTTGGAAACCACTCTGTGAAGATGATCAAATTAATCAAACTGGTGCTTAGAGAAGGGTGACAGCAGGAGTGAGGTCAAACTAAAAGACTCAGCTGGAACTCAAGGATGTGAATAAATAATTAGGGGTAATCTGTTAAAAGAGGTGGGCCTGGGACTGAATATCACATAATACATAGCTGTAGTTATGATATTTATTTTTTGCACTTAAGCCATGTTTTGAAAGTACTTAAGTGTTTTGTGCATAAACTGATGTTTTACTTTTTTTTAAAGAAAAGGTATAAGCTACATTGAAGGTGAGCAGGCAGGCAGGCAGGAAGAGAAAGGAGGAAGAAACATCTTTATTTTAATTTTTGTTTAGTTGTTCATACTGGTTGCTTTCCTTTGGATCCAGGACTCAAACCCAGGAGTATGTGGTCTGCGCTCCTTTGGAGGTGATTGACCTTACTGCTGCTCCACCAGGGCATGCCAAAACCAATGTTTTCAATATGTTTAAAATGTTCCCACCATGTTCTGAATTAATTTTCCTCTTTTTTTTTAATATCAGATTCTCCTTTGAAAAAGTCTGCAAATAAAGGAGAAAGAGAGGCTATAACTGGCTATAGACAGTCAATTATCTCAGGAGATAGCTAAATAACTGATCAGAAGAAGCGTGAGAAAAGGTATGAGGCCAAAACAAGAGAGTCTGGGAGGGTAGAAAGGTCCCTCCTTATGATTTTGCTTGAGAGTTTGAGAACTAAACTGAATGCCCGAAATATAGTACCAACACAGCACATTTCAAAATAAGCCATGCCGCCACAAGCCAGGGCTAATCCCTCTCCAGATGCTCTTTTCCACTGGGGCTGCTCATCATCAAAGTTCCAATCACATCAGTAGGCCTTCCGTTTCCCAAAATGCCTAAGGGAACAAGGCAATGTGGAGGAAGAAAGGGTTATCTATGCAACTGTGACTTTGTTGGTGCCCCTGGGGGGGCATTCAGGAAAGCCCCCCACCTCCCATATTGTGGGAGACCTGTCTATCTTCTATGAAGCTGCCACAGGCTCATTGTCTCCTGTGTTCATTTTGTAACACTCCTTGCAGGAAGTGAGAAGCCCTAGTGAGTCACACAGAAATACACCCCGAAAAGAAAAAATAAAGCCAAAATCCTAGTTGACTTTTCCAACTTGTTCAGATGTACACTATTTATAAATGTTGCTTTTAAACTCCCAAAAAGAAACGCCCCGGTACTGGGTTAGGTGTTGGTCAGAGGTGACATGTAAGCAGAGAAGGTGGTCGCCTGGGGCAGAGGGACTTAGAGGGGACTGTCCATTCAGCCAGGAAACTGGGGTGTGTCTACAAACCTGAGCAGCCCTGTTGAGTCCCTTTCAGTCCCTGTCGTTGAACTCTTCACCTGGAGTCTAGCACGGGGGGCAGCTGAGCAGAAACGCTGATTCAGAAAATCTGGTTACCAGATACTCTGTCGGAAACAGAAAGACATTAAGAAAACTGTGGAGGGGCAAGCTGGACGTGGTTACAGCCTGTTCTCCTTACAGGCAGAGGAAATCATCGGAATCTCTTGAGTCCAAAAAATTAGAGTGGAAAGCAGCCTTAATTGGTTCTTGTTTGTTTTTTAATAAAGTGTTCGCTTTCTTCTGATTGCCAGATTCTGGATAGGCTTCATTTGGAAATATCAGGTCAGGAACGTGTTCTCACTCAGTTTCCTCCTCCCCCTACTCTCAGATAAACCCATTTAAAAAACTAATAGCAAGAAGCATGATTAGAGGCATGGGCCCAGGACAAGAGGCTCTGGAGGGGAGCAGAGAGCGCCCTCTTTGCTATGTGTGATTTAACTGGAATCATGTGCATTTCCACTTTTATTCTGGAAAATTTCACAAGCACATAAATGTATTTCTAGGCAATGATTCTTCAAGGCTGTAGACAAAGCGTAAGATATGTTTCTATTTTGTCCAAACCCTTTTATTCAGCTCTTCCCCTTCCCTGATCCATGGTCATTTGATTCCTTTCAAAAAAGAAGAAAGCACTCACAGTGTGACACTCTAGACTGGCTCCAAGACCTATTCTTAGGTTGATACACAAGGAATTTACTCACCACTCCCTTCAGGATTAAGGGGCTTTGCCCTTTCAAATAGTCTTTAGACACATGTCAGGGTATTTTTAAGAATGGGAAAACCCAGGATACAGATAAACAGCAAGGGTTCCAAACTGGGGTTATATTTAGACTTGAGATTCTGAAATATATAAAGCTACAGATAGTCAAACTGGTCCTCATTTTGGCTGTGTCCTTCCTGTCACCTTCACAGACCAGCTGCCCATGGTCTGGCATGCATACACACACACACACACACACACACACACACACACACACACACACACATCCCACCATTACATTCTCTAGCTTTGATCATAACCCAAACCACGACGAAGCGCAGAAATATTGAACTGTTTCCCACAGATAAAAGATCATTCGTGCAAAGCATTCCTCTCAAAACTTTTCTTAAAAAAGATGCTGGAATGGTTGCAAGTTTTTCCATAAGCAGTTAAATGTTAGTTATTTCTCCAAAGCAGTCTTGAATTCTTGAGGGTGTAATGGGAAAATGCTGGGGATGTTATCCTTCTTGGAGTTACTACCAACAACCAGCCTTGAAAAGTGGACAGAGAGTCCATTGAAAAGAATGGAAAAAGCTCCCATACGTGATAGAGCACACAAAATCTGCAATGGAAAAGTAATCGCACTTGAAATTGAACTCATTTTTGCTGGTTTCAAGTGCTCTTTGGGGATTCTACGGGGCACGAGCAAAATCACATGCTTATTCCCAAGCTGTGAGTCCATCTAAAATACAGCATTCACTTTAATATATCTTTTGTTTTCCTCTAATCTAGGACATCTGTCACCTCTTGCAGAACTAATGGGGTCTGAGGATAGTATGAACTGTTTGCTCTATTATGGGGAAAGAACAGCAGCTTTATGGTTCTGACACCAGAGGGAATCAATTTCTCTATAGCTGATTTTATCAAATTGTCTGTATCTCTCTATGTTCCAGGGAAAGAGTATCATTATGCAAATGATTTTGTAAATTGTAGTCAACTGATACAATATCTGGGATTTGTTTTAAAGTACTCCACTGCATTGGGGAAGAGGGATACGTGTAGAAACATATGCCAAGCAATTATAACTGAATAAAGGGTATGGGGGAATTATTGTACTATTTTTGCTACTTCCCTGTATTTTTGAAATTTTCCATGAATGCTTTTTTAAATGTTATGTAGCAATTCATTGTTTTCAATATCAAACTCTTGAAGTGGCTATTGCAAAAGAGCTTATTTTCCCAGTTTAATTCACATAGTTAAATTATACATACAGCTAGCAACGTGATGTGGGGCATTCAGAAGCAGTGAAAACAAGAAGACATCCAGGGGCCAAATCCTGGTTTCACTATTTACTAGTTGACATTTTAGGCAATATTATTTAATCTCTCTGAACTTGGTACTTTCCTCTATAAATTAGAGACAGTAATACTTATTTTATCATAGTTCTGTTGTGAAGATTGAAGAAGTTAATGTGATCACCTATATAATACAATCTAACAGGGTCCTGACACAATTGGTATTAGTTCTATTTTTCAACCAAACCGTTAAAGGACTATAAAATGCTGTATATATTTCAAACTCTAAAGAAATGTAGCAAGTGTCCATTCAAGCATGTATTTACATATGTACATTTAATATCTTGGTGTGATTTGAACTCTGCTGAGCAAAACACAGAATAATATATGATCAATGCTTTAGAGGATTCCAGAGTCTATTGGTGGGTAGATATATAAATTTATGCAACTAGTTGGGGAAAACCAAAATAGGGGAATGTATGAAGGATTCCTGGAACCCTAGGGAGACTACTGTGATCTCAGCCCAGAAGGGGCCATTGAGTGGTTAATGAGACTCAATCTGGAAATCCTACTGACCACTATGTCCTGCTCCATAGCCTCCCAGCCAATCCATTGCCTCCCCAGGCCATATCCTAGGTAACAAACAGACAGCCTCTTTAATGGAGCATACACAGTGGAAGGAAACCAGAACAAATAACCCCTGGCATTTCCCCTCATTTCAAGACAGTACATCTGAATTGTTAATAGAGAACACAGAACTGTTGGAAAAACAGAGCAGATTGGCAAGGGCAAGGGTTTGGTGGGGGGGTGGTGTGACAGAATGGGAACACTTGAGCACTTGAGAGGCTGTGAGGGTGCCCCTTGCAGAGACGCTAGGCATCAGAAAAGGTGGTGTCTTGCAGGCTCTGCCTTGAGTTGGGGATAATGAAGATAGAAGACATGAAAGCTGAAAAGACAGCAATCGTTGTGATGGTAATGTACATCAAGAGGCAAGGTCCAAATAAAGTAGCTCTCCTTTTCTATTGGCACTATAAATACCATTTAAAAATTTTACCCTAAGTTCATGAGTTTCTTTCAGGAAACATTTGGTAATGAGTCATCGCCAAACTATCTATAAAGCTGAATACCCTGCTCTGATTCTGTGAAGCTTCTCATGGCTCTTACTGGATCTGGTGTGGAATCTCATTTCTGTGGCAAAGAAGGACCTGGGCAGTTTGCAGACAAGGTCACCTATCTGCACTTATTCCTGCCTTGCCCAGTGACCTTCCAGGAGAAGAGGGGCAGAGTCAGAAACCTGGATAACACTGATTCATTTTTAGGAAGAGAAGGTCAGGGCTAATTTTAATGAGTGAAAACTTTTCAGAACAAACGCCTTCACAGATGACCGGCCAAGACCAAAGGGAAACAAAAGCAAGGCTCAATGCAAAGGTCTTGAGTGACTGAGCCTCATCTTCAAATGACCTATATCAGTTCTCCTCTAGTGTCATTGTTTAGTCATTGGCTGAGCCACCATTTTGTTCTCCTGCCTCAGTAAGTGCCACACACTTTGTGTTCAGGCCTCACCCCCTCCACCTCATGATTCTTCAGAAAGTCAGAAACACACAGGAAGGTCCCACCCTGGACAACAACCCTAACAAAATGGTTACATTACCTTACAAGTGAGAGTCTTCAGGTTATCTTTAAACCTTGCCAAACTCTGTGAAACAGAGAATGCTTAGGCTCTTAATATTGCTTAATGATTTTGTCTTTTGAATAAAGATTGTGAGTGTAATAGTAATACCTGCTTACTACATGAAGATAATAGCACCAAATAAACAAACAAATAACAAAGACATAAGAACTATTATCCCGATTCCAGGATATAGGATAGAATAGTATTTGAGCACAGGTCTCTGCTGAATTGCATGGTACACTAAGAACAACGACTTGGAGACAGTTGCCTGCTTGTCTATTCTTAGTTCCTCCACTTGAGACTTCTGTGATTTTAGCCAATCTATTGAGCCATCCATCACCCTGCACTTCTCATCTTGCAAATAGGGACTATCATACAATCTATTTCACATGGTCATTGTAAAGACTACTCTACAGAAAGACTGTGTTGTAGAAAAAAGAGAGAAAACAGAAGGTCAGTAATAGAGAACTGAGGAGCAAGGAGTGGGGGATTCTACCTGGAAATCTAAATAGGGAACTTCTGTGATTATATAATTTATCTCTGAGTTCACTGACAGCCAGGATAAAAACAGACATATCAAATATTATATTTTTTCTTAATCTCATTACAAAAATCTCCTGTTACACCAGATAAGACATATTTTATTGACAGTTGGCTATACAGGGAATTATTATTCGTTGGTCATATATGGCAACATAGGGAACACAGTAGGCATTCTATTTTAAATTGTTAACAAAAACACAGCTGTTCCTTTGGCAACCACTTCCCATCTCTCTTAAAGCCCTCTAAGTGCATAATCATTTTCTTTTAAAAATTGAATAATATGGGTAAAATCAAACACAAGTAACCCACAGATAACAGATTGTACTTGACTTAATACTTACCTCCACTTGCTTTGTTGTAAGTCTGTGTGCTTAATGTAGTATTTTACTCTACAGCTACATATAATTCCTACTTGTTCTGTTTCTTGATAGAGATAATACATGAGTTCATTCCCTTTGAGAGGAGAACATGAATTAAAAAATAATGCCAGTCTGGTAGGTTCATTATGGGATGGCAAACAATATTTTCTACAAAGTTTGAAAAAGTAGGTAAGACAAGATTAAGACACCCTGGTGGAGTAGCGGTTGGGTGCAGTCTACATATATCCCGAGAACCCAGGTTCATATATAGGAGCCGCAGCAAACAACCAAGATGAGAAAATAAACAGAATAAATAAAATGCTTCTTTCTCCTCTATCTTCCTGTTTACCTACCTCTGCTTGTCTTCGTGCCTGCCAGCAACTTTCCTTTAAAAACAAAAAGACAACTTGCCCTGAATTGATTAAACATACTGAAAATAATTGAAAGTTTCTTATTAGTTGTTTACATACAACTAAATCTAACAGCTTATAATTAAAAATAGTTCTTCTGTATCTTATCTATATTATGTTACATATTATTTATTAAATCTCCCAAAGCTGTATCATATAACACTTTCTTTCTCCTAGAATCTCTGTACTTTATATCCTTGGAAACATTAATGTTGCATTTTCAGATGATATCTCACATTTAGATCTTCTAATAATTTAAATGGTTCAGTCAACACATTCCTAGCATTAAAACTGTAAAGAGACTGAGGGAATAAAAACAGGTCAGTGATCAGAACCAGGTCCCTAGAACTATGGAAAATTCCAAAACCATCCACGGAACAGGCTTCCTTTCTGAAATGCTGGTTGATGTTGCAATAGATCATGGGGACCTAAGGAAGCATTTTCTTCATTTGTGAGAATTCTTGAGTACCAGTTAAGAGGATTCGTACTTAGGGAATATCGCCATTTTTCTGAGAGTAACTTAGGTTTACTTGATCCTTTGTGCACTTGCCAGCATATCTGATAGAGTTGGGTCAGGGAATTCTTTCTGGACAACTTGCATTCTCATGAGGGCTACTTTCACGATGTCTCCTATCCACAGAGAAAACTTAGCTTTAAATTCTACTCTTCAGAAATGGTCTCTGAGCTTTGCAAATTCAGACTCAGGGTACCAGTATGTCCCGCCTCTGAGTCCCATGACACTGCATACAACACACCATGCACTTCCCACCTAGCTTGGGGAGGGGAAAGTCTTGAGAAGGAGAATAGAGAGAGGGTAGGAAAGCCCACCAGGGCAAGTTGAGGAAGAAATTTCTGCTCTCAGTCTCCATTCTTGATTCTAGTTGGTTCCCTCTGTTGGTAAAGTTTTCCTTATGAGTTTTCTTCTAGTCTGTTGACGTCTTGACCAATAGTCCATGGAGTGCGTCGGCTCTAATTTCCTTGTGTGGGTTGGCACACGTCAGGCCTCAAAATTGGAAGGCTGTCACATATAACATTGTCCACAGCAGAGGGATAAATGGGATCTGGAAAAGGTTTTATCCAAATGTTTCTTAAAAGTAATTGTGTTCTGCCATGGTAAAGGGAAGACAAGATTGACAGAATCAGTTAAATTCATCTCTAGGATGCCCACATTCTAACGTTTGTGAGAACCCTACTATGTCTCCCTGCCCCTGAAAAAAGAGCAGCTTTCTTCTTCCCTCCAAGTAACTCAGACAATGGCCAACTGCACTCTGGAGTACTCTAGCACAGTTGTGTAGAGGGCAACTTTCCAAAAGAAGTGGGTAATTGGAGAGTTGTGAAGACAGACAAGGGGTCCGTGGATAGACTTGCTTTGGGTGAGCCTCCTAATTGATGAGTGACTTACACAAGTGTTGTTTGATGGGCATGTAACAGCTGTCAAGAGATCCTCGTTGGAACAGGTTTGAAGAAAGTACAGATAATTTTCAGGGGGAGGTTTGCCACTAAGAAGGATGTGAAGAGGTAAGGATATAATGTGACTAGGAAGAAGAAAGGCCAATAAAATGTACTGAACACCCATTAGGAGTCACGCATTATGACTTGGGCTTTTCATTGAGTTTATCTCAGGTCAAGCACCCACGTTCTCATGCAGAGTCTGTTTTCTTTAGAAATAAATTGAGGTAACCAATTAAGCAGTGACGCTGGATCACACAGACAATCCAGTCTTTTCTTATTCACTCTGCTTCTTTCTGCACCTGGCAGACAGGTGCTGGGAAGACACACAGAGGTTGAACCAAATGCTCCAGCATAGGGAAAACATCCACTCATACACTGTAAGCTCAGATAATGTTCCTCTTGCCTCACAAATATTCCTCATTAAAGTTACATGTGCAGTGTCCAAAGCAGTTGTTTTAAAAAAAAAAATTGAAAGCTTAGTTATTTTGGCTGTCTAAGTCTAATCAACTGGTTGACTGGTTTAAGTTTTGGAAAAATTAGCAAAATTAAGTTGCTGTCTCTGTCATGAGGGATGAGGTTGATTGGAGACTAATAGCATAGCCAGAACTCTGTATTGGAGAAAAACCATCAATAATAGCTGCTAGAGAAGGACTCTATAAGCAAAACTTTCCAGAACATTCCCATAGAAAAAGGCCCACAGGAAATGTCTAGTTGAGATGACAGATCACAGAGCACCCCACTTGCCAAACTTCCATCCCGTAGCTACCATCATGTGAAGAAACAATTCCCCTTTTCATCCTGGGATACATCTTTCTTGGGAAATGACAAACTGTGGTTTTTTAAACATTTCATGATTGATAGTTGACATTTTCCCTAGAGACCCAACCCTACCCTCACCGTGCAATGGAATGGAGATAAAGATGCTTCTTTTTTTAGAGATGGACTATATTGTTTATGGAGAGTTAGACAGATATACAAGCATTTCCTAGCAAATATTAGAGCAGAGACCATCAATATCCCTGGAGACATGTGTGAGTCTGTTTCCACAGGACATCATCAATACTCATCTTTTGACTGATAGGCTTTCAAATATTTGTAGTGTCTGGAAGCTCTCACTAAAATGGTCCCACTTTAATTAACATTTTCTCATAAATATATACATACTTGTTTAGACAGTAATTGACAAAAGCTGTCTTTGGACTCTATCAGATAGATCTAGAAGGTTTATCTTTATTTTTAACTATAAAATCCTCTTCCATTCCCCCAAATTGATCTGATTCCATGAATTTGGGATGTACCTAGAAATCTGCCATTTTTAAAGCTCTCCAGGAGACTGTTGTATGCACTAAGGACAGATTGAGTGCCCTTCCATATGAGAGGGTGAGAGTTTTGTACCACCCTCCCTCAACATCTGTAAACTTTTCAAAATGTCTTACAAAGGAGATTGGGTAACAGAGTTTGGTCTAGTGAGGCCAAATGTTTCTCTGTTACTAGCAGAAATATCTAGATATTAGCATATTAGCCATTTTATTTATTATTCCTTAAACTTCCCTGACACTGAGTCATTCTCTTCTGTAGTTCTGAATTAAAGTGTTCTGGGTTGAATTATGTTCCTCCCAAAAAAACATATGGTGGTGTCCCCTACATAGTCCCTCATACTGGAACCTTATTTGGAGTTAGGGTCCTTACAGAAGTAATTTGTTTAAAATGAAATCATTAGGGTGGACCCTAATCCTATAGGACTGGTGTTCTCATTAAAGAGGGGGAGACATTTTAACACAGAGATAGATATACATACAAGGAAGACAATATCAAGAGACACAGAGAAAAGTCAGACATCTACAGAACAAGGAGAGAAGCCTGGTCTAGATCCTTCAATCATAGTCATCAGAAGGAGCCAACCCTCCCAACTCTTTGATTTGGAATTTTTAGCCTCTTGAACACAAGACAAGAAATGTATGTTGTTAAGTCACTCGGGGAGTGTTTTGTTACAGCAACCTTAGTAAACTAATACATAAATGAGTCAATATTTTGTGGTGCAACCTGTGTCTAGCTGTCTAATAAATCTAACTTTTCTCCTGTCTAATTATGTTTCCCTAGTCTTGCTGGGAGGGTAACTCCCTATGGCTATCCCCAGAAGACAAGAGAATCAGATTATTCCTCTAAAATCCCAAGTTCTAACAAAGGAATTGGCACATGATCTAAAACCACTGGATATTTCCTTCTGGAATGTACCACTTTGAGTGAGAGAAGCACAGATGGAGGAAACATTAGGAGGCTGTTCGCCTAACCTCCACAGTCAGTGGTGGTTGTCTCAGCAGTGCCTCCTTCTGCTAGTCCTGCATCAGGACACTGGTTCCTTCTTCCTCCCCCCAATCCCTTTTTAATCCCTGCAAATCCCCAAGTGTGGTCTCCCTGAATCCTGTTGATTCTGTGAGTCCTGTATAAATTCATCAAGAATCTTTCACTGAACTAAAAAAACAAAACAAAATGCAGCCAGGTTTATACACCTCAACCTAACAATTTTGCCAGAGTCACTTTTTGTTGTTACTAAGGATGTTAACATACTTCAATGTATCTCGAGCATAGATTACTATAAGACACAAGTATGATTTCCATGTGTCTATTTTACCAACACCACTGTATCCCCAATATCTGTAGAGTCCTGATCACATCATAGATAGTCAATAAAGATCAGATAAATTAATTGTTTTCCACTTACAGATTGCATTATAGTTATTCCTCTCCTCTCCTCTTCTCTCTTTCTCTCTGCTGGGAGATTCTTATGACCAGAGACTGAATTTCTCATCTCCAAATCTCCAACAATTTCTACAATTCTTGATAACATAAGAAGTTGCTGAATGAACTCACAAAATAAGTTATTTTTGAGTGAAAGAAATTCATGCAGATTATCAGATTAAATTTTAATTGAAAACTTAAGATAATGCAAATAACTTCTTAATTACAAAGGCAAAAATAGCAACTATTCAGTTATCATTGCTTTGTGACAAATCACCCTAAATTGATGGCTTAAAATAGCAATGATTATTTTTATCATTATATTTTATAATTCTGAGTATTGACTGGACACAGCTAAGTACTTCTTGTTATCCTTTGGCAGAAAGTCAGTGGCTACAACAAGAGTCATCAAAAGCCTCCTTACCCACATGTCTGAAGGGTAATGCTGACGTCAGCTGGAGACCTCAGCTAAAGCTGTTGGCCTGAATACCTGAACATGGTCTCTTCATGTGGCTTAGGTTTCTTCATAGCATGGTAGCTGGTTTCCAAAAATGAGTGTCCCAAGAAAACACAACAAAAACTATATTATCTTTAATGAATTTGGAGTGCAGTATAGCTTCCCCAGCAGCACAAGCCAGGCCATATCCAAGGAGTGAAGGCATATACACTCCCTACAAGTTAGTATGAGGAGTGTCACCTTCATGATGTGAGGTGATCATGCAGGGTGGGATACATTGTGGAAGCTATATTTGACAAATGTAATCTGCCAGCATCCATTCTCTAATTATAACAGTCCATATTCCTCCCACATGCCGTATACACATAACCCTTTATTTAAGACCTCACCGTCTTATGCCATATGCTTAAAACCTAGAATCTGTCGTTGAAATAAGATCCAGGTATGGATGAGGCTCTGGTAAAATTCCTCAGATACATCACCCTGAATACTGTCTGTCTTGACCTGAAGACTAATGGATTCATTTTTGTCCCTTACATGCCTAATATGGGACCAAAAGAATGTTTTCTTTCCTCAAAGAAATGAGTGTCATAAGTAAGTAGGAAAGAGAAGATTGGAGACAAATTGTAAGTAGATGATGATGGGTTCTGACATATCCCAGAGAGCAATGAAGAGGGAAGAACACTACAGACCAAATAAGGAAGTTCAATAGGTCCCAGAGATCAGGGAAGCCTCTGCTAAGTCCTATACCCTTGGTATGGTCCAAGGTACAATACATAACCCTGATCAGGTTTAAGGAGCCAGCTTAAAGGTCCCCAGTTTCCCAGTACATAGCTCCCCCAAAAGCAAGCCTTATAGGAGAGCCAACCATGATATCTGAGCTGTGGAAAATGACTGAAGGAGAAGTTTGAAAAGATGAACTTAAGGCAACATCAGTGAGTTTGACAGACTCAGCTCAGACCAAGAAGAGCAGAGAAGAGATCCCAATCTACCTGAGAAAGGGACAGGAGCTAAGAGTGTCAATCAGAGGAGACATGGGAGTTGGGATGAGAATACAGAGCACATCTCTATGAAGACGAAGAGTTCTCAGCAAGTCTTCAGATGTGAGGCAAGCAAATGGTTGGCTGGGCTTGGGCTTCTCTGCCTTGAGAAACATTTCCCACCATTTCCCTGCTCTTTTTCTAACCTGAGGAGGCTAACAACTGCACATTGCTTTCCCAGGCTCTCTCTCCTTTGGGTCTAACCAGTAGGAGATCTGGGAGGGCAGTAGAGCACAAGAAACAGAAAGAAGCCACAGAAACTCTCCTATCCTTTGTCACAGATGACATACCAACCACTGCTTTCTCTCATGTCCCTTGGGTGTAGGGCTGATACTAGTTTTCTGCTAATCTTTGGGTTGCCTTCAAGTCTCTTAGTTGGTTTTCCAACTCTTCCATCATCTGGACAAACAGTTCCACATATTAATAACTGTTTCAAACTGTAGAGGTCTTTATTTTCCTCTTTGGGCCCTATATGATGTAAAAGATCATGTCCAGGATATGATGGGTTCTGGCAGACCTCCAAAGACCAGTGAAAAGGGCGACACAGAACACACATGGACTGCCTGTAGGCTGCACAGGGTAAGGGAGCCTCCTCTGCTAGGACCCATATGCACTCAGAGGACAGGGGAAGAGGAGGAATACACAGAGCAAATCCAAAATTAACTGGATAGTGAGCAAGAGAGACAATTCTTAAAATGAACTGAGAGAATTTCCTGAGTTCTGCAGCCTTAATCTTCATTCTACTGTCTGAATGAAATGAGAGGTTCTGATTTTAGTGAATTCAGTCATGGAAGCATGAAATTCCTAGAAACTTCTTATCTACCAGATTAAGGAATTTAAATTTGCTCTTTATGCATTGGGAATGTTGTAAAGGATTTTAAGCAGGGACTGGCCTATTTGACTACAGTTTGAGAAAGAGATTCTTGCTATACTGAGGAGAATGTATTGGAGAGGACAAGTTAAGAGACAGAGAGACCTGTGTATCTTTTCAGAACAACAAACTTAGGAGTCTAGAAGTGGCCTTCTTTAAGGATTTGAGCAATATGCAGTCAGACGAGAACGAATGAATTCTACAATAAATCCCCCTATTAACAGAGTTGACAATGCAACTCCCTTCCTTACTTGTCAAATAAAGATTCCCCAAACCGATTTCTTTAAAACCATTGAGAAAAAACAAAACACTGTCAATACGAACCCTGTATATAGAACATTGAAGCCTACTCTTCCCAGAGACCTAAGGTTTCTGAGTCCATTGGGAATGATGCTACATTCCAACATGCAGTTATAATTACTACCACATAATAGACACAAATTAATGCAGAATTTGCTTTAAGAGACCCTCACTTTGAGGTAATTGCTTATGAAAATGTTATCTCTTCCACTCTTGTGTCCCCTAAAGGGTCATCTCCAAAACCTATCATAGGTAGTCACATTTTATTTCTGCAAATGTGTCTTGTGAAATACTTTAGAGCTACTAAAGGTTGAAGAAGTTTTTTTCTCTATCAAAGTTTCTCAATCACAACAATACTGACATTTGGGGGATATAGAGTTCTCGATCAGGGTAGACTGCCCTGCACCCTGTGGGATGCTCAGGGCTTCCCAGCCTCTGCCCACTCGATGACAATAGTACCTCTGGGTTGCGATGCCAAAAATGTCTCCTGACCTTGTCAAATGCTCCATTGTGGGGAGGGGACGGGAAAAATTGTTGCCAGTTCAGATTCACTGGCTCGGATGGAAGCAGTTAGCTGTGGAATATAAATCTAGATGCACATATATGGTACATTGTAACAATGGCTTTGTGGATCAAGGCATAACTGGCAACTAAACAAATGATAATGGTCTTTTGGTTCATTGTTTCTTTCACTTTAATCTATGAGCTCCTGAGAGGCAGAACTAGTTGCTACTCACTGTCAATTGATTATAGACCTATTGATTAGAGGTAGAGGAATGAGCATCAGAAGCCTTACTTACTGATCCTCTGCAGAGAAAACATTGCTCCAGTCTCTTTTCATTATGAAAAGCATTTTGTCAGTTCTTCTGTATGGGTTGGCAGAGCTGTGTCCTCTCTCATAGAGATTTTTATTCCAAACTTCACACTGATTGGTAAATGAAAGTCAGTCTTTGACCATTTAAAAGCTCTTTGGGAGAAAGCATTTGAGGGAGCAAAAGCTCTTCCTTACATAAAAATTATGCTAACGAAGTGGTGCCCATTCCGTCTCCAAAAACCACTCCAAGGTGGTAAACAAAGTCTCAGGGACTCTAAGGAAGGTTCAGGGTGAGAGTAGTTTACAGCATCTCCTTTCTAATTTTTGCTGGAGTAAAAACTCTGCCACACAACAATCCAGGGAAGAGATGTGACCTGTTGTGTTCACCATTGTGAATCCAGAGGGCAAAAATCTCCAGAAAATCTGGTATGTGAGATATGTTCAGTAATGCCGTTCAGAATGAACAAATGAACAGAGATTTCCTGCTCACTGTATAGTCCTAAGAGCACACTGGAAGACAACCTATGAATGAGAAAAACAGATTACTGAGGACTTTTAAAGTCATATAATCCAGCGCTTTTGTTTGATTATAGAAAAGAAACACTGAGAACAGAACGTTAAGTGATTTCTCCGGATCCCACATAGTAGGTCGGTGGCAGAGTTGGGTAATTCCATCCATGCCTTTCCTCAATGCAACAAATATTTGTGAAATTGCCTTGAGCTAAATTATGGACTAGGTGCTGGGAACAAAAGATACATAAGCCCTGGTCTAGAATAGAAAACATAGGATGGGACCAGGTAACAATTGTGAGATAGCCGGGGTGGTATATGACCAAAACCCAGCACAGCAGGACAGAGACAGAGAACAAAGCGTCACTTCTTCCAGTCACATCATGTATACAACAGCACTCTGGTTTCCAAGGTCTCCTATGGAGAGACAATGCGCAGCAGAAGTCCTCTTTTGAATCTTTGGTTTGAACTTAAGCCCAGTTGACCAATTTGTTCTGTATTTCTTGCTACATTTGTTTAGTCGCTTTGGTGCTATACATAGATATCAAATTCTTGACTAACTGTGCACCTCAAGTTGGTACTCAATATCCCCCCTACTTCCTTCCCTGAGTCCCTTCTCCTACATCCATTGTACCCTGAAATGTTCAGGAGTCTCAGAGTTCCAGAGCCCTGATCAAGACTCAATAAACCAAAACCAATTCTAGCAACTTTAGGGTGAAATAGTTCCCCAGGAACAATTTTTCATGGTTGACTGTAAGATCCTGAACAAGTAGGCAGTATTCATGGACTGTCAGCCCCCTGTGGGATCCTGGTGGGCACCCCACACCTGCTTCTACCCACATCTTAGCTTTATAGTCAGTGGTTTCTTGGCACAGCCAGATATAAGTGAGGGAAAGATGGACACACACTGGATGTGAAATCCGATAGATTGCTCCACGAACTACCACCACTTGATTTAAAGTTCTTGGTTTTCTGTAGCGCTTAATTTTGTTTCCAATGAAAAAATGACTGTTACACCCAGATTTGAGAACAAGCCAAACTGCATGACTTCACATTGCCTGGAGAGCAGTATTGAATTGCTTCATTTGTGAGCTTGTTTGCTCCCAACATCCTGAGATTCTGAGTTTTCTATATGATTCAGTATGGAGATCTGAGCCTGCAGAGAGGGTTTCCATCTCCAGAGTTAGCCAGACCTTGATGATGTCACCTGGGGTCACACATCTGTGTTCTTTCATTCAGATTGGCATCCAGTGGAGAAGAAAAATCCCACTTTGGGGGAAAAGCCTGTGAGATTATATTGAGCATTTTTCTTGACCACTAATTTTTGCCTTGCAGTTTAATTATGCCTGTTCTCTTAGGCTGAACAGTTTTCCTAGCTTGATCTCACAGCAGAGTTTCAGTACATTCTGTTCCTTTGACTAGGCCTCTGCCCAGTTACAGGGACACACTCCTCTTGTCTCCAAAAAGCCAGTACTTGGGGAAATAACTACAAAGTATTTCAAGGAAACAAAGACATAATCAGGGAAAAGCCTAAAACAATCCTTTTATTTTAAAAAGGTAATTGAAAAGATTTCCCTTTGAAATTTCAAGTAGAGTTATTGATATCTCTTAATCAATTACTCAATATTTAATGACTGATTTTAATACTTAATAATTAATGATATTTCTAGTCTCATGAGGTGTAGATATTTCAAAAGAAGTGTAAAAATATTTCCTCCATTGCCTCTACCTGGAATGGTAGCAAAACCAGATCCTGTTTTACTTTGTTCAGAATACAGACTACAGGGAAAAGAGTAGGGCACCCAATTTGGTTGATGAACAATAAAGAGATGGTGTCTAGTTTTTGCCAGAACTGCAAAAGCATGTGTTAGCTTGAAGCAGATTTACAATGAATCTCTCAAAACTTGCAAGATCCCCACTTTTCACTTTTAGAGACCCTTTCAGGATCTAATTTTGTATTTGTAACTTTTATTCTTAAAACAATAAAAAAAGAAAAAAGCAACATGACAAGCACCCCCTCCCTTAAATCACCTTCAGGAACAGAAAACCACTTGTTTTTGAGACCTGCCAGCAAATTGAGCACAATGCAACTATTTCCAGAGAGAAAAGCAGTATCCTCCCCACAGCAGGGACTCCATGAGTGCATAGGTGCTTTGGCTCCTTTCCTCTCCATGCAAGTTAGTAGAAGGTTGCCACAGACACACTCATGGAGATTGCCATGGACTGAAAACATCTGATATGAGTTCAACAACCAGAGGAGTTGGTGGTGCTGTCTTCTCAGCAGCGCTCTGCTGGGTTGTGACCATTGATTTGATCAAGAATACTGCCAGGGAGGCATGCAGAATATCTGTATTTTATTAACACATCTGTCTTCAGTACCAACAGTTAGGGTGGACTCCATAGAAGTGGAAACATTCAACAGATTAGGACCTACAAACCCCAGTTTCATTGAGTTCCACCTAGTAGGGTACAGTGGTCCATTAATTATAAAAACAAAGGCTGGTAACATTGTTGTGGCAATAGCTTAGCCTTTGTTATTAAACAGGAGCAGCTTTCAAATTGTATACCAGAGAATTGGTGTAAAATGGAAGGAACTTAATAGAATGGAAGAAACTAACAGAATGGAAGAAAGCTACCAGTTCTGGTCAGTATATAAGGAGCTTGGAAGTCACCACTGCTTCCTAACAAGTGAAAGTTGAACACGAACACGGCACTGCACCCTGGTGGAGCAGCAGTTGGGCACAGTCCATACACATCTCAGGTTCATGTCCTAGGGCCAGTGGAAACAACAAGAATCAATAACTAAATAACAATAAATAAATGCTTCTTTCTCCTCCCTCTCCTTGCCTGCCTCTGTTCCTCTTCAATCCTGCCTGTACCTTTCTTTGGAAAAAAAAAAGTTAAATATTGAAAAATCAACAGTTTTTCATGGATCCCTAAGGGAGAGAAGGATATAGGACAAACCCCAAGGTTGGATGAATGGATACAGGGAGAAGCAGGAAAAAAAGCAGGAACCTGAAAACCTGTGAGGTAGTTAGTGAATTGCTAGAGGTTCAGTGCGAACAACTCTTGACAGTTAAAGACTCTAGGGTGGCACGTCCTGGTGGAGCAGTGTTTGGGACAATCCCCTCGAAAAGGTGTAGGCCACATTGTCCTGGGCTCGAGTCCTTAGTCCAGGGGGAAACAACCAGTGTGAACAACTTTAAAATAAAATAAAGTGCTTCTTCCTCCTCTCTAGGTGACCAAGTCCCAGTGGGAAAGGAGCCACTGAGAAAAATCTGCTACTCTCTCTGCAGGAGGAGGGAAAGGAACCACTTTGAAATACACAGCACAGTGTTCTTACCCAGGTCTTCTCTGGAGGAACTACTTAACCAGAACTTAATCTTCTGGGGAATTATCAGAGCCTAACTGACCTGAGAAGAGGGGAATACCCAACTCCAGCCCATTCAAATCATCAGAACCCAGCTAAGGGGGAGAAAACAACAAAACTCTTGTGAGGTTGGTTCTGTCTAGAGGAAAAGTCCACCTAAAGATGGAGATCTAATCCCATGACAACAGAACACATTCCCACACTCACTACCCCCTTACTAAGGCCTAGTTCAAGCAGTTCCTTCTACCCAGGGCATCATGCCTGACAATAAAGAAAAAATTACAAGGCATACCAAAAGATAAAAACACAATTTGAAGAGAGACAGCAAGTACAGAATCAAACATGGCAGGGATGCTAGAATTATCCATCAGACCAGGAATTTAAAACAACTGCAATTAATATTTTGAGATTTCTAATAATAGATAGCAATCAAGAACAAAGAGATGAAAATCTTAGGAAAGTATCAAAAAAGTAATGTCAAGCCATACATTAAGAAATGTGAGGCACCTATATCATTGTAAAGTGCCCAGTAACTTAACTAAAGGGGTAAAAAGAAACAGGTGAAATTTAATAATATACTTTCGTTCCATGACAGTCAAAAGTATATTCTTTAGTCATGTAATCAAGATAAAAAGTTAATGAGACATTTATACTATTTTTGGACTAAGTCTTCAAAATCATATGTAACCATATGACTTCACTCAAATGTGGTCTATAAAGAAACCAAACAAATAAATGAACTAAATCAAACAAAAATAGACTTTTAGTCTATAAAATTAGTGGTTACCAAATTAGTGGTTACCAAAATGGAAAGGAGAAAGGATGGACAAATCAGGTAAAAGCAGTCAATTATATGATGGATAGAACGTTGATGGTGAACTTAATGTAGTATCACAAAAGCTGATTTAAAATGATGCACATCTGAAATCTACGTAAAGTTATAAAGTGATATTACTTCAATAACATTTAAAAAAATCTGGTGTGTATTTTACACTCCACATCTCATTCATACTGGTCACATTTCAATGACTTGAAAATCACATGACTAGTGTATTGGACTGGGAAGCTCTAGACCCTCTACTTAGAACTGAGTGATCTCAGACATTGCTCACTTCTCTGTCAAATGGGGCTCTATAAAGACATCTGAATCTTACGGAAGGCAAAGTGAAATGGTGAGCAGACAACTCCAATTACTTGGGGCTCAGCAAATGGCAGCAACCGTTAACATCTGAGAAATGGTCCTTTAACAAGCCACTTGGTCTCTTTTGTAATTAATCTTAGTTGCTAGACTTCAGCAAAGCTTAACATGAACATGCCCCTTTTTTAGAACCAATTTCCGGTCGTCTGATAACACTTTTAACAAACAGAGCTAGAGAATATTCTCAGGAGATTGCCGTACAACTGATAGCTTGATCCATCTGTGAGATTAGGGCCTGGAGGATTTACACGTTCAGCATCAAGGTGGAGAAAACAGGCCCAAGTTACTGTCTAAATAGAAAAAGCTCACTAAAATGTGTCCTGGTGGCTCAGGCATGAAGCCTGCAAATGGAGTATAGATCATGCCAAACCGAAGGACCCGGGTTCAAGACTGGAGGTAACAAAAAAGAAAAAAAGTTCATTACGACAGCATTGCAAAGGAGCTGAAACAGAATAAGATAGGAAATAGCATTAAGATGATCATTTACTGACCATCTGTCACAGCAAAACAAATACACAAAGTCCTGTCAAGTCTCATCCTCGCTGTAAAGAAAAAGAAAGGGATTTACAGGTGGCTGACCCATTTGTTCAAGCTGATGCAGTGGTAGGTGAGTCTTTTCATTACCGTCCAGTGCCCTCCCATTCTCTCTCATACCACCAAGGGGATGGGGTGTGATGATAAGTCTGACACCGGCCTGGTGCTGAAGAGCATGAACTCTTCTCAAGTCTTCCATCTATGAGCTGCAGATAAGAGCTCATAGGTTGTGGAAAACGGAGCCCTTTCTATTCTTTCTAAAACACTCGAATCAGTGCTTTGTTGCATTAGGCACAAACTAGCTCTTTCATGAAATAAAGCAAGATAACCAGATTAAAACACCACCACTTGGACATTCATTCTGTTTATTAAGGGCCTGGCATCTCACTTAGAAGGTCTGTTTTATAGGGGACAGCCAAGGACATTCGAGGGAATTTGGGGGTTTGGTGCAGGGGTGTGGGTTAAACGAGGAAGAGAGTGCCCAGGATGAAGTTCAAAGAGCACGTGGCTCTTGTTATATCTGGCTGCTCCTATCACTAGCCAAGTTATGGGACCATGGGGGATACTGTCTAGACCAGTTCTTTGGCCCTGGCGTTGGCAGAACAGAACCAGAAAGCCACAGCATGGTCCAAACATCTCCCTGCATTTTTTCTGGTAGACAGTCAAGCTGGATGGAAATCAAATCTCAAACAATTACTAAAGGGCAATAAACAAGAGAGTGAAAAGACGGCGCTGGATTTTCTTCAGCCTGATGGTTATGTGCTAGGTCCGGAGCTATGAAACATGACATCTCTGAATTGAGTCTCCTTAAGGAAAAACAAAACACCACAATCTTAAAGAGAGTCTGACTTTGCCAGTTTAAGATCATTCTCATGGCCTTCGAGACATTTTCCCATTTCAATGATGATATTATGATAGGAAAAACACAGCGACAAATAATTGAAATAATTTATTTACCACTAGAGCACCACAAAAACAGACATACATTGTTAAAATACAGCATAATCCATCATCAAAATACAAAACAACTATTCTTATGTTCCATTTTTTTACCATGCCAACTGTAAAATTGTACAGCTGCTTAACACTTAGAACTGCTGCCACCGCCCCCCCATACTAACGTTTTACCCATTCCCTCCCACCACTCGCCCCTCCCGTGGCAATATTTACTTATGGGAAATAAAGACCTTAGAGAACCCTCAAACTTAAAAAAAAAAAAAAAAAAAAAAGATTCAAGAGATCTTAAAATAGAGCATTTAAAATATTATCAGTGCATTCATGAGGAAAAGTAAAATTATACAAAACAAAATATCATTCTATCTGGAAGGAAAATACCTTCAGAAATGAAAGTGATTTACGTAGGATGAAATGAAAAGTGGAAGAGAAAATAAAAACCAACACACTCAAATCTGGGATTGGGTTACAGCCAACATAAAGGTTGTGTCATCCCATAACTTTGCTTTTCCAGTTTTCAAACTTGCAAATCTAACTCACCATTTTCATTAATGGTCAGGACATTTTTTTTTAAAGTATACTACATTGGGCAATTTCACTTTAGAGTCACACCTCACGGTACTGCTCATTAGGAAACTGCAAAGATCCCAGTGCTTTACCGCAAATTTTTTTTTAATTTTAAAGCGAAATTAGAAAACAACTAACATATCCCACAAACTCTGATGTAAGATTACCTTCTTGGCCATGATGCAGCAAATTATTTATGAAGCCAGGTAAATTCTAGCCTCAGATATTGATAATATTCAGAGAAAAGAAAGAATTTTTGATCATGGGAGAATTTGACTTGGGACTTGTCAACCTTCAGAGCACTTAACTTCAGTGAAATCAATTAAATGGTTTATACTAACCTGGGCTATGCCCTATCCCTTTAAAAAAAAAATTCACCAAAGTGTTAATCATTCCATTTCCCCCCTGACACACACACACACACACACACACACACACACACACACATACACACAACCTGATTTAAAGAAAAGATGTTTCTCATGAACTGCCTGTTCTTTAGCAACAATAGACTTTTGTGGAGACACTGATTCAAGCAAGTTAGAGAAAACTTTCTTAACTTGGACAACAAGATTACAGTCAGATCCTGAAGCCCTTGCTAAAATGAAAATGTCACCTCAATGAGCTATTCATCTATCCCAGTCTCCAGTTTTCCTAAAATAGAAGCTTTTTAGTGTCTGAATTGACTAGCAATGATGCTTAAAGGATGAAGGAAGTCTAACTGAACTCAAATTGATCCTTCTGATAAAAGAGGCAAACAAAGGACAAATGGTTTCAGGTAGCTTACGTCATCATAATGGACAATGGACAAATCACAAGTGGAGAAAACACTATAAAACAGGGATTTGTAGTGCAAGTCAAAACACAGGGGCTTGACGCCAAAGTACTGGCCAGTTCAAGGAAACATACAATCCAGAGTGATCATTAAAAAGAGCCCAAATTTAAGTCCAATCTAAATCATAGTTGACATTATTACAGAACATAAAAAATACGGTGAAAATTTACACATAACACATAAAGTAGTTAATGTTTCAATTTAATAGTTTGCAAAAGAGATCTGCAGATGTGTTTCCAATTATACTGGCTTCTAGAATCATCTACTGTAATGATATAAGTATGGTTACATATACTGAAATGAAGGAGGAAAATAATCTATAGCACAACTACACAGCAATACTTTAAGGTCTGGCCTTTGACCAGTATGTATCAAAACATTTGAACATTTCAATGGTTTACTAAACTGATAAAGAACGATTTACAATGAAAAAGAAAAGCCTTACAGACTTATTCCAAACGAAAGTTTCCTTTATTCACAGGCTGTTCAGTTTTAAACCTTACAAGAAGCTTCCCTAGGTGGTTGGTACATAGCATGTGCTTTCGGGGTCGTTATCTGGATGCAGATTTGCTTGGTCATATAACTCGCCCGGGTTTTCATCCCATTCATATGACCTGTTTTTTTCTGGCTCATTTGAGTTCAAGCTCCTTAAGCCATCCATGAGTTTCTGGCATGGTATTTGGTCTCCACTTTATACACCTGTTTTATTTTCCAAGGGTCATGAAATGTTCATTACAGAGTAACACACAATAAATAACTCACTGTTAACTCTAAAAGGAAGAAAGAAAAGGATGCTTATTGCAGAGCAATACAGAAAAATCAAGTGAGGCCTGGGATAAGAACTGTATGTACAACTCCACTGTATGGGATTTTCCTGGGTTTTTTTGTGTGTTGTTTTTGTTTTTGTTTTCACATAATTAACACTAACAATTCTTCCAGTGTTTATTTTTTTCTTAAAAAAAAAAAAAAAAGATTTTGCTTCTTGTCTCTGTCACTTACAGAACAGGTGAAATGTAGAACAGGCCTTCCAACTTTCTTTCTTTGTTTCAGATGCCCAGTTGAACGAAAAGAACACAGACTTCCAAAGTGTTTGCACTAGTACCGCTTTTCAAATTTTTTTTTTTTTTTTGTAACACTGATGAAGCAAGGCTCTCTCCTGTGTTCTCGTTACAAGCACGGTCATTGTTGTCATCATCATCATCATCATGGTTTTGATTCATGTTTGGCCACTCTTCTGAGACTCTTAGCTGCATTTGCAAGACTTTACGATCATATTAGAAAGCTGCTCAATCTTGGGTGTTTTGCCGATGTAGTAGAGGATGGTGAGCGGCTCTAAATCCTGAGACACACAGCAAGGAGAAGCGGATGCTTCTGGATTTATGGTATTGTATAAGCTGAGAACCTGAAAGGACACAGGAGAAGAAAAAAACAGAGGGAAAGACCAAAAATAAAGAGATCAATGAAGACAATTCTTTTTTAAAGTGCCATTGCATATTGTTATCCTACCAGTCACAGCATTGAGTAGACAATAATTCAATGAAGTTATTTTTAATTTACAATTTTCTTGATTCCAAATCATGATTGAAAGCAGTATGCGTCCCTAGCCATGGCTGAATTCGTGATTTTCCCATAGAATCTTCCTTGTCTATCTAAACAATTTTGTAGAAGTCAGTGTGGATAAAATTGCTCATTCAATATACTTTCTCAATTTTTTCCACTCAGTTGACTTGATCACCGCCTTGCTGCACAGACTTCGAGGACCTTGAAAACTTGGCCCTCTTGGAATCTGCTCATGTTTTCACATGATGTCTGCCCTGCTGTTATCACAACAATCAGCTTTCCAGATGGTATATGGCTAAGTATAGCGGGGTGGCAGCAGGTCTAAACCAGCATGAACAAAGAGAAAGTTCTACAGTTTTATACCACTAACCCCACTGTATATCAAAGGGTGTGTGACCTTTCCAATGGCTCCCTTCTGATGATAAAGAGACATTTCCAAGGGTGCCATTAATGTGTTAGTCAAACAGTAAGTGACCTTTTCCTCGAGATTTGCTGCAATTTTTTTTTTTTTAGCTTAAGACAGAAGATTTGTTCAGCATGGCAACACTGACTTGCTTTATTAAACTACCTCTGGCTTCTTGGGTAACTATCCAAACCACATATTTGTGACCATGACAGTTATTCTTCCTCTCTCCTTGAAAAACAAGCGTGGTCTCAGCCTTCACACACTCCCTCTGTGTATCACAGAGGAGAATCAGCTTTCTACTTGGCAGCCAGGTCTTGCCCACATTATAGCTACTGTTGCCACAGCCCAAATGAAGCTGCCTGGTCAGAGAGCTCAAACAAAGGGACAGGCAGGAGCCCCCTTTTCCATCACGCGCCCAAGCACGTGGTCACCCACGGATGCCAAAATCTACAGGGGAGTTGGGAAAACAGCCCAAGGAAGGAGGGCCGTATTTGTCAACTTAAAGTATAACGTAGGTAGGATTTATAAATAAATACACTTCATGTTCCACTAACACCTTATTTTTCACACAAGTTAAAGAGGAATTTTATAATCCAGATTGTCTAAAATAATTGATAACCCCTAAACGCTTGCATTCGACAGAGCGTATTATGGCATCTTTCTGGCAGTAGATTCATTTCCCTACTCTGCAGTGAAAGCAATTTTTCTAATGCCTCTTAAATAAGGAGATTTACAGAGGCATAACCCAAATGCATAGTAACATTTTAGGAATTAAACTCAGGAAGACAGAGCCTGGTTATAAAACAAGGTTTGCAACCCAAGCCTCAATCTACATTAACTCTGATTTCAGGCAAGTCAATCTATATAATCCAGACCCCCAGTATCTTAAGAAAAGTGAAGAGTTTGGACAAGATAATTTATGAAGTCCTTTCCATCTCTAATATCTGTTAGGAGCCACCAGAGGAAGCACATGGACAAATATCATTACTACATAGAAAAATGCCATGGCTGATCTGCTCTGAGTAACCCACGGATGGCAGTTTTCTGGATTCGCCTCCCTTTCTCCTCGAAGCAACAGCATCACATACTCAAATTCCCATTTACTGGATAATATGTGCAAAAAAGACAGAGAGATAACAATTTTCACATAGATCATCTTTCTGTTCTTCATATCAATTTCCAGTGTAGAAGTATGAATTTAAGGACAATGTTTAATACAAGCATTCCTTTTTGTTGATAGGAATTGAAGTTTGGAGAAATTCAATGACTTTCTAATTGTCATACACTATGAATCATTCTGTGAAAGCATCAACTGAGGTCCTCAGTGTTCTTTTGAATATGACAGTCCCCACCACTCTGATGTAGGTGACAACAGGTCCTTTATATATATATATATATATATATATATATGAGTCTGGGTCCTTTCACATCTATGTTGTGCATGGTATTAAAGTAATATAGTGATTCCAACTTTTTCTAGCTGCCTATTTATGCTTACAATTGTTAAGAATATAAAACAAAGAAAAAAATTAAGTGTAACTGTCAAGTTGGTACTCAGTGTCTAACTGGGAGAGCAAGACTCCCTGTTCAAACTGATCAACGTTACTTTTTGATTTCAGCTATGACTTCTCATTTTACCAAAGGACTGCTGCAGAGCCCATTCATGTGTGATGACGAAAGGGCACCAGGCTAAGTGGAATTCACTGGAAATACTATCAACAGCACACATTAGTAACCCAGGGACAGCAGACATGAGTTCACCAGTACTCACCCTAGTGTGCTGAGTGTCTGAACTCCATAAATATGGACATGCTCCAGCACAGAAGTTGGCATTGTACCCTTTAGGTTCATGTATCCATTTCCACCCAAGATCTCTCTTGAAATCAATGTAAAGTGGACGTAGACAGCAATTATCCTGCACATTTCTATGAAGAAAAAGGGTGATGAAAATTTTAGAGCTGATTTCCCCTTGCCCTTCATCCCAAACCAGAAAAACAACTCATTTGTTTATTCAACAAGCATCTAAAGAGCATATATCATTTGTTTATTCAACAAGAATCTAAGGAGCAAATATAACGTGTGAGCTTTTACTGATTTCATTATAATCTCATGTGGCTTTACAATGGGGTGTTAAGGTAACTTGCTGGACTGCTTTCCCTGATGAGTTCTATACCCTGATGCCCTTGTCTGTGACCTTGGTGGTCAAACCTTCCCTAAATGACTAGTGAGAGAAGAGAGATAGCTGACAGAGACCATGCCTTTTCCAAAGAGCACTGCAGTTTGCCTTCAAGCTGATATTGCCTTCTAAAATAAGAAGTGATGTAAGAACAGCTATTTTCAAAGAGCCCTGAAGGCCTTTTCCTTTGAGAATAAATCCTTTATTTCATGTTCCTTATTCTAGGAATAACCATAGATCAAAAAACATGGAGTCTTGCTTAGTGCAACCACTGGCTCCAGTAACCAAAATACCCCATTTTGCTCAGGAACGCTGACACTTTATGTGCTTTATCCATGAGGATCTCTCAGCACCCCATAACTCTCAAACTAAAGCCTTCCCAAGCTGGATAAGAAACCACAGAAGGACATTCACATGAATTCACAGGGGAATGGGAAAAAAAAATATTCTTGCCCTCACTTCTCTCATATTCTGCAGCTAAAGAAATGAAAAGTAGCAGTCTTCTGCTCTTTCTCTCACCTCTGAGATCATGAAAGAGGCACAACCACGGACTCGGACTCTCCTCAGTGAGGATGAGGCTTCCTATAGAGTCTTTCTAATTATGGAGCCATCATCATGCACCTCAAAGAAACTTCTCTGCTCTGAGGAGCCAAGAGCTCATTTCCTTCTTCAATCCCAAAGTGTTTCAAAGGGATTTGGAGGGGAAGGGAGGGGAGGAAATTCCAGGACTATTTTTTTCCCCTTCACCTTTGGTTCATTACTAAAAAGCAGAAGAACACAGCACAGAAAGAACTGTTGAAGATTCTAGGAAGAGAGATGTCATGAGTTATGATAGCTGTACTTTTCCCACACACTTGCGTTTCCACAGTGACTGCCCCTCTGGTCATTTTTGTAATAAAAGACAGGAAAAGGCAGTGCAAGCATTAACACATACAGTTATTTTGTTTTATTTTCATCTCCTTTACCTAAAGCAATAGGCTGCGTCCAAAGCACGCTTCTTCCGCCGGTTGGACTGTTGTGACTCAAGTCTGTAGGAGGGCAACAACATTAGCAGGAGATGTGGGGTCTTCCCACTGTTTTTTTTCCTAGTGGACTTTATAGTTTTCTGATCACCACTGGTATATGTGGAGGTGCCATCAATACCTTGAAAAGATGCATTTGGGTAATCAACATTTAGCTTTATCTTCATCAAATATAATCAGCCCTATTTTCTTTCCTTTGAATATTGTCACAAAGAGTAGCGATGACCGTGTTCCCCAGGGAAGCAGAAATGGCACAATAGAACTACCATGGGTAACAACAGACATGTCCAAATGGGGCTCTGGACAGAGGGCAGCTCACTATCCAAGGAGGGTTGGCTGGTTAAGGAAGTGAATACAGAAGAGGCCTTGGACCTCAGGACAAAGGGTGACCCAGGCAGTGTATTTCAGTCAAACCTCGGCTTAGGGCCCCATCCCCTCAATGACTGAACAGTCAGAATCGAACATGACTGGTCAACCCCTGGGACACCCTTCCTATGAATGAGAAATATAAAAGACTTTCCTAATGAACAGCAACGGAGACCTACACTAAACTACAGTGAATTTGGTTAAGTACAAGAGAAGTCACCTTTGCCAAATACTATTCTGGGAAGCTGTCATGAAAGGGCTTTTCCATTCATTTTATGGGGCCCTCACGCTTCCCTGATTGCACCTGAGATTTAGAAGCTAGAAATCTCTAAAGCACGTACACAGGACTCTGAGAGTAAGCTCTGAATCTCCATACTCTAGGGAGTTGTGATGAGGTTAGAGATGGAATCTCTAGACCGCTAGACCTCTAGGAGAACTTTTCCATGAGCAAGCCCCATGGTATCTTTCTACAAGTCAGTGTTCCTCAGGAAGGAAGTCAGATGTCTGACCTCTGTGAGGTAGGTACAGCACCAGCATGTGAGAGCCGTCCCTCTGACCTCTCATCATGCAACAACTCTTATCTTACACATGAAGAACCTTCACCGGTGGCATCTCCTAAGTGGCCCTTACTTTTGGCTAATTCATCAAAAGGTGAGCAAGACAGAGAAAACTGAAACGCTGCTATGTGCTTATTATCTATTACAAAAGTGTGATAAGGATACTACTTGCAACACTGGACGCTGACTAGAAAAGTGGAGCATTCTAGGACATGTAAGATTAATCAAGGAAGCCGTAGTATATGGTTCCAGATTCCTGACACTGGTTTGAGGGGATGACTGATGGATTTCCTTGAATGTATGCTATCTTCTCTAGTGGAAAGTTGGTTTGCTTAAAGGAAGAACCCAGGGCCTAAGCAACTATTTAATAGTTTGGAAAGTTGATGAGTCAGTATTGACTGAGTCAGCACTGGATGTTGAGCCATGTAAATGGGGATCCAATCCCTTTCCCTCAATCCTTGCTGCCTTCACATATCACTCTCCAAGCTTACATTTGCCCAAACAAATAAAATTCCCAGGTCACACCAAACAACCCCATTTGCACATGCAATCTGACTTCATCCCCCATAAGATGATCAACATTGGCCCCTCCCTCCCCCACCTCTTAAGATCAAGTTTTGGTTACCTGCGAATCTTGCTTCTAGTTCTTCACTTTTATTTGGGATGATGTAATTATTAGATGGTACAAAGGTGCAGCAAGGGCAGTGTAAACTTATTTTAAATCCCAGGTTCCTGTCTGGAAAACATTAAGTCAGGCAGGTTATTCATATATATGTCTATGCCTTTAAATTGGCAATAAACTTAGGGTGGCTGAACATCTAGGGAGGAAAACAGAGGGTGGTTGTAACCTTTATGGTGGAGCCATTCATGAACAGCATCGGTGACATCAAAGGAGAGCCATTCGCCTTCGGCTCTTGTTTTCACAACTTTGCTGTCAATGTAACGCTGGGACGGAGATGTTAGATCTTTAGATTTGAGAATCTAGAGATGGAAAGAATGAGAGAAAAAGTTTCAAGAGCATCCTGAGAGAGGGATCAAACCAAAGTCATTAAGAATAGTCCAATTCCATATCTAAACTTAACTTCCCTCTAGTATGCCCATGTATTGTCATTATCCTATCCGGTCACATGCATAAAAACGTAACACCAGGCCATTTGTGATGAAAAACAGAGCTATTAAATCAGCCCTGTGTTATGATAAAGGTGACAGGAGTCATAAAGTCAAGTGTCTAAAAGAAAGTGATGGTGATTATTTTACTTTGCTGACATGAGCTCTGCAAGATTTCAGTCAATTCTACACTGTTAAGTTAGTGTTTTTGTTGTTCTGTTTCCCTATATGTTTAATTCAGGGAGTTGGGAGGTAGGGAGGGACAGGTGAAGGGCTCCAGTTCAAAGAACCTACCCTCACTCTATGAAGGCCTTGAATTATAAATCTGCTTCAAAGAGAGAAAGTTCCTAACTCTGGTGCCTAAGTCCACTGACATGAAAATATGTGGCAGGTCTCAGTTTTTGAGGTAAGTCTCTAGCTGGGATTTTCACTCGTAATGTTGACTTGTTATGATTTATAAAGATATTCCACATCCTGCAGACTAAGAATGAATTTGGGCAGGATCAGTCTGGCACAGGATGGAGTGAGAGTCTAAAAACAAATTAGCTGGGATGCAGAGACTTTTGAAGGATGCATTTCTTTCAAATAAAAGCAACTGCTGTATATGCTATAGGAAGTGAACTTTTAGGTGGTTTAAAACACCTTCTGTTTTTAAATGACAGCGTTTTATGAACCTAAATGTCCTAAAACTGTATTAGCTCTCCCTACACACACTTGTAACCTGCCTTTTCTCAGTCCACAGGGGCTCCAGCCTGTTGTCTGAAAGTGCCTCGCTCACAGCGAGGCTAAGTGCTCTGTGGTCACTCTGCGCATATGGACTGGGTCTCTCCAGCAAGTTCATAAGCTTCCCCAGGGCCAGGATCAATTAGGTGTAGCTTCGAAGTACAGCATTCAACTTAACAAAGACTTATTCAGCTGATTCTAACTATCTAGAAGACTGTGAAACTAAAATGAAGACTCTTGCTGCTGATTTAAAAAGGTACTTTCTTACAGTGGTGAACTTAATGTATTATATAAAGATGTTGATTTATGATGATGCACACCTTTAACCTATTTGAAGTTATAATGAAGTGTTCCCTCCATACAATTAATTAACAAAAACAAACCCAAAAGTTCAACTAGCTATACCCCCAAAAAGAAAAAAGAAATTAGTTGACTAGTAGAAGAAAATTCCACAGTAACTATTCTATCTTAGCACCAGAATAGTGAAATTATGCTAATTATTTCTGATATTAAGAAGTACAATAAAGAGAAGAAATTTCAAAAAAATAAAATGCGCTTTCTTTCCATGTATGTACAAGACTTTTTTCAGGTGATCTGGCAACAAATGCTATGTCGAATATTTGGCTTTATAGTAGATACTTTTACTCTCTTAAGCAAATTTAGAAAAGGAAAGAGATTGATACAATTGGACTTTCAGGTGCCCTCATGAATTTTAGACAAACCCTACTCTACAGATCCGCCTCTAATGTCCGACAAACCCCACTAAGTGAAGAGAATCCAAAGGCCATCACACTTCTGCCACAGGCAAGAGTTTCTCTTTATGTCTTAAAGGAAGCACATAAATACTACTTGAGCACTGGTCACGCTGGCCTCTGGGCTTGGCACATATGATTTCTTTTCATTTAATCCCCAACTTTCCTTAAAACAGATGAAGGAATCTGAAATGCATGGAGGATGGGTTGCCCAATGCCTTGCTGTGAGCAAGCGTGGCGAGAGGCTTCTAAGCAATCCCAAGTCACTTTTCCCACTTAGACGCTGAAACTCGAAGGTCCAAAATTATGGAGTGAGGGTTGGTTCATGAATCACCCTCACGCTTTTCCAGTTGACAGAGACCATTCAAGATGGAGACACAGATTTTTATTAGATTATAGCAAATTTTGGTACGATGGAAATATAACAGGTGGAATGTATACAAAGTGGAAGCTGACATAAACCTGTAACTGTAGAGATACAACTTAACAGCAGTCAATCCTTTGGAAATCAAATCTTGTCTGTAATCACTCCCAGTTGGGCAAACAGGACATCATTTATCCTACTCAGAATAAATGGTACAATTAACCTGACATAGACTAGTAATGATGGAACAGGGTTGAGAAGTTTTCAGGCATTTCCATCTGCCTCATTGACTAAAAATTAGTAACATATTCAGAATTTAATTTTCTGTCTTTAAGTTTGATGATCCTTTTTATATTTGCTTTGCTTCTACTTAGCACAGTGCATATCTTATTCATCTTGATATCTTTAACACTTAGGCACACGGAAAGAAAACATTGCTCTCAATGTTGTCAATTATATATCAAATGTCTATGATATATATGTCTATATATCTTTAATCTACTAAATGTCTTCAATATGTATCTATGAGATGCATATATATAAATAGAAGGTGACACAGAATATGCATATATTGTTTATATTATGAATATGTGTATTATATACACACAAACATACACAGTGTCCTTGAAGACATGGAATTAAGAAATTTATGATCATATTAACTAAGTGGGCAGAAAAACAGATATTAGCAAATCTAAAGAAATTATTTTTACCTCATAGAGAAGGCCTCAAACTAGATTACTGTGCTTTTAAAGCAAACCAAACAGAAACAAAGGGATTCTGAAATGTTTTTCCTCTTTAACTCTAATTGCAAGATAAGTTCTTCCTCAGGCACAGAAGACTAGAAGGTTCTGATTATAGACAATTTCATATTTCACATGGGCGAAAGGTTCTTTATATCCTTGTATTAGCTCAAGAACAAGTCAATTTAAACCACACATGAAAGATAGCTAGTTAGCTGCATCATTCTGAAACAGAGAAGTAACTTTGGTCCTTTGGGTTTGTTGTCTCAAACTTTATGACCAAAGAGTTTTTCAACCTACTTGTTGCAATTTAACTCCATTCTCTTATCCAGTTCTCAGTGGAAACAGAAAACAGCTGCTTTCCATCACACATAGAATATCCCTCAGAGTCTTGGAGCCTATTATTAAGTCCCCTCAGCATTCTCGTTCACTCTCTCTAGGCTAAATAAACCCAGGTCCTCTAGTCCATATTTAGAGGGGCAATTTCCCAAACCTTTAATCATTTGGGTCGCTAACAAGGATGAATGATGCTATATAAAAGCACTCCTATAGCTTCATGACTTTGTTTCAGACCTGGCTAGAAACTTTTCTAATCGCATCTCAAAGTCTCCAGTATGAACTTAAATCTTCTTTCTCAGAATAGGTACAACCTCTGTTCCCTGCTGATCTTCCATTTATTGCTCACACTAAATTCAATGCATGGAAAGAAAATCAACCTCCTGTTATTATTGATTCGTGCCTCCTTAAATTAAATTCAAGAGTTATACAAAAACGGGTCAACTTCCCATACCGGTTTAGCCTTTACTATCAGCCTTTCTCCAATCTGCCAACAACATGGGTATTGAATGCTGACATCCCTGTATATGCAGCTAAGCTTTTTTCCTAAAGTCACAGCCATTTCTAAATGTATACATTTTATCATAAAAAAGATAATTTAGTCGAGTGGGAACTGGCCTTCATTTAACGGATTATATGAATCAATATTCATGCCAGCAGGGACTTAAATGACATAGAGGCCATATGTGCTTTTGGTAGACAGGGAAAGAGTGTCGGCATGTGTTATGAACTGGGGTTCTTTGCTGCAAAGCTGGTGTCTAGTATGTTCCAAGCACTTCTGGACTCACCATTAGAGTTAGAGGTTTAACAGATATGTTTCTAAACCTGTTTTATGGTTGTATCAAGTTAGACTTGATAATGTCTAGAAAACAATGCAATATAGGACCAATTAGACTTTTGTGGAAATCAAGTTGAAAGCCTTAGAAAAACTTCATAAGACAAATTGCTTTAAAAAAAATTCTTTTTTGAAAACAGGTTGATGTCGCCTCAAAAAAGTAAACCTAGGACTATGACTGATTCAGAAATCCCACTTACAGATATGTACCTACAAGAACTGCGATGAGAGGGTTACAGAGATACGCGTATGCCCATGCTCATGGCAGGATTATTCATGAGAGCAGAAAGGGTAACAGCCAAGTGTCCACTAATAGATACACAGATAAACAAAATGTCATATAAACAGGCCACTGAATATTATTCAACCACGAAACAATAAAATTCTGACAGATTTACAACAAAGATGAATGCAGAAAACATGACACTGAATGAAAAAAGACACAGATGCACAAACTCTGAATTATTTCAGTTATATGAGGCAGCAAGATTAGGTAACTTCACAGAAAGTAGACTAAAGGTTACAAGGGGATGGCAAGGGGGTAGGAAGTTATTGTCTAACGGTCACAAAGTGTCTCTTTGGGATGATGCAGCACATTCTGGAAATGGTGATGTTTGCACAGCAGTGTAAATGTACTTTTAACATCAGCGAATTCTATGCTTAAAAATGGTTAAAACTTAAATGCGACGCATATTTTACCACAGTAGTTTTTCCTAGTTTTAGATGTAGGCGAGATAGCTAGGGGGGGAAAAGAACGATAGGCTAAAAACAGAATCAACTAGAAGAATTCTAGACTCAGGCTGCTCCACAATTGTCCTGAAATGTCTCTCTCCTTTAAAGAAACATAAAATGAGAAATTGTGGATGACGCATTATGGATGTGGCTTATGCAAATATTAAGACAGAGATAAGCAAAAGGCAGAGTCAGAGTCAAACAAGAGTTCTGACCTTCTACAAAAACTCAGCATGTAAAATGTGTGTATATACATATAATATATATTTTAATATGAGGCTAACCTATCTCTCCCTATCACCCTCTCTCTCATGTTTTTGCAACCCCCTGCTTTAACTACCCTTTTTCTTTAAATAACAGGCCAACAACCATTTCTGACTAAATTAGAAAATAGGACTTCTAAGATAATGACATTGACATTTAGCTGTCTCTCACACAGCGATGTTTGAATGTCACCTTCATTACATTATTGATATGTACACATTAACTATAACACACAAGCTACCCACACAGCGTCTTTGGCAGGGCTCTAAGCTCTTCGCTGAATGACAACACTGCCTACACAAAAGGATCCATTCATCTCTCTGCCACTGGATAACAGCCAGTTAGGGAATGGAGAGCAGTAAAAGTCACTGATGTTACCCAATAGTTTGGGGGCTTTAAAAAAAGACCTGAAAGTCAAGATACAAATTCTAGTCAGAGGAGGAAATCTTAGTCTTAAAGGAATAATACTGAAAATTAACTCAGGATTTGGTATAGACACCAATGGTGACATTTCTTCCCTCCTATGAGACTATGCAGTTATAAGAAAGCTTTAGATTATGCTGCAATGTTTCCTAAACAAAAACTTTAAGAGAAAGCATTAGGAATATTATTCTTCTTTCCAGATTCAGACATCAATGGACCTGTAGGAGAAACCAAGGAGCCAATTCTACCAGGCTTCTAATGAAAAGGAAAACTGTACAATAGGTCCACAGAGAAAAACACATCAGATTAGTTGTGGGCCCATCTTGCTGTTGTTGTTAAATGTATTAACATCTGCAATGAATGCAATGTTTACATATATTTAGAGTTTCAATGATTTTTATCACTTTCATGAGAGATTAGAAAATGCTGCTCTGAATACTCACTTTGTTGGCTGTAAGTACCTGTCTGACCTTAGTCATGAACTTCAGTATCATGAGATACAAGCTAGAAAGATTAGAAATATTGGAAAGATGTGCTGAGGGCATCTGCTCCATCTCAAGACAAGTCATTCTTTAATATCTTCACCTTTGTCTGAAGACTTCGCATGACAGCGATCTTGCTACTTTTGAGAAAGGTCATCCCATTTTTGTATCATCATGTGTTAGTAAATCTTCTTTATCTTGGACTGGAAATGTTCCTCTACCAGTCCCGATTAATAATAGCACCTTTGCCTCATAGTCACACAAGCATTTGAGTTGTTCAAATACGGGAACATCTTCACATTTTTCAGTTTTTACAAAATCCCTGTGAGGTGGACATCGTGACCCTTACTAGCTATAGCATTGTGAAGGAAAGGAGGCCTAAAGCACTTCCCTAAGGGACAGCAGCCCTGGTGGAAAACATCTTGCCCTCTAGATACCAGTGACAATGAGTTCCAACATTGTATTTTGGTCTCTGGAACTAGATAAAAACTCTCTTCTCTTTATTAGGCATTGATGACAAGGTTGTAGTTTCTTCACCATCCTTGTCAATCCCCTTTCAATGTCCCTCTTAGAATCAGTTTCTCAGCAAACTCTGGAAACAAGCTAGTGGAATGTGGAGGCTTATAAAGAATAGGCCCAATGTGGAGGGAAGAGTCTACTGCATCTGTTGTTCTAGTAACAGATTCAATGCAAAATACTTACTCTTAAGCAGTAGCCAGCATCACACCATAGAATCATAGTAAACTTTTTGTAAAATAGACGTTTGTTCTTACACAACCTGTTAAGTCAGATTTTCCACCCTAAATCCTTTCTGGAATGACGTGGAATAAAAAGAAAGAAATAAAGGAAGGCAAAAAGAGAGGGAAAGTTTGTTATTGTTGTGTGTTGGATTTTTTTCTAAGCCAGTGGTTCTCCAACTTGAGCCAGCATTAGAAATACCTGGAGGGCGTATTACAACAGATGGTGGAGACTCATCCCTAGTGTTTCTAACTTAAGAGAGATGAGGTTGGGTCCCAAGAATTGTATTTCTAACATGTTCCTTGGTGATACAAATTGCTGGTCCAGGGACCACTCTGAGAATCACTGCTCTAGCTTATATTTATGTAACACATTTTTTTGAACCTAAACACAAATTATATATCTATCTCTGTTGAGGTTGAACTTCTTGTTTGACCTTAATGTTTCTTTAACCTTTGGGAATCTTTCTGAGTCTTAAGGTGGCAATTTAAAATGAAAGCTCTCCTTCCTAGACTCATGGTCATAGCAACTGTGCATTCTTTGTTTATCAAGTTGGTAATAACAATGTTCAATTATGTGGGGCCCAAACCTCAATCCTTAGGTGTTTCTTTTCTGTTGCCCTTTCTTTAATCAATACTCTGTGGTTTGCTGTAGAAAACAGAAAAGAAGTAGAACTTGAAAAAAGTAAGTGAGGTATGAGACACAGTTTATACCAAGAGATCTGTCCACTTTGGCAGCTGACAATTCAACTCATTCCACTCTGAATTTCCTTGGGTTTCTCTGAAGAACCCATAGGGCTTGATAAGTGCCTTTGGAAATCATTAGTGCAGGGAAACAGTTCAGACTTTTTGAAAATAAATAATCACTTACTGGATCTGTGTTTTTCATATTTATTAGAGGTTTAAAAAACCCATTTTGAATGTTTGTTGAGAGCATTGAAAAAGACACTGAGCTGTAAAAAAGGACTTATCATATTGCTTGATATTCAGTGTGAATAATTCTTATAATCATATATCTTATTTGGTCAACATCTTCCAGAAGGTTCTACTATCAAGTGAATAAACTCCAGATTCCTTAGACTGTATCTAAGACAACTTTCCAGCAACCTATCATCTAGACACCCCTCTTATCCCTAAACCAAACGCTAGCCCTAAAACCTAGATCGCCTGCCCCCAACTCTGCATTTAGGTCAATATCCCTATCAGAAAGTTTTACTGCCTTTTCTGAATTTTACCTAAAAATGAAAACAAACCAAAAAATAAGAACATGTTCTATTCTTCTGTCCGGTTCTTTAATGAAATGGTTACTTTCACTAAAATCAGCTTTCTTTTCCTAGCTCCCCAAGCAATTGCTGGGTACACCAAGCCCTTAATCCTGTGCACACAGTAGCTTCAAGGGTGATCCCATATGGGCATCAATATCAGTGTCTTCCAGTGGGATTAGCAAGTCTTATAAGACAGCTGGAAACACAAACTTATTTAAATTCCTACAAATCCTATAGTCTAGTTTGCTGACACTAGTGGCTAAGGAATCCATAGTCACTGATTGCACTTTAGAGGGGAGCAATCCTGATAATGCTGACATTTAATCTGCACAGAGAACATTCATGAAGGTATTTCTTGACTCATCCATAGGAGAAAAATAGATTATCCAATAGACCACATCAATAAACCCAACCATGCTCTGGAAGACTGTAGTTGACTGTGGAGAAGCCTTTTGCTCTTCATGACAATAATAACAATAATAATACTCACATGTATTATAATGTTTGATACCATCAGCTAATTTTTTTGGTCATTCATTCATTCATTCATTAAATAATTGTTGAGCCTCTTATATGTACCTGAGTGTTCATTTATTCACTTATTTGAACTTGTTTTTTCACTCATCTCTTCCAATTAAGCTCACAGATATTAAGCACTGCTGCTAGCCTGGCATCCCGATTACCTTTACACCCCACTAGAATAAAGTTTCTGTTCTTATGGGATTTCATGCTACAGTAAGGGAATGCTGACATCTCAACAAAGATTTAAAACCAAGTGTCATGGGCATAATGAAGTCACAGAAACAGAGCATCTACTCTAGCCTCATGAAGTCAGGGGAAGTTTCCCAAGAGAAAGAGAGGGTGAAAAAGATAATTATCAACATTGGAAAAACTAGTAAGGATACTGATCATTCAGTCCAGGTAACAGAGACATGCTGATGATTAGCAAAAAGAACAAATAAATGCATCTTTCTTTCTTTAGGGGGCCCTTTCATCCTTTCTAGGTGATGCATGCTTGCACTTACGGAGTTTGCTGGATAGCTATTTTAACAAAGCTTATAGACTTGGTAACTTAATGCAAGAGAAATGTACTCTCTCACAGTTCTTGAGACCGAAGTCAGAAACAGGGTATTGGCAAGGCATGGTCCCTCTGAAGCTTAAGAAAGTCTCCTTCCCTGCCTCCTCTAGCATCTGGTCATTCTGACAGTCTCTAGCATCCTTTGGTTTGGGGCTGCATCATCTCTGTCAATGCATTCACATGGATTCTCCCCGAATGATTCTGTGTCTTCATATGGATGAGGGGCCTATTCTACCCTGGTATGACCTCATCATAACTCATTACATCTGCAATGATCCTACTTCCACATATGGTCACATTCTGAGGTTCTGGGGATTAGGACTTCAACATATCTTTGAAGGGAGACACACCAGCCTGTAACTGTAGGTGTTCGTGCGTTATGTCATGGGCTGAGTGTGTTCTAAAGTCTCAATCTGAGAAGTCCTTCAGAGAAAGGGTCATTCTAGTTCTTTCTTATTCTTCCACAATTGTCTCTTCCACGGTCATTTACACAATCCGTCCTTGGTCAGTTTTTACTAAGAGTCTTCATTAGAGAGACACATTACCAAATGACAAAACCAGCCCCTGAATAGTATTGCTTTATAGTGATAGACAGAAACTACCTCTAGGGATGGGCACACATCTCATTATAGAGATCAAATACAGATACCAATACAAGGAGGACAGTGCAATTAAACACTAATTTATACTGCATTTGCTTTTCTCCTTAATGTACTTCGACTGTGGGAATAAAAAGGAGGAAAGGAGAAAGCAACAGAGTGGAGTTACACACAGAATCAGAACTAGGTAAGTGGCTGCAATACCCCAGTGCTCTAGTAGCCCTGTTCTTCTTAACTGTGGCCTCTGTGAACAAAGCTGGGTCACTTTGGGGGTGCTTGGCAAACCCATACACTGCATGACTATCCTTCAGAAGTGGCTTACAGACCCATACTTATCTTGCTTCTTCCATCACCATGTCCTGTAATTGCCTGGCTCCTTTGTAATTGCATCCTTCTAAGATGTCGGCAGTAATGTATACCTCACAAGTGCTTCTCAAGGGCCTGAGGAGTAGACTCCCATGGAATATTCATCAGCTTTCAAAGAAAGAGGCACATAAACAGAACGTCTCTTTGGAGCTCAGATATCTACATTTTATGTCACTCTATGAACTCTTGCTTTTTGCAGCTCATAGCAATGCACAGACAGTGCACTACACGTATCCATGTGTACTTATGATGAAGTACAGCCTGCATCAATCTTTAATGACCTTTCTGGAAATGTCACTAGATACGTCTCCAGGCTACACATATTCACAGAGAGCCTCTCCTCTGTGATGAAAACACTTTATAATTCTCTGTTGTTTTCCTTCAGTTTTTTTATTCTCTACAGACGAGCCTTTGTGCCGATGGCACCTGTGCATAAACAAGTAAATCCATTTCTGCAGGTCTGGGGGATGAAGGAGTTCTTTGAGTGGTTGGAAAGGCTCTGAGATGCTGCAGGTCAAGAACATTCATAAGACCCTCCAACATAAATCATACAGCAGGGAAAACCATCTGATAGACTGGAGTCACGTCAGTCCAGGCAAGGAAAGAGGTGTGACTGTACAGCATACAATGGAAGCATCAGAGGCTGACTAAGTCAAGACCATCAACCAAGTCCATTCTAGAGGTTGAATCACACAGCCTAGATGGATTTTGGCAATCTGTTTTCTGACATGGATGTGGGAGAATGTGTCTCCCCAAGACTGTGAGTTTTTGAGGGTCATAAACTTCTGATTTTCTTACTTGAATCCCTTTCTAATTCCACTCTGACTTGACACCAACACACATATTGGGAGAACATCCACCCACCACTCTTTTCCCACATACCAATCACACATACGGCCTGCACTGTAATTTAAGTCCCTGATTACATTCAGCTGAGTACTTTAATTAAGGGGACACGACTATAAAGTAATGAGTCTAAAAAAATAAGATTATGAGGCTAGTTTTTTAATATACAGTTTAAGAGTTCCCAAAAATACTTTCCTTAATTTATGATTTAAATATTTTACCACATGCTTATTATCCATTTAACCAATACTGGCACTGAACACATGATAGGAAATGGGTAGATAGCTATGTTTTATTCTTTATAAAAAGATGTCTTTGAAACAAATGTAGCAGAATTTCAAAATTTATAAAAACGAATGGTGTTTCTCAAAAGAGTACCCTGTGACATTCCATACTTATCTCTACAATGTTCCTTATACTTGAATCTTATTTTAGAATTTTCCTTACACTCACTCAGAGATATTCACTGAGCACTCTCTACACACCAAACACTGTGCTGGGAGTTGATTTGCAGAAGAAGAGACAAAGTCATAAACAAATAGTGATAGAGTTGAAGATCAAGAACAGCAAATGATGAAGAGTCGGGAGAAGAAATGCAGAGCAGACAAAGGGAACGTGGTTTGGAAAGTCAGGTAGCCAGGAAGAGCTTCTGAGCAGGTAGGTGGCTTTCTGGGAGAAACGTGCAGGAATGAATAGGAGGACCCAGGAAAGAGCGTTGTGGGTGAAGGGACCAGTGACCAGGAGGGAGTGAACACAGGGCACTGAAGGAGCAGCAAAGAGGAGAGCATTGGAAATCTACTTTGGGGAGGAGGGTTACTTGGAGACAAGTGAGTAACAGGTCAGGAGACGTCTCATAAGGAGCAAGAAGGAACCAGAGCAAGCTGCGCAGCCATTGAGGAGCTGCAGACAGAGCAACATTTTGTTCTGACCACCAGCTGCATCCTAACAGCCTCTCTGGGACCAGGTGGAGACAGAAACCAGTGAGGAGGCCATTGCAATAGCCAACCGAGAGATAAGAAGCTCCTGGGCAAGAACTTCCCGTTTTGAAAATGAAACACTTTTTTTAAAGGAAAGGTGCAGGCAGGAACGAAGGCAAGTAGGTAGAGGGAGCGGGATGATGTCTTGGCATATCTTGGCTGATCCCCCAGGTCCCAGGTCTTGAACTTGAGTCCTTAGGAGGTATGTGGACTATGTCCAGTGGCCTTATCTGCTAGGCCACCAGGTGCTCCACCAAAAATGAAATACTTTTCACTAAAACTTCATTAGCTTTCAGAAATCAATAGGACCTTTCAAAAATTCAGATTTGGGTGAGTCTTGGTGGCCTAGTGGTCTAGTACCCCTGGGAGCTGCCCCACATACAGCCCAGGTTTCTGAGCTCAAGAGCTGAGGCCAAGGGGGATGACCAATGTGAACAACGAAATAAAAAGGGATTTGTGTCATACACATCCTCTTCTCTCTTCCTGCCTGCTTTGTCAGTCTGTCCCTTTTGACCAAAATAAATAAATAAATAAAGATTTCAGATTTGTCCTATGGAAGAAATTGTCAATTATGAACTGGGAGGCTATGAACACAGTTCTGGAATACAAGTTCCAAAAGACATTCTGATTCCTGCTGGTATCAGGAAATGAGCATAGGCTCTCCCTCAGAACAATCTATGCCCTGGTGGAGGATACAGAAGAGTTGATAGACATTTACTATGTGGGACAAAAAGAACCGATTAAAATCAATGCAGGAAGCATACACCAAGCCTCTTTGTTGAAGCAGACAATGATGGGGCAGGGGATGAAGTAAAAGGACACTCACTGGGGTGAGTCACTCCATAATCATTCTTCAGAAAGAAAGATAAGATCCATCAGAGCCCCATCCTACCATTGCTGCCCTGAGAATTTCTATCCAGCAAAATCCTAAGCCCACAGGTGCTCCCCGTAAGCCCACTCTGCTCCACTGATAACAGGAAATGGGTCAGACCTCATCCAACCAGAGATGGCAGAGTAGTTTTATAATCAGAGTCAACTCTAGGGGAAATAGAAACTCTGTTCTAGACACAAGCCAGCTCTGTTAATAGTCTAATTACACATTCAATGAATCAGAAACCATGTGTTCCCCACAGTAACTCACTAGACTAGAACAGTTATCTCCATTTCACAATCAAAAATGGAGACTCAGAGAAAGAAGTGGCTTGTAAAGTCAGAAAGCTGATAAATAAAAAGGAGAAAGGTTCCTGAACTTCATAGGCCAATGGTGTAAAGCAGTTATTCTGTTTTCCAGTTCTGAGTTTCTCATGCGCTACTGAATGAGGCCACCACAGTCAAATGACTTGAAACTATTATTTGCTGAGGCCCCGACACAAACTCTTAGGACAATCACCAAAAAACCTAGACTCTGCAACCACAGGAGTGAGGGTGAGTTTGCAGGTTTAAGAAATTCTGAGCAGATTATACATTTAAGAGATGGTTTCTGATAAAAGTTCAAATGTGAAGCTTTGGAAACTGTAAAAATTGTAGTAACAGTAACCATGGAGGAGATGCACGTTTTGCTAGGAGTTTCCATGTATCATCTCTATGCCTTAAAACCTCCTTGCCAAGTAGATGCTTTTACCCATATTTTATCTATGCAGAATAGTGTCACTGAAGTGACTTCTACAGACTCCCCAAAAGGGCAAAGCCAAACCTTGAACCCACACTGGCCCAACCCCAAAGCTTGTGCTCTTTCTAGCAGTATGGGAAACTGGTCAAGAGATGACTTCCAACGCCAGATGGTCTGGGTTCAAATCCTGCCTGTGCCTCTTTCGACTACAAGTCCTGAACAAGTTTCTTAACGTCTCTGTACCTCGGCTTCCTCATTTTTCAAATGAAGATAATAAAGTACCTACCTCATAAGCTTATATATAAAACTCTTCAAGAAATCCCCAGGGCATAGTAAGCACTGTGTTTGTGGTAATTATCAAATTGTTACTGAGTCACATACACAAAAAGCACATAGAACTATTTGCTATTATCAATGTATAATGATTAACATTTCTTTGGATACAGTAGGGGACAATTACTGTTGACACTATTTCTTTGGGGTCATGTCTGCTCACAAGGTTAACAGACCCTGGGTAACATCCTAAGTGAACGCAAATGATAATGATCTAATTTCCTTATGAGGCAAATGTGCCATTTGATCAGTTTGAGAAAACTTGTGATATTAATAGCCTTGTGCAAACAAAGTATTTATTATACCTCATGGCATTTTTTTTTTAAGTGGACTACTATGCAGTATGTGTCTCCAATGTGGCGCCACAGTTCGGATCAGTATTAAGGGGATTGCATGCTGTAAAATTCTGTACCACATGAGCACAGTAAAACTTTTTTTGTCAGTAGCAGTTTTTGCAAGTCTAATTTAGCAGACAGTCAATCTTTTTGGCTGACCTCTTTTCATTTTATACACCCTTAGGCAATATGAGAAATGAAAGCTGAACTCTGTGTGTATGTGAGTGTGCTTTTGCATGCATGCATGCACACCACATGCTTTCACTGTAAAGCCTTAAGGGTGTGCATAGCTTAGTCTTTTGTAGAGATTATGCATGTGTATATACATATACACGCAAATATATACATGCATATATATGTGTATATACATATATGTCTGATGTCTATTAAAGTAGTTGGTAATTCACTTCTACCCTACTAAAAATCTTTGTTTACTTATTTTACTCCATAAACATCAATTCACCCTTTCATCCTCAAATCTCGTTTAATATTTACTAGACAGCTTGAGGCCAAAAATAAATGGCTATAAATGACTTAGCATTTAGCCACTGTTTTGTAGATTCTTGTAACTGATCTCTGAAAATAAGATTTCATCACATTTGACAAACTGGTTACTGTGTAAAGGCAAAGTCAAGTAGGCATTAAAATCAAAGTCTTAAAGAAAGAGGTCAGAGAAAGCAGGAGGAGAGATTTTATTTTACTCTCATTCATCAAAGTTCTGATAGGGTGCATATGGAGGGAGAGTTCTGATATCCAGGCAAAGGCAATTTCAGCTGAGCTGAGTCCCCTACATCCACAAAAACAAATAGCACCATTGCTTCCCTAAGGGCACAACCGATAAATCTAAGGTTCCTTTGCAATCTCTGTGCTTATTTCCTCTCATCAGCCTTCTTTTCATTACAGGGTCCCATCAGCAAATTGCATTCTAACAAACCATTTCACACCAATATCTGTGGCCTCACGCCAGCCCCATAAGAGAAAGTGACATATTCTACTGGTACTTATGATACATAAACTCACTACCTCGCATTGCTTTTCCAGGGAGCTGTTTTTGCCTGATTTTTATCAGTGGTCTCAAACTATTAAGTTATCTTAACCTGGGAAAGAACTGTGGTAGGTCAATCTGATGTCTTCAGATATCCCTGCTATAAATATTGTTGGCACAAAGTAATCTCTGGATTGATGCAGATGATTCAGCCCCTTGGACTTCAGTGTCTGTGTCTTGTGTGAGCTTGCGTGTGCGCACACACACACACACACACACACACACACACACACACACACTTTTGCTTAAAATCAATGTCCTTAGAATCCTAATAAGTCATCCATACAACTATCTAAGCACTGGAGAATCTATTCAAAGTCAACTTACCTTCTACTGGAAGTAGAATGTCAACTGTGTGTCAAGTATAGACAAAGGGCATCTAGAAACTTCAGACATTTTATTTTTCTGAATAACTTAGCTCTTTAAATAGCTGAAGAGCTGTCTCTTTAAGCACTGGGATTTTTTTTTTTCAAAATAACATCAATTTTGGCTGTAAAGCTCTGTAATGTATTGCATGAGTTCAGCTTCCTGAATGTAATTTAGCCTCACCTTCACTGTTTAAATCTGTATTATAAGCATCAATGTCTGTAACGGGGTTGGAAGAGGGAGTTTATTGCTGAAGGCTGCAAAGATTTCTCACCGGCTGCTGAAAGTAAATAGGAAGTTGGAGAACAAACCAACAATGGGACACCAAATAAAGAGTCCACAGGCAGATGTGAGAAGCCAGGCCCTGTGCTACCGAGATGAAGACTGGGTTACTATCACAGGTTAGATTTACAAAAACTGCCCAGCACAAGCATTGTACTCTGAGACCTGATTGTCCAGGCTGGCATCACGTTGTACAAGGACACAGCATCTTAAGACTAAAGGACCATCTGCTCCTGTCAGGGTGTCCCTGGCCAGTCTTCCCATTCTAATTCAGCACTTCTACTTCCTTGTGGTTCTAGAGAGAACCAAGCCAAACGGAAGTGACTAAGGGTCAAAGGCTGCCTGTCTGGAAAGTCAGTTGTGTGTGTATTTGGGGCCTTCCAAAGTGTGTTCAGGGATCTTGACTCACTTCTTGGACTTCGGTGATGTTTCAGAGGTAAGGTACGTATGGCTGAGCTTTAGACAGAGAAGGTATTATTACCCTCCTTACTTTTCCTCTAAAAGGAGCTCCCTCCGCTGATGACTGTGTTCTGATAGTGCATACGTCTACACTCACCCTCTCCATACTGTTGCTTCCTCCTGGGGCTCTATATTGTCCAACGGGGGCTCTAATGGGGATGGACTGCACTGCTCAGTCATGCTGCAGCCAGTGCTACAGTAACCTCTGAGGAGGGACACATCCACCAAGAAAAAGAATCCTATAAATTGCCAACTTCAAGGGACACATTCCCTTCTGGGGGTCAGGCAAGTCATCAGTCATCTTACTTTCAGAAACCACTCCCCACAGTTCAAGACCAAAGAATAACAGTGATTTAGCAATTTAAATTACAGGCAACAAACCCCAAAAGACCTTGCCTTCAATATAGTGGTCATGTCATTGAAACAGGGAGATCCATGCTGTCATCCATACAAAAGAAATGCAAGTTACTTCACTCAAGAAGAAGGAAAAAGAGAAGATATAACAAGTTGCTGTTTTTTAATCACCTCACAATATACCTGGCTACCTTTAATCCAACTTCTCTTTCAAAGAACCTAATCTTTACTTTCCCTTCAAATATCACTCCCATTCTGGTTGCCCTTATTTTTCTTCTATTCTGATTATTACTGGGGCAAAAAGGAAGGCAAATATTTGCTATAAATAGTAGAATATGTGATAAGCAGTGGAGGCACACCTAGATTTATAGCCCAACTCTGACACTTCCTGACCATGTGACTCTGGCCAAGTGACTTCATTTTCTGTGATTCAGTGTCTACAAAATGGAGGGAAAAAATAGAGCAGTAGAAAAAATACATCAGCTGTGCAAAGGTGGTCATAAGTAAGTTCTGGAAGGTAATGTACAGCATGATAACTCGGGCTGACAAGACTGTATTGTATATTTGAAAGTTACTGAGAGAATTCTTGCAAGTTCTCCTCACAAAGGAAATATTTCTGTAACTATGTAAGGTGATGGAGGTCAAGAAAACTTACCATGATAAACATTTTGCAAAATATACATATAGTATACATCTTGTATACCTTAAACTAATATAATGTTATGTCAATTACATCGCCTTAAAACTCAGGGGGAAAAAGAACCGCTCCTACAGTGCCAGCTGTGAACTGTGGCTGTGAACTTTGACTGAGACAATTCCTCTGAGCACTGAGCAGCAGGTCTTGCACACAGTCATCTGTCTGACACTTTGCTAGGTGACAGGAAGCCATGGGTGGTCCACAGGCACTGTGTCAGCCTCTCGATGATTTCTAAACATACATTAAAATTTAACAGTCTCCAAGAAGAGGTCCTTAAAGACTCATTTTAATAAATAAAAGTTGTTTTCTATGGATGCATATGCAAACTAGAATTTGGAAACTTTCAAAGACTTCAGATGTATTCTCGGAGCTCTTATAGACAAACAATATTTACTGGTATGGTAACCGCTACTCCCATTTTCAGAGAAAATATAAAGAACATTCTCATTCAAATTTAAAAACTTTTCAAATGTTTTAAACCCAGGGCAACTAGAGGTTTCCACATTCAGATCTCCAATCCTTTCTTTTCGTCAAGGAAGCCCAAATTTTAGTCATATTTTCACATTAGCTTACTCCTCAACAGCTAGGGTTCTTGGGATTTGTTCTTGACCTTCTTTAGTCTCCCTCTCCACACACCCTGAGGGTGAGCCTCCTCCAGTGTCATCTCAGCCCCACACCCTGAGCACCACCTGTCTGATACCCTCAAAGGGCCCCTTCAAGACCTATCTTTTGCACAGGCATCTCCATCCTCCAAGAATGACCACCCCTCATTCTGTTTTAACAGATACTTCTTAAGAACCCACTCAGATGTCAGTTTCCAAGTGAAATCTTTCCAACTCTTCCCTCTCTGCTAGCACACACTGTTCATATGTCACTCTGATGCATTTAGTTACCTGCTTATGTCAGCCTCCCTCACCAGACTAAGGGCTGCTAGAGCAGAGCTTTGACACACATAAATCACTTGGAGATCATGTCAAAAATGTAAATCCTAATTCAGTGAGTCGGGACAGAACCTGAGATTCTGTATTTCTCACAGCTCCTAGGTAATGCTGCTGTGACTGCCCTATAGCCTCCACTTGAGTAGCAAGCTTTGAAGAACATTTTGGAAATCTTAGTAGCTTGACACTTCAACATCACTATTGTCGTCGTCGTCGTCATCATCACCATTATCACAACCACCATCATCCTCACCACCACCATCACTTATGACACAGATATTCAACAATTATACTTAGGGAGATGAGAGAAATGTCAGGGATGCTTAAAATAAAGAGGACAGAATAAAGAGGGGGTGTGTGTGTATTAGGGGGGACTGGAGAAAGTGAGTAGAATCAGAGAGAAAAAGGAAACAGAATGAGATAGTGAAGAGACAGGAAGTAGCAAAGTGAGGAAAAAGAGTGGAAAAGACAGGGGAGAAAACAATAAGAAAGAGAAGAAAAAGGCAAAGAAGTGGATGGCCAGAGGATGAGAAATGCAAAGTCTGCTGATTGCTCTCGCTAGGATGGACTCAGGTCAACATCTGACTTTCCAGACGAGGGACAGACATTGGGACTAAAGCCCTCCTGAGGGTGGGATCTAGCTGTTCATGCTAATGAAGGAGTGTGCTCAGACCTTCACCATTTCTTCTAGCAGGTCTTCCTTCCTGAGTGATTGAGGAATGAGCTCTCCAGGTAAGAGTAATAGCAAAGGAGGGCCTAGATCATGAGTGTGAATTTATGGGATGGCTTATTTCAGCTGAGATAAATCTAAGACCAGAGGAATCCTTTCACCAAAAACCGGAGGCTGACTGCCCATTAAATCAGTCCAAATGAAGTTACCTGATAAAGTTCGATCCGCTGTTCAGGTACTCTTGCTTTGGGGTTCTGTAAACGGAAGACCCTGAACTCTGCTTTCACTAAATTGGAAGCATTCTTCTCCATCGCTGAGACGTCAAATCGGACAATTCTGAAGTAGGGTCTGTAGAAAGTGGGCGGGATGGCATCTGTAAAAAGTTAGGGCGATTATTGAAAATGATCAAATCCATTGTTCTCTTGAAAAATACCGCGCAGTATGAGAGAGACTCAGGAAAGCATAAGGGAAATATCTACAGAATGATTTTGTTTCCAATGGCCAATTTAATACCATTAACAATATAACTAGAGGGGGGAAAATAAACATGTGCACTTGGTTATACGAGAAGCAGATTAATAGAGATTAACAAACCACTTCCAATGCCATTGAGGGCATGCCATTAACCCTATCCTTTGAAAGTTGACAGGGCGGTGGAAAATCCTAGATGGTTATGAATTGGAACAAGTTTACGGCAGTGGATGTCGGGAAGTGCTGTCAGGCTTGCATATGCTTTAATCAGATGTGCCAAGAAAATAGCTCCTAATGGCAAGCAGTTTGCCCACGTATTTTTTCCTTGAAATGTTGGCATCTAAATACTCTCCTCTCTCCAGGCTCACATATTGCATCTTCTTTGGTTTTGAGATTTTACTTTTTCACAACCATATGACCAAACACAACACCTTCTCTACTCAAGTCAAGGGGAAAATATTTGAATAAAATACATATATTGACACATATATTGGCTATACCAGGCCCAGTCTTCAATTTTCTTACTCAGAATAAACACCTGTTGGTAGAAAGGCATGCTTGCTAATGAAGAGAAAGAATCAGCCCAAATTCCTTCTAGTGGGAGTTGTATGAATTTCAGAGACACGGCCAGGACACAATCTCATGCTCAGTGTTGCTGGAGTGCTGCTGTTTTGTTTAGCAATCTGAATCTTTGGATTTGCTCCTGAGGAGACACCAAATCAAAGCAAGTCCCAGTCTACCCACATGTCTCCTCTACAACACCTATATGTTGAGCGTCTGCATTGGTCAGGCCACTTGGTACAGCTGTGTGTCTATAATTCTTCCCCCCATATCTCCTACAGCCTTACTGTCCTGATTCTAGAACATTCCATGCAACTCTGCTGACCCATGACTACTGTCCCTCCTCTCAATGAGGCAGCTTCATTACGACATCATCATGCATAGTGGTTTACAGTTCTTGAAGAATGTTTTTACGACTTCTTTATTACCTGTGTTTATTTTATTTTCCCCCATGAAAATGTAAAAATCTTGAGGACAGAAACCAGATCAGCTAGGTCTTTTCCCTTACCCCTACACCAGGACAGGGCTCTGCCCCTGGATCCCACCAAATAGCCACTATTGACATAGTTGGTCATCATCAGGACTCTTAAAAGACTCAGGCTTCTGGCTATGGCAAGACTACTTATTAAATTAATGAACCATCTTACCGACCTTAAAATAGAAATAAATAACCTTGCGTGAGTCCTTGGGTAGTCCATGCTCTGACCGTTACCCCAAATAGCTTTGCATACACTAACACGTCCTCCTCCTCAGAGTTCTGCTAGCCCTAGAGGGGCTCCTTCACTTCACTCCCCAAGTTCTGGGACTCTCGGAAAACTATCCTGGGGTGCCCTCAGGTCCCAGTCATGCTGTGCTCCATGATCGCTTCAGAACAACTGTGTGAATTGAGGCTTTGTAGCTTACAAGCCAAAGTTTCAGAAACAAACAAACAAACAAAAAACCCAAAAAATCTAAAGCATGCAGGTTTGGGAGAAAAGAAAGCATTCAGGCAGACACAGTGAGGGCCCGCTACATCAAGAACCTGTTAGGGGCAGGCAAATGTCCTCCAGGCAGAAAGATTCTGGGAGCCCCCTCTCACAGCAATTTGAAAAACTGGGCAATCCATCTTTCCCTCCTCTGGAAGACACCCACCCCAGGTGACTGGACAGGCAGAAACAACTCTGACCAGCCCTGTGCACACAGCCCAGATGTCCAGGCAGAGAAACCTTGAACGGCATGGGGACCCAGCTCTCTGGCTTCACAGACCAGAAACTTCCACGCCCGAAGGCTGCAGTTATCTTCCCAGGGCTCACCCACTTCAGAGCAGCAGCCTTAGCTGCACTTTCAAAGATCATTCTAAAGGAGCAAAGCTAATTGAGTGTGCTTCCTGTCATTAGGATGAGTAAACATCTTCTCAAGTCCTAGCTCCTTCGTGTAACCCCTGCAGGCCTGCCCCACCCCCAAACACCCCTCTTTCACACCCGCCTGCCCCAATCTTATCTCTCCATCGAGGTTGTAAATACATGCTCTTGAGATTTATTTTTATTCTCTTTTGTGTTTATTAAACGTTGAACATTTTTTTCCCCTTTCTGGGTTTCTGCCCATACACACATATACTCTCTTTTTACAACTGCTCGGGACCAGGAGGTCAATTTTGTTTCTTCTTCGAACCAAATGGCCCAATGATTGTGTCCTCGGCTTAGAAGCGCTGAAGGGGTGTTTGCAAATATTTACAATAGTCACTTGAGGGTTAAGTGCAGTCGATCTGGCCTGTGCCTTATACAGTGACAAACAGTTCTCCTCCCCTCTGGCTAGTGCAACCATTCCGGTTGTTTACAGTAGTTTCACTGCCTGATGAGCTAAACCTGGGTTTGTGGGCCTTGTTCTATAAGAAGTTGTAAAAGCAGGAACAGTCATAGTGGTGGAAAAGCCCTCCCTGAGACACTGCTTTAGTGTTGTAACCACCAGAAAGCGACCTGGCCAGGAAGAGACAGCGGCTACCGCACACTCCTGTTCACCATGAAGACTTGACCTGCTGTGGAGGGTCATCCTGCTATCACCTAAGCTGGGGTCTCAGACCCCAGCCTGACTGAGGAACTTGAATGACTTGAGAGATGTTTCTGCATTTGCAATAAAAAATTTTAAAAATTGCTCTGGTATTGGCTGCTCTGTGATCCTGCCCTTAACTCATAAAACTTTTTGGATGCATGGGGTGGGAGACTAAAACTAGTTCATCTGCACCAGGGGACACAGGGGAGGTGGGCTCCCTAGACTCAGGGCACAGCAGGCGGAGCAAAGACTTGAGGGCTGGGCATCCCTGCATCCTGGAGGCACCCTCAGAGACTGGGAGAGGAGAAGTCTTCCCTCTGCTGTCTCCAAGAACTCACTTGCAATGGGTCCTCTCCAAAGGCTTCTGTGATCCAGTCCTAGTCCCTATGCCCCCAGCCAGGGTCAGAGGCTTGTGTTGACAGGCTCACCCACATGCATCCTGGATGGCCCTTCCCTCTCAACTTCCAACTTGTTTTTTTTTTTTTTTTTTTGGTTCCATCAAATCAATGTTCCTTCAACCCTTTGGATTTCAGACCACAGAACTGGTCCTGCTGCTCACCCCACACTTTCCCCTGTGCCTCCCTCTCAGGGAACATCTCACACAAGGAGATTTCAAAGTGACCCCCTGCCCTCCACCCAGGTCACACACCCTACTGGGTCCAACTTGGGGGAAAGAGGATGGGAGGAAGGAGGAAATACAACTGGATATCAATTTACAAAGTAACAACGCACAGCATGGGTAACCTAGCCCTAATCCTAAACTACTGTTTTCAGTATTATGTTGACTTTGTATTGGGTCCCCCAAATCTGTTAGCCTGTTGTATATGACCTTCTCCATGTGAAAGCAGTGAGCTCTGGAATCGTGAGTTCTTTGTTACTCTGCCTCTGAAGGCATCTGACTGGTGTGTGCAAACGGCATGTACGGAAAGTCCTCACACTTGAGTGTGATGCTCCATGGCCTTCATCCTTGAACTTGGGCTTTGTGAGCAAGAGCTGATACAACAAGGAACACAGGCAGGGGGCCTCACAGGACTGGCTCTTGGCACCCAATCTCTTGCCCTGGTCCCCCTGAGGGCATCAGGGTCAGAGATACACACTCGAACAATCCAGGCAAATGGTGGGCAGCAGTGCCCACAAGGCCAGAAACACCCAGCACACGGGTAGCACAGTAGGTGTAGCCTCCTGCCCACCTGATGGGGCACTAAGGTGCTGGTGAACCATGGGCTGGAGCACCCAACTCGTGAGGAGGGAGACGCCAGGCTCCATGGCAGCGGGCTGGGGGGAGGGGCAGGGGGTTCCAGCAGCTGGTGGGCCAGGGAGCCTGGGCATGTCCTCAGGCCCAAGGAATATGACAGGAAATAGCATAAAGAGTACGATGGCAGGTGGGGAGACAGAGACGCTCAGTGGGATAGAGAAGAGTTTCATAATTTAGAATCTTCAGCAATATTTTATTTCTGCTTTTTCAAGAGGTCTCACATTTTCATTTTGGAAAAGGGTCCCACAAAGTTGTAGCTAATTGGGCCACAGCCACATAGAATTAGTGCATCTTAATGCAGTGAGAGAACTTTAAAGTCATCTGATTTTGAAACCCAAGTCAACCCATCTTAGCTCTGTGACAACAAGGACATTAACTGACATGTCTGCTCCAGATCTTCCATCTATGTAATGAAGTAAATACTTTCCTGCCTCACAAGTAATGGGTCACGACTGCAGAATGAGCAGGTGAAAAACTTGAGCATCGGCTCCAAAGCAGATTCTCGTTCAGAAAAGTCTCTCCCTGACCCCCCTGAATCCTGCACAAAGCTGACAAGAGGCTCTTGGGTGTTAAATGCCTTCAGGGAGAGACAATTCTTACTGCAGGATCTAATAAGGGGAGGGGAGGAGGCTAGGCGTCCTGAGCAGCTTATCAAGGACTCTAGGTTAGTTTCTCTCCCCTGTAAAGAGGACCCAGAGACACCGGAGACCTTGTGGCCCCGCCTCACATCCTACCGCGCATGTCTGCATCCAGCAAGTCCTCAAATGCTCATCTGAAGACTCATTTTTTGTTTGCTCTTTTTAATTTATTTATTTTTATTGCAGAAATTATTCTATACATTAAAATACTTTCTTATGTATAGGTTCCCCATTTCTTAGATATATTTTAACACACCATGCCCTCCACCAAATCACCAAGTGTTCTTCCCCATTGGAGGACTCGTTTTTTGGGGTTTTTTTTTAAGTTAGAGATAAACCAATGGTGAAGATCTTTTGTAAGAAACGTCGCATAGTATCACCAATTTGTGGTGAACTCTGACCAAGAGCCTAATTTGGAGGCCTGAAAGAGATATCCCACAGCTGTCCAGAGTGCAGCCCTGAGGCGGGAGATGCTTCCATCACCTGCTGTCTGTTGCCACAAGGTGGGCGACAGCGTCAACGAGCAGCGCAAAAAGTGTGTAGCAGGCATTGGAATCTTGGGTCAAGGGTCTACGGTATCTGTTGTATCTGCTAATGCTGTGCTTCTCAAAGTGCAGCCCAGACCCACCACCTGCTTCACCTGGGAACCTGTGAGGAATGCAAATTCTCCATGGAGTCAGATGCACCTTCAAAGTGTAAGAAATAGGGTGTTGAGAGAGACTGGTTGACTGCCCCGCCCCCGCCACGATGATACTAGTGATACTTCAGAATACCAAGCAGATGAGTCCAACAAGACACTTTAGCTTTCACTGCAGCTGTCTGCAGTCAATGCTGACCAGATCCCCTCAGGGGGAACCAGACACTGGTCTCAGGGTCCTTGGGGAATTTCCAGAACCAGCCAGAAGGTCCGTGGTTCTGAGAGAAAAGCGGAAGGCGTGGGCAGGAAAGGAATGGTTAGAGGTGAGCTGGACAGTGTCGGTGAATTTAATGGAGTAGATTCAGACGCTGAACATCTTAACTTACAGACAACAGTGCATGCCTTTAACTTACGGAAGGTCGTGATGCAATGTTCCTTCAACAAAATTTAAAATAATAAAAATAAAATCAAGCATTTGCCTTCCTGCCTGAGACACTCACCATTTAGCTTTAAATACAAGCTGGTTGCCCGCCTGGGGGTAAAGTTACACGAAGTGTACAAAGCAGCACAGCTTCCATTTCATTAGAGTAGATGTATGGATCTGATATTGCAGGGGATCTCAAAAAGCTGGCATGGGTAGGACCCAGGGATCTGCAATCTAACCAACTCTTTGGGTGAGTCTTATGTAGCCTAAAGTTTAAAACCCTCTGAAATAAACCAGAGAAGACAAAAAATCCACAAACACTAACACAAAGACAAAGGGATATTTATGGTTGACATTTTTTAGTTTTTGAAAGCACCTATTACCTTCTAGCATAGTATATGATTGACTTATTTAATTAGCCTAGGGTTTGTTATTGTCTGTCTCCTGTTGCTAGAATGTAAACTCCAGGTGCAACCTGGTGGAGCAGCGGTTAGGTCAATCGCCTCTGAGGGAACACAGGCCACATACTCCTGGTTTCAAGTCCCAGGGCCAGGTGGTGGGGGAGAAAAGAGGTGGAAATAACCAGTGTGAACAACTAAATACAAATAAAATTAAAGATGCTTCTTTTTCTCTCTTCCTGCCAGCCTTCCTACTCACCTGCATTCCTGCCTGCATCTTTCCTTAAAGAAAAAAAAAAAAAAATTGCAAAAGGGCAGCTATCTTTGTTCATTGAGTTCAGTGTAGTAGCATCACCCAAAGTATCTAGGAAAGTACATAAAACATTGTAGCAACTCAAAAAATATTTTTTTAAGGAAAAGTACAGGCAGGAATAAAGGCAAGTAGATAGACAGGAAGAGAGAGACTCAGAGGAAGAAGCACTTGGTTTATTTTAGTTGCTCATCTTGGCCCCAGATGTGGAACTCGGGTCCTTGGAACTCATGTGGACTATGTTCAGCAGCCTGATCCACTAGGTCACCAGAGCACGCCAGTCATAAATATTCTTGAATATTAAAAAAAAAAGACAAAGGAACATTTTTGATGACCTGGGATAAAAATGAGTAAGAGCAAAGAAAAAACTGCATCAACATCAGAACTCAGAAACCCTTTGTAATGAAAAAATAAAGTTTCTCTGTGATTTACACTAGTCCTCTACCTTGACTGTGCGTTTCAAACACAAAATTTTGCAAATATGATGCCCAGATTCAGTCCCTGAGTCTGTTTATTGAACTGAATGGGCTTTGCACAGCTCCACTGTTAGTGCTCACGCACAGCAGGACAGAGAGGCCCTCAAGAGGGGAAATGACAACACTTAGACCAAAAAAGAGAGGACTTAGAGACAGCAACTCCTTTAAGAGATTCCAAGTATTTCCGGGCTTGCATATGGAAAATTTTTACTTTCTGTAGAATAAGAGTCATATTTTGGCGCACTACATAAAGAATTTTCCAATAATTTGGAAAAGTTAAATAAAAGGCTGTGTGTGATGGGGTGTAGTGTCCTTCAAGGTTTGGAGCCCTCATTGTTCTGGAAGAGCTCATAGTTGTGAGAGGCACCTTGTCTGGAAAGATTACATGGGGTGACCCTACAGGGGAGGCGGGCGGAGCTAAATGGCCACCCACCTATAGTTCCCCCATCATATCATTCTTGTGCTCATGTTCTCCATAGATGAAATCTCCAGAAATTGCTCAAGACTACTATGTTAGATGATGTCACCCCCCGCCACCTGCACTGGGATCACCTGGGGGTCATTAACATGCTTATTACCCAGCTCCATCACAGACCTACTGGGAGAGTCCCAGGTGATTATCTGACACTCAGGTCTGATCCGTCTGCCCCAGACACCACACTAACCACAATGAACTTGGCAGGCTTCCCTTCCCATTACTCAGCATCGTGAACCAGCTGGGGATGAATAAAAGATGTCCACCTCCCCATGTGTACCTTCAAACGGTCTGTTCTCCCTGCAACCACCGACTACTTCACGACTTAGTCCTTCTTTCTGATAGATATACATATTTCATTTCTGCACAGATGGTGTTCTTGATCCCCATTTCACAGAAAAAGAAATGAAGACAAAGGAAAGTGCAATAACTCTTGGCTGAGATCAAGGTAAGGCTGATCTTTCAGTTAAGAGCTCTGTCTTGTCACTAGAATGCCATGTGTTCTGTGCAAAGGAGCCCCCAGAGTTGACTGGAGCATTGCTGCAAAAAGAAGCACAAGGAAGAGGCTCTTTCTCCACTAGAGACCATTTTGACCCCGCAAAAAAGCTGGGGGGATAATGTAATGCAAAGCCCAGTATTTTCACTACAACTACTAAAAAGAATGGCCCTGATTTAGTGAGCCGGGGCCTTGCTCATACTCCAGTTCTCTAGTGGGAGCACATTGCTAATACCAGTATTGCTCCGAGTCCTTTAGGGACATGTGAGCATCCCTTGCCCAGGGAATCCTCTGGCTCTTATCCCAAGCCCTTCATAACAAGCTCCTCATCTCCCTTTCCAAAAATGACTGTACTTTTCCTGCAGCCCTGCAGGAATTGGGGTGGACTTCTGACAAGCCTAATGAGCGTAGTGGCCCCTCATTCCTGACATCCAGCTTAGAGGGAAGTAGTTTGGGGTTCATTAGACTGCCCCAGGGGAGCAGCAAGATAAGCAAACCCCTGAATGATTGGAGGGCGATAAACGAGCTTCTACGGGCTTATGTACAGACACAGCCAGCAAGAAACCAAGACGATTGTGTCTTGGGGTTTTCAGAAATTTGTCTTGGCACTCTGGGTAAGGATTTTATTTCACTACCACATCCCAACACTGCTGACATTCAAGTCACAGCAATTTAACACAAAATGACTGAGAAATAAACAGCCCATCGGCAGTGGTTTCTGACTTTCTCCCCGGCCATCCCTATTAAATGTAACCCTGCACCGGGGCATCTGTGATTCAAAGGCAAGTCTCCGAGAGGGGCTGGGGTTGAACTTGACGCGCTGCTGGCAGTGGTGGGTCTCATGGTGTAAGCAGCAGCTTATGTGATTTGGCCTTCATCAAAGTGCTATGTGAGACGGTTCGTGCTGTCAGCATGAGTGTGTGGCCCTCTTCTGCAGTGTAAAAACAGTAAAATAATGGTGGCTGGTTTTCTGAAGCTGTGACAAACACAGGGTTTCTAGTTTTTACTCCAAAACTTTCCATTACCCTCATAAAACCCTGGCAACATGGAAATACCCACTGCGTTTCAATTCCTCTACCTGTCTCATGGTGTCCAGAGCTGTGCAGACTGTGTAGGCAGGATGGGCTGGGTTTTAGCAAGGACAGCATTGGTTGAGGAAAGGAAGAGGCCAACAGAGCAGAGGTCAGTGGCCAACTTAGAGGCATGTCAGAGACAACAAGCATGGATGTTCTTTTGTGGCACGTGGGTCACGAGTGGGACATGTCCCTTCTGAATGGCCTCACAGTGGCAGACTGTCCTCAGGGATGGAACAGGCCATTGAAGAAAGACTTCTCTTTCAATGTCTCATTCTTTAAAGAGCATAAAACTCTCTTGGTTTTTTGTTTCTCCCTTTTTTTCCACTCTCTTTCCTTTGCTGCAATTACTCTCCTCTTTTTATACATCTACTTCTCTCTAATTGTTCACTGTAATATTCAGGGGCCAAAACAGTCTTGATTTTTGGTCCACATGGGGTATTTAAAGAAAGAAATTACCCCCAAGGCATAGTTGTCCATACAACTCTCCTAGAATCCAGCTTCTCTCAAAAAAGTCAATAGAAAGAAGACAAGTCTCGATTCCACTAAGGAATTAAACTTGGACACGTAGGATATCACATCCTTAACCTCTGAATGAATTAGAAGCACTTTATTTTTATTCCTTTTTACAGGCTGAGAAACATAACAGTAAAATCTTTCCAAGATGACACCAAGCATTGGCAAATAAGGATGAAAATACACAATCTTGGATATTCTGTTCACCCTGAAAAGAAAGCAGTTTTATACCAGAACAACGCTCAACCCTCCCCTTTTCAGTACTTTTCTGTGTTCTTCTGCACTCTGAAATGACGAGGGTAAATTTCCAACATGCTTACTGGGTGGAAGGACTCCTCCCTAGCTTGGAAATCTTCCTCTAATCTTCCCCAAATTATAGCAGCCACACAGATAATGGCCAATGCGTGTCTGGTACATGAGTTTTTCTCTGTGTTTTCTGTAGGATTCTTGCTTGTGGGCTAATTTCTTTGTCAGGCAACCACCTAATTGCTGACTTGCTGCTCTGGCCTGCAGCTAAGCTAATAAGTGGCAGGGCACACCCTGCTCCTTTGCAAGCTATTTACCAACTCAACCACGTGGCCTGGGTTGCAGCTATCCATGTCTTAAATTTATGACTGGGGATTGAGTAGGCGTGAAGAGGGGTAGATGGGGCTGGATTATGCAGTTTGAGAAAAGCAAAGCAAAGAGAGCAGACATTCAGCATCTGTGCTGCTCTTCAATGCAGCTGGAAAGACTGCCTGGCGCTCTCTCCATGTTCTTTGTGCCTAACTCCTCTTGCTCAGTTTTCCCTACAAGAAAAGACAAGACAAGATGGTCTCTTCCAGAAGTCTCAAAGTGGCTGAAAACTCAGAGCTCATGGAGCCCTCTCTAGTCTCTGACAACTCCAAGAGAAGTTAGCATCCTCTTGGCTGTCTCTGCCACATGGGATGAGTCGAAAGTCTGATGCCAGTTCTAATGATTCTCCATCTCTTCTTTTCTAAGCAAAAATCTCCGCTATTTTTCATAAAAGCCTTTTTGAAATCAGACCCTCAAATCTGAACAAAATTCTCAAGGTAGAAGTGAGCAGAACTATCACCTTCCTTATTATGGAATCATACTTTCATTAATGCATCCCAACAAACAGCAAATGACAAGTCTGAGGTCCTTTCCAAACAAACAACTTTTACAGAAACCATTACGTTATCGACTTTGTGCATGCACATTTTTCAATATACCCATCTTCAGTGTGTCCTAATTGGACTTGATTCTTCTTTCCAAATATGCTGCAATGAATTTAAGGTTAGATTTGGTAAACCTCTGCATTCATTTGTCAAATGGCCTTTCAGGCAACAGTCTTAACACCAGAACCATCCTTAGTGTCTGCTATTTCAGTCAACCCCCTACATCAACAGCTTGTGAAGAAAGTTTCTGAGATGTATTTGAGTAGAGAACCCATTCAGACTTCTTACACTACACCAGGCATTGTCACTGCACCACCTTCTCCAGGGGCACAGTCACGCTGGGTGTAAGGGCTGAATTGTGCCTCACACACCACCTTTCCCTGTCTGGATCAGGAGGTCAGCTGTTCTCACCAAGGAAAACGGCCGATGGGACAGGGCTAAGGAAGCCTCCAGAAGTCATCTCTATTAGTCAGCACTCTGAAGATTTATTTCCAACTATATTTCCCTCGGAAGCTGAATAGATGATCTGGATTTTTCTTTCTATCCAGTGCTAGCCCTAAGTCTCGATTATAAAGGTGATGGAGCATAAGAACTGCTTTGAAGGAATTTCTAGTTGTCAGATGTCCGGACTGGCATTTTAGTTGTGGGGCATGTATTACAAAGAATATTAGCATTTCAAAGACAGTGCTTTCTTGGGGTTGGTTGATGTATTCATGAAGGGTGTGTACTCCTCCCTCGTCCTGTTTGTACTGGCAACACAGCTATGAACAATTAAGATATGGGAATGTACTGTGATTATAGGAATTTAGATGAACTATGGCATGAATGAGCTCTGGAATGGAGCTGGGTGTTAAACTTGTTTGAAGAATTCCTGTTCATTTGGCTGTTAAGTAGCTTTCTGTTCTTCAACACTGAGCTACCATTTGTCAAAGGAGACAAAAAAGGTCTTTAAAGTAAGAATTTCCACTGCAGAACCAGACTAAGGCTAAGCACTTTACAATGTTTGAGTAGGAGTTATTTTTATGTAATTGAATTATCTGAAGAGCAGGTCCTATAGTTTAGTTTCAATCTCATAATTTTTGTAGATAGAGGTTATAAAACACACAAATTGGAATCTGCTCTTTGGGACACTGGGAGAGAAAACTGACTAAGCAATAAAACAGCCAGGGCGGATCTGACAATCCTAATACATTGTATACCCCCCTTGCAAAGGTAGAAGGTGCTGCAATTTTGAGAATGTGATACAGGGACAGCATTGCTTGGAATCTACAGGGCACTACGCAGATGTGTGAATAGTGGACAAACAGGCAAAACCTGAAAGAGACTCCAGGCAGGGATCTCAGCTTAACCACCTGCTTCTGGACACACCCCTAGCTAGATACTCACACTGGTTTCCTCCAAGTAACATAGAAGTACTCAAAGCCCCTAACCCTCATATATAAACAGAATCTATTTTGCCTCTGTGAGAGGCAGGCAGCTTAGGTCCTGCACATACACACGTGTGTATTCTCTTGACGTAAACTTTCTAGCCTCACAGGGTACCTCAACTAGTTATTTCTGCTTTTAATAAGCTTGCTGTGTGTTCCTGGCCAACAACTCTCTCCACGGATTCTTTCTGGACAAATCCAGTATCTCGTCAGCGCGTCTCAGCTCCCTCCCTCTGCATCAAATGGAAGGAGAATTCTTAACAAAGAATAACTTTACTCTCTTTGGGGAAGCTTAAGCTCTTCCTTACAGATCTATTTTCTTTAGAAGCCTTCAGATGTTCTTCTAAAAGGGTTCAAAACTCAGGTGGTTTCTGAAGCTTCCAATTCTCTTTTCTCACTAAAGGGTATGTAGGTGGGTCAGACAACTGCCTTTTTTGAGTTCCAAGTGGATGTCTCTCCAACACTTTTCAGAAAGCATTTACTAAGTCCTCTTTAAAGAAGAGTTCACAACAGCCAAGACATGGAAACACCCTAAATACCCATCCACAGATGACTAAGGAAAGAAGCTGTGCTCAATCTACTCAACGGAATTCTATGCTGCTATTAAAAAAGACGAAATCAGCCCCCTTGCAAAACCTGGATGGAACTGGAGGGGATCATGTTAAAGAAAATAAATCAGAAAGAAAAAAGAAGTACAAGATGGTTTCACTCCTATGTGAACTATAATGAAACAAAGCCAATGGTGATAAACGTGGGTCACAATCCCCGAGCCCACATCAGCTTTCACAGTGCACTTTTACAAAGAGCATTTCATCTGAGTCTGATAACCCTATAAACTAGATAGAGTCCACCCAGGATACTGCTGAGGAACTCACAGGTCAGAGGTCAAATGGTTTCATTGAAATTGTTCCCAGGACACTTTTGATTTAGGGCTGAGCCAATGCACAGCGGCAGGCTCCAAACAGCCTCCTCCTACAACAGACAGCAACTGTGGAGGAAAGCACAGACCTTCACAGTGTGCCCCTGCAGAAGGCACCGCAGGCTGAGCAGATGGTTTTGAGACATTTGTGGTCCTCCTACTTGGAACGGAGCAACGCTGAAACAAGCATCCTGCCCTTTTCACAGACTCAGGAGCTGGGGAGAGGGCTTTCTACTCATCGTAACCAGGAACTAGCTCACAGGCAGGAGCAGAGCGTCTTCCTCTAAAAGCAGCAGCTGGAGATACAGTGTAGACAGGATCAGGATGGAGATTTATGTGCAAGACAGTCAGTCAGAGGCCATGCCATACAGTGCCCAGCCCTGCACAATGCTCTGGGTGAGACCCAGAGATGAGAGAGGAAGAGGGGAGGGTGCCAGCATCCTTGTTTCTTCAGGGACGGGAGTATCTTTAGCACAGTCTGCTTGTCTGGTGACAGAGACTTGGAGATGCAATTTGACCATCAACCTCAATGTACGTGGCTTTCAGTGAACAGCTTTGTCAACAATTGCTCAAGAGTTGACAACACTTTGCAAATCTACCTCTGGGTGTAAGGGACCAGCTATGACCCTCTTACCCAAAAGCAGCTTCACAGGGACCATTCTGTCTTGGATAGGGAACCAAAAGCAGACTTTTCTGAACCCCACCTGACCCCTTTTTATCTTTTTTTTTTTTAAAGCCAACTGACCATACTTGACTCTTTTTTACTGTAGGAAGGGAGCTGGTGGGGCTCTAAGAAGCAAAATGCACCTTCTCCACTGTTCAACTCTAATTCTACTCTGTCTAACCCCAGTCATTGCTCTGTGAGTGCCAGGATCTCTTCACTACAGTTTCTCACCTGTAGAGACACAGATGCTTAGGTTTGCTCTGGGTGTGCCTCCCAGGAGACACTGATGCCCACGACAAATAACAATGATGGGGAGGAGGTTGTGGGGGGGGCACAGACACAGAGACACAAACTCCATAGCATGTATAACACCTTAAAATAGCTCAACAAAGGATTCCAGAATCCTAAAAACACTTTCTGAGTCAAACAGAGAACAATGAACATAACTCAATCCACTTCCATCAGCCGTCAGTCACACCACCATCCCCAAATCCCCCATCTAGTGCGAGTGAAGGAATATGAAAAAGTCAAGTGCAAGCAGGTCTGGACAGTGTCTGCTGGGTCTCTCTATAGGGTTTGGACCTATAGAACGGACTACGGACCATCAGCAGTCTTTTCAGACCCCAGAGTTTCCTTATGTCTGAAGAATGTTGGACTTGGACTAGAATCTTCCATCAAAGGCTAAGAACCTCAGCTCACACATCTGAGGTTACAGGGACTCGAGGGTAGAAAGCCTGAATGCCCTATTGCTTGGCAAGTCCTTTCTAGTGACAGAGACACACACACTGAGTAAGCCCATATCCATTCTTATCCATCCTTTCCTCTCTCTGAACCCTTTACCAGTGAAACATCTTGGCAATTTTCAAATATTCCAAAGAGGATTCCAGGACGCACCTAGCTTTGTACCTTGCAATCCCAATCTATCTTTGCAGCTTCCTGTGTATACAGTGTCTCCCTCTCATTCTCCTCCTGCCCCCACAATGCTGGACTCTGCCCCACATGTGCCATTTTCCTTCCAACCTCCAAGCATTCCATGCACTGACACACCACATCCATGGTTGCTTAGTCTTTCATCTTGCAACCATCGGAACCAGATAAAAACTTGTAGCTTTGGCAAATCCTACTTGTTCATGAAGGTGCAGCCTTCAAGAAGTTTCCCCTCTTTTCAGAAGTATGTTCAGCTCTTCCAGAACAGAATCAGTTGCTCCCTTCTTTGTGCCCTGAAAACACCTGTGGTGTGGTAGAGCTACCTCTCAGGTATTTACCTGATGGATGTCAGCAACATGAAGGTGAGGACTTGGATTCATTTCTGTATCATTAAGATGTAGTAATACTAACTCTTGTCTCTAAGAGTTGCAATGAGGGTTAAATAAGGGAATGAATGGGAGTTCAGAAAGTACTCAACACATGTCAGATCATTAACAGACCACTGGAAGCAGGAGAAAGCTATACCCACTGTCAGAGTCAAGTGCCAGTAAGTCTCCTTATGGAAACAGAAGAGATCACACATGTTAAGCCTGAGGCAGCATCTGCAGAGTCAGAGGTAGGAGTCATTTGTTTCTCTGCCTTAGAATCAGGCCCACTAAAGGTCCTGGGATGAAGGTTTACTCCTCAATTCACAGCTCTTGTGATCCGGAGCCAGGGTCAGACTCACGAGGTCATGTCTCAGAAAACCACATTTGTTGACCCACAGGATTACTCTGATATAAACCAGGTATAAAATCTACCGATTTGACTGTTAAATGTGCTCCCATTCACATACAATTTGAAAAGTGCTTTCTTGGACATAATCTCATTTTTAACCATAGTAATAGCTCATGTAAGTGCTGTCTTGTTGGGAGTGCCTCTATATGTGCTAGGTAATCCCCACTTCCAGTGTACAAATGCGGAAACTGGGTGTTAGAACAGGTAAGTTCTTTGTGCTACAGACAAAACAGAGAATTGACTGAAAATTGCCAACCAGGTCTATCTGACCCCACATCCACATCCTTTCTACATTCCTCATCCTCCTCCTGTCCTCCCTCCTCTGCCGTACTTCAAAGATCAGAGGTGGAAAGTACCAGAAGAAGAGCCCATGCTCAGTAAATAATGAGACTACCAATGGTCAGAGTTATCATAAGGGAGGTCCTAACTTCCCAGGGAGCTGCCAGAGTCAAAAGACAAATTCAAGAAGAGATGACATCGTGTGACATGGTGCCAAGGCTGATTAGACACCTTTGGTTTGAGACATTTGAATTGAATCTTTAATTTTCTTCAAACCAGAAAGAAAGGGAGGGGCCTGGAGTTCAGAGACCTAACTTATGAAAAGCCTAACTAGATGTCCATGGTACTGGTCTTTCTCCTCCACTCCTCGCCAGCAAGCACACATTTTGTGAGGATTTAAAGCTCCTGATCTAATGTCTGTTGCAGCTAAATGAGTGACTTTAGTCTCTGTCTTGACATGCAGTCCTCTTTAACCCTTCAGTAAAAACCTCCCAGACCTCATGGTTGCAGGACGAAGGGTTTATCCCAAAGACTAACAGTTCTTAGGAAGAATTCCCATTTGCATCAGAAGCTGTGTAGCCATGGGGAAAAGCCAACAACCTCTCTGAGCCTTGAGAACCTGCACCCACTTCACAGGGCTCTCATCAGGTTCAAATACAAGGACGCCTGTGGAAGTGCTATGCTAAATGCAAACTGATTAAGAAGTGCACGTGACACGACTATACTTGAACTTAATTATCATTGAAGCAGAATACTCAAGCCACATATTCACAGAGATGACAGCATTTGCTTACATGAGTTTACCTACCGCCCGGAAACAATGTTTGAGGCAGAACCCCACACTCTGCTGAGGCCTCAGGCTTATAACCAGAGAGTACTAGGAAACAGACGACCAAACCCAGATCCCGACCCCACTCGCCACATCACCTCACACTTGGGAAGGGTCCACTGGGATTACTGTGCACAGAATCTGGGACACTTGTGGGTGAGGGGGTACGTGAAATCGCAGTGTCATCAGTCCTACGAACTACACAGGGTCCCGACATGGACCCAGGTGCCCCAGAACAACAACCAACTTTCACTTGTCCTTCTGGATTCACTGAACCCCCAGGACATTGCCCAGTTTCACTTCTTGTTTGAGGAAAAGTACAGGCAGGAATGAAGGCAAGCAGGCAGGTAGGAAGAAAGAGGAGGAAGAAGCATTTATTTTATTTAGCTGATCATCTTGGTTGTCCCCACCCCACTGGGTCTTGGACTTGGGTTTTTGGAATTTATGTGGACTATGCTGGCAGATGGCAGCTGACCCAACTGCTACTCCACCAGGGCACAGTCAAGCTTCATCTTAACCACTCAATAGATTTGCCTTCTGACTCTGCAGATGCGACTGACACTTGCGCTTACGTAAAGAAAATGCGAAGTGAGTCCACAGCCTGGGAAGTCAGTCTCAAGATGCAAGGTGCCAGCAATAATAACAGTAGATGCAAATAATAATGCCAGCTTTTGAGAGCCTTGCCTGGATTATCTCATTTCTACCTCACAAAGACTCTACAAGGTAGATATCATTTTCATTTCCATGTTGCGGATGAGGTGACAAATGCCTAAGAGAATGAAATCATTGATAAAGGATCGCACAGTTAAGTGGTAGAGCCAGAGAGGAAGTGATTTATAATGGACATCTTTTAGCACTTCACTTCCACAGGGAAGACAGACCTGCAGAGGACACTATCTTATTTATAACACATGTAGCATTTAACAATACTTGCTTTTCTCAGCTTTTCAAACACCCCACATAGTTTGAATCTAAAGTATGTCTCTTGTAGATAGCACATATTTGGATCATGTTTTCTTGAACTCATTTTGTCAATTATTTCATTTTATTAGAGTGTTTAGTCCATTTACATTTATTATAATTATTCTGTAATGTTATTGACTGAACTAGGCCCCACCCAAATCATATGTGGAAGACTAGACCCCAATTGTGACTGACTATATTTGGAGAAAAGACCCTAAAGGAGGTAATTAAGGCTAAATGAGGTCCTAAAGGTAGACCATTATCCGTGTAAGAAAAGGAAGAGACATCAGAGATCTCTCTGCAAACCTCCCTCTCTTCCTTATGTTTGTTCAGAGAGGGGAGCTGAAAGAGAGAATCCCCAAGATGAAGGCTCTATCACAGAGTTTTCTTTCCTCCTGCTTGGGAAATGCCTTTCTTTTTGCTTTTTATTCTCTCCTCTCCTCAATACCAGTGTTACATTGAACAACTCAATTATTTCCAAGAAATAATATCACCCCTATAAACATTAATTTTCGAAAGCTGACATGATTGTAGAAGGAAGACCATGTCCTGCTCCGTGGAGCATGGGTCTCGAGAAGGAATGTCCGCTAAAGTCCAGAGCTCCAGGGGCAACTCCCAGTGGTATCTGAAGATGAACTTAGCACTCTATTAGGAGCAGGAGATGGTAACTTCAGTCCTGTCTCCTAATCCTCCCCCTTCCCAGGAAGATGGGCTCTTCCCTACATGTAACTCCACTCTCTTCAGTTTAAGATTTTTTTCAATGATGAAAAATCCTTCTATAGCTTCAGTTCCTGGACCCCAATTTCCAACAGGTAACAGAGAAAAAAACTTACCTACTTTAATTTGGAAACAAAGTCAATTGTGTCCAACTCTGCCCAGTGTCAGAGTCCCAGAGACAGGGCCTGGGAGCACCGTGGTCTTCAGGTCTGACCGTGCCCAGGTGCATGTTCTCTGGGTGGGGAAATGTTTCTCCACTAACCAAACCAAAGAGCTTCACTCCATACATTTGCTATTATAATTTGCCAGCTTGGCTCAAAAGTCTGCTTTTTGGGTGAGATTCAGACAAAGCCTAACTCGAAGACAAGGGAACAGGAGTGGGATAAGAGTTCTCCAAGGCCTAGGCCAGGAAGTCAGGTCTGCTTGTTTCCAGCCTCCTTGGAAAAGAGCCCTGAGCACCTTGGGGTGCAGTTGTGGGGCTGTTTCAATGATTCAATTAATTCTCACGCAAACATTCCTCCCCGCAAAATCTCAGCTATGTTAAAGATCCTAATGGAATCCCTGGTCTGATACGGACAGGAAGAATAAGAGCTGGCTTCTGCCATTTCTCCTGGCTGTCCTGTGGGGATCTTCTCACTCATCAGAGGAAGTGATGATGACAGTAAAATACTGGACATCCACACGAGGATCTCTGGCCCCAGCTGATCTCTTCAATTTGAAAATAATTCTCTCCTGTCCAGCATGTGTGCATACACACACACACACACACACACACACACACACACACACACACACACACTCCTAACAACATTATCTCATTTATGAGCTCTGTTTATTGACATACGGAGTCCAAGACAGCTCATCTGGAGCTCGACCTCAATTCCCTTCCTTTTAGCAACATCGTGGAGAAGCTGCGCTAGTTCAGAGTTTTCAGATTTGGTTTTGTTTGTCATCTGGGCACTGGTGCCTAATGAAGATGTTGCGTTTTCCCACAGCATTAAGGTTTGGGATTCAGTAGCTTCTGCTCCTGGCCTTGCCACTTGCAAGTTAGTCTCAGACAAAAATCTGAGCCTCTTTGGGCCTCAAGAGTCCTCATGGGTAAAACAGGAGCTCCTCCATGCAGGGGTGGGGCGGGGCGGGGAGTCAGAGGAAGAAGAGGCACAGTGGATGCAGGGCTTTGGTTGTTTGGGGGCCCACTGGGCCACCGTGGCCCCTTGCTCTCTACCAATTTTATTAAAGTAAAAAGGAAGATAAACCTTGTACTAGAACTAGCTACATGACCTTGAAAAACTCCTCTTAGCTCTCAAAATTGCCCTTTCTCCATCTATAAGGCGGGGTGAGTCCGCATTTACCTCATAGCAAGTTGAGGATAAAATCCATCCTGAATGCAAAATCCACTCAGCACTGTGGCCAATGCAGGGTAGGGAGTGCCCCACCATTTAGCCTGGTGATCTTTGTCCACCTCCCAAGCTACCAGCCACAGAGGACTGCTCCTGGACTGCTCCTGGGAAGCTTTCTGCGCCTTTCCTGCTACCTACTCACATTCAGGGATTCCTCTGCACACGGGCTCCCTTCCCACCCTCACTCCGCCCGCTCTGCTCTTCATCTCCAGATGGAGCACAGATCTGGTAAATATTACATGCACACGGTAACATGTCTGGAATGCTCGGCATCTCAAGCGGAGTGCAGTGGCTTCTTGGCTCCGGGACACATATACGCTGCAGCCCGGGGCCAAACTACATTTGGCTGCTCTTCATGCAATTCAAATAAAGATATTAAAAATCTTCCAACTCTATAAACATTTTTACTGTTTTCTAATCAAAGGGGTTTGTTGGTTTTTGGTCATTTTTTTTTTTTAAGAAGTCATCTAAAGAGAACTTGGCACGTGGAATGCTCTTTTCAGTTTTCACCCTAAAGAACACTGCACAGAGGGGTCCCATGTAGGCCTCTAATGTGTAAACTATTTCTGTACTTCAGGCCAGGTGGACTCTGCTCTGGGAGCTTGTGTGCCTCACCCCTGCACGGCACTGCCTGAGTGTCGAGGAATGGGATCAGTAATAACGGCCGCAAAGGGTAGTAGCTGTACATTTAATAGCTCCTGGGTGTAGGCAAGTGATTCAATCTCTCTCTGTCCCTTCACTTCTTCATATTTGAAGTGGATGAAATAATAATACCGACCTATTATCACCAGGATCAAATGACTCAGTATCTCCCAAGTGTCCAGAATGGCTCCCAGAGCATGAGATGCACTGAAGAAATGTTGCTGCAGCTGACCCACCACCAAGTATGCATGAAAGAACCTAGACAGAGGTACAGATCTTTCTCCACGTGCAGTGAGGTTGCATCCTGATAAACATCGTTAAGGGAAAAAGAGTGGAGATACGCGCTGCACACCAAACCGAGAGAAAGGCCTAGCTTAGCCCATCGACCTTCATCATTCTCAGAGCACTGATGTCAGCCTACGGTTGGGCAAAATCATTCAGCACAGAGTCTATTTTAGAGCACAGCGTTAAGTATCTTGTTGACTGAATACCATACTGGAAGTGACGGGAGGCAAAACCACAAAACACTGCATCCAAAACACAGTGACACCACTATGTACTGTCCAGTCTCCTGTTGTCCCCTTGTGACCATGACACAGCTGGGGTGCCACAAATGATCACAGAGGGTCACATCATCTATTGCTAGCCTGGGACAAGATCAAAATTCCAAAAAAGTATTATTTCTATTTAATGCACATTTGCTTCCGCAAAGTCAGAAAACCCAGTCGAACCATTGTATCTTGGGACCTTTGGATTTAGCAACTTGGTTTAGCAACCAGTCCCTTCAATAAGCAAGAGAACCAAATACAATTGGACTTATTTAGGATCACCTTTGTCTGTTCATGAAATGCAAGTAGAGAAAAATGTTCAAATGGGATTCCATCACAGCCAGTGAGTTAAACTTCTCTGATTCAGATGCAGGATGGAACGTCTCTTGGTGTTGAGAACAGAAAAAGGATATGTTCATCTTCCCAGATAGCTATCTAACCTCCAAACTTTTCAATAAAACCTGCCTCCAAACGGCAACCTTGAGAAAAAAATGCGAAAGCTGAACCTGAGCAGTAGGCAGGAACAAAGAAAGGTGTAGCACTGGCCACAGAACAAAAAGCATATTCTTCCATCTCTTGGTCTGCTTTAACAAAGGCCAGCCTTCCCCAGTGGGTGACAGGAGGTCATGTTTCAAGGACCACAGGGTGACAACTGGAATCTCAGGCTGACACGCTTCTCACTTAGCCAGTTGGAGAGGGTAGCCACATGGTAATGGACGGAGGCCTGAAGAATCAGCCAACAGGGGATGACAACCTCAGTACCCTTTTCTCCTGCATCCATCCTGCATCCCCATGACCCCCAGCTGCAGCCACCCAAGGGACACGTCAGGACTGGGAGTGGGGTGATCCGGTAACCACAGGCACAGGTCTTCTGCTCTTTGTACTTAGAGAAGCATGTGTATCTTTCAATATAAAATCTAGGAGGGAAAGGCACGCCAGACTTAATGACTCAGTCCTGATTGGAGAGCGGGGTGGGTAGGGAGGGATGTCCTTGTGGTTAACCACATTTTACTGGGGTTTTTATTGATGAAAGAGACATGACTCAGAGAGACCATTTCTGAAGCCGTGCAAGATCCTAGTGGCATTTCAATGTACAGGAGTATCGTGAACTGCACCAAGAAATGGAAAAGCTTTGCTGTCAACGTAGGTATCACCAATGGCTATCCGTTCATGGCTGAAGAAGAGGCTGGGCTGGCTGCCTCTCTTTCACTGGAAGGCCTGGCCACTCAGGTGTATTCATGCACTTCCATGCATTTAGAAGTCCGTTCCATGAACCAACCACTCCTAACTTCATACTCCATTACTTGTATTGTCCAGCAACTTTGTATTATTCTGCTTGATGTGGGGTAGTATACAAATCTGTCTCCCCAAACTGACTCTAAGCTACTTGAGGGCAGGGATAATATAATCATGATAATGATTACAAATATGTTACTGGTTTTGAGGGATGTGCCATATTTTATGCACTCCCTGGGATTATCCCATTTGGAGGGGAAAGATAAGAAACTAGGGCTTAATGTCCAAGGTCCTGTAACTAGAAGTAGCGGCCCCTCCTCTTGCATGCAGATCACATGAGCCCGGAGGCCTCCTGTAGGCTCTGTGCTGCCTCATCTCCCAGGGTTCCATCCCCATTAATCTTATTTTTTACTGACTTCCGACATTCAGGACTCAAGTCCAAGGTCATCTATGCCTGATGAGAATTTCCTGAATTCAACTGAACAAAGCAAAATTTTTGTATACCTGAAAAATAATGTGATGTTATATGTCAATGACATCTCAACTAAAAAAAAAAAAAATTCTACATCATTGTTTTCAGGTATAATCCAGGCAAGGCTTAAAGTGAAATGACAAGAGAAAGAGGTGCATTACTCGGTTGTAGAAGTAGTTAGCAACACACATAGCCCTTTTAGGAACATTCTAAGAGATTTTCCAGTCCTTCCAAAAAGACAAAGAGAGATCATTCTCTTATTTACTTCTTTTACCAATTCTAAAATAAGATCTCCAATACTATTTTCCTCTTACAAAAATTTATACTACTTTTTGTTTTTTTCCTAGAAAGACTCCAAAAAAAAAAATCACTTGCTTTTCTCAATGCATGCCAACTTGATATTAAAAACGTGGGCTGGAATTCTGGCTTTCCTATATTTTTCAGAACGAAAAAGCAAGAAAGATTAAGGTTTCACTGATAATCTGGAAATGAATGAATGAATAAATGGATGCCAATTTATTCAGCCCCTACCAGGTGCAAGGCATTTTCATGTGTTAGATAATTTCTTTTTCTTTTGAAGTTCTATTAAGAAGTAGATTCTTTTTTTTAATGAATTCTGCTTCAGAGATGGCAGTGACTTGCCCCTCACAGTAGTCAGTGTTCTACCCCGGGCCCTGTGTGCAGTGTTTGTGTTTTCTCTCAATTGTGACGTGGACTAAGCGTCACACTCAAGAGTCATCTTTGGCTCATGTGTGAGTCACTTTCTTGGTTTATCAACAGTAGGCTGGGATCAAAAGAAAAAAAACAAACACTGACATCTTCACAACATTTAAAGGAAGGGACCACCGTCTGTTCTAACAAAGCAAAGAAACAGAGAAGCCCATTATATGAACTCGTCTGTCTAGACAGATGACTAAACAGGGGTCCCTCCAGGGTTAGACTTGAATTTCCTCCGTTCAGCCGGTTGGATATTTAGCAATAAAAGAAAAAAAAATTTAAACTGCTTAAAGGCCTTCGTACTAATCCAACCCCTCCTACACTACCCAGAGAGCAGTTTAAAAACCATTTTGCTACAGTCTGTCTGTGTTAACGTTTCAAGCAGAAATTAGATTGAAACAAGAAGCGCCCTAAAAATACTCATGCTGTCTGGCTAAGGACCCAAGAACACAGGCCTAACTGTCCCTTTATAACTCTAGTGACAGCAGTTTGAACTCACAGAGGGACAGGGCCTAATCCAGGTGTCCCCATAGGGCTCTCCATGGCAAGAATGCCTCAAAGGCACGCTTCTCCTCTTTCAAACGGCTGGCAAGTCACTTCTCTCTTATTTCTTCTGTGCCCAGGGGGATTTTGCACTTTTTCTAATTTATAATATGAACAATGCTACTGAGACTAAAGAAAGTCAGCACCCCATCATCAAGGCTGAGAAATATAAGCAAAAGCTGGTGGTGGTAAGATTTTTTTAAAGCCTGTTGCTACTCCAACGCTGGATGTACACAAAGTTCCCACGACTAGGCAATGAGAAGTTGGCTAACTAGTCTGTGAGCCCATAGAGAAACAGGGAGCATCCCGATTGACTAAGATCTCTCTTCCTGCTCAAGAAGTCCTTAGCAAGAGGCAAGGCATTTCCATTACCATCGCTCCTTGCAAAATTCATTCACCCCCACATTTAACAAAAATTTATTGGGTGTCTCAATCTACAACACTCCTTCACATGTATGGGGAGAGACAGGACTGGCAAAAGCTGGCGCCAGAATTTCTAGGCCCCTGGACTGGTACCATTTTGATCTTTAACAGGCATTAAAGGATTAATGTGGTAGTTTAAGTGAGTGTTCAAATTTGTTAGCCTGAAAAAAAAGAAAGAGAGAGAGAGAAAGGAAGGAAGGAAAAAAGGAAAGAAGGAAGGAAGGCAGGCAGGGAGGGAGGGAGAGAGGAAGGGAAGGAGGGAGGGAGGGAGGGAAGGAAGGCTATTCCTATGCCAGGTAACAAAATGAAAAAACACCAGGACTTCATAATGCACACTGCTATGACTGTCCAGCCTGGATGAGAGAATAATGCAATGCTACATCATGCTTCATGTTAAGTTTGTATAAAAAGAAACCATCTTCATTCCTCAAATGAGGAACACATTGATGAGCTAAACTCAGAAGCCACTGCCTAAATCTAGCTTCAGCATTCAAGCCCTTGAGTGCTGCTGCCTGCCTTGAACTTTCATCGACTTTTAGGAAATGCTGGATTTAAAAGAAAAAAGAAAGACATCCAAACACATATTTGTATTTTCTTTTCTCAGAAAATAATGACTGCCTATACAAATAGACAGATATTCTCCTCAATCATGGACCCTCTTTTTTGACATTGTATTTCTTCATCCAAAATTTTCTTACGTATATTTAAATGTATCATCTTAGGGGAGTAATTACTAGGAGACATTTTGGAGTCAGACAGAACAAGTTCAAGTTCTGACTCTGCCACTGATGAGCTGTACAACTGTGGGGGAATTACATATGTCTGTCAGAACCTTTATCTATAAAATGGAAAATAATAATAGTGTTTTTTGTCTTATTGATAGGGTTAACATGGAGATTGGCACAGAGCCTAAAATGAGTATTCAATAACTGATAGCTATCATCATCATCATTCATTTTATTATTACTAAAGACAAACTCCACCCTCTTCATCTTTCAACACCCAGATTCAAGTATATGCTTTTGCTTTATGCAGAAATTTGCTCATATTATAACCTGGATAACTAGACAGAAATACATAGTTTTAGCTGAAGTTATTTTTTTTTAAAAAAAGGAAAAAAAAAAAAAGCAACCAAAACAGACGTTCTCAGTCTTGCTATTCATAAGAATCAGCTGGAAGTTTTCGAAACAAAGATGTCAAGCCCCATCCCAAACCAAGTGAGTCTGAGTTTTTGAAAGTGGACCCAGCAATCACATCTGCCGAACATCCCGCAGGTGTCTGATGAGCAGGGAGGTTAATTAAGCACCTCTGCGCCCGAGCTACCGGGGACCACAACCTGGTGTTTGACACCTGAAACCCACGTAAAAGTCTTTGTCATGGGACTAGTCTACCTAGCGGGCAAGCTGTTCTGGTGCCGCACCTGTTACATTGCTAACACCAGCCTGCTCTCTACCATAACACCATACCTGAGTAGACAGTCCCCGAAGCCACAGTGGCCTCACTCCCACAGGAGGGAGTGCTGCCCTCCTGCTCTCCTCAATATGGACACCAGGTGAGGTTGCTGGCTGTGTGATCGCCTTGGGAACACACTCAGTACAGACCCGAACTGCTGAGGTGCATCCCTTATTGTCCAGGTGAATACATAAGGGACAGCTCCTCTTCAAAGAACAGGCACCCTCCTGAAGATTAGGAAAATAGGATCTGACCATTTAGATTTCAGAAGGCTCCAAAACCAATTTAGACTCTCATCAGTGGACAAAGTTCACATTCGGCAAAATCGCTCCAGCAAGGGCATCGTCCACATAGCAGGGCAATTCAGAACGCAGATGTCCAGTCTGGACAGAACAATGCTTGCATTTGGTCTGTTCTTCTCCACCACTGATGCCAAGAGCAGGATGGAAAAGCTCAGTGCTTGCTCCCACAGGAATGGGTCATGGAGATGATTACTCACTTGCAAGCACCAAGCTACCTAGCACACTTGGAGGACATCAAAGCAGACGGTTGACTGCCACTCCGTGAAGAGTCACAACGGATGTGCCCCATGACAGGTAGGGCTACTCTCCAGTTCACTGGCAAGACACATCAGGCAGGAGCATGAGTGTAAGTGACTACCAGATAAGTCACTATCAGGAGACTAAGGTCCAGGTTAGACAAGAGTCCAGGGAACTACTGGGTACACGATTTTAAATCATTTCATTGGAATGGGACTCACACAAGGGAAGAAAATATTAGGAAGGCCACACTCTACTAGCAAACAGTTAAGCATCTAAATTCTTATATTCTCATGGAAACTGAGCCTGGATCATACTGTGGACACATTTTCAGATACTGCTGGGCATGTCTGGACCACGGTGGCAATCAAGGACCCGAAGGCTAAGGGATGTCACTACATGTTTTGAAGGTAAGTCTATGTTTGAAAGTTTCCCAGATACATAAACGTCATATAACACATCAGGGCTTGTTTCTGAAATGAAACACTCCCAACAGAGCCTTTTACACCAGATCAACTTGGCTCAATTGGAGGAACGAGTCATCTATAAACATGGAGGGGAATGACATGTATGTCTGCCCCATAAAATCAACCTGCCAATTATTCAGCAAATATCCAGGATAAAGGTTCCCATAATTCTACAGACAAAGCAACAATGTGAGTCTAACTATGCCATACCCACAAAAGAGAAAGCTTTTCATCTGTGTAAAATCTTTATCTTTCCCCCAACTCCTCCATCCACACTGTGGTAGAATGCATCATTTGTTCAAAATGTTGTTCGACCCTCTCCCCTGAGTCTGTCTCCACATGGGCCCCTCCATGTACCCTTTCTGCCTTACTGATTTGTCCAATGGAATATGGTGGGGGTGACTGCCATATCACCATGAGGTTAGAGGGTGCTCTGTAGCCTGGGCCAGGAATGAAGATAACATGAAGCAGTACCATAGCTAACCTATAAGTTCATGTGTTAGGAGTGAGAGATAGATCTCTGAGGTATGTCATTGAGAGGAAGAAAAAAGCTCTAAAGAGTGACCATGTAAAATGATACCACTGAGTCCCACGGGTTTTATAGGCAACAGGACGATTATGTCTCCAGAATAGATTAACTTGGAATAATATTACCATCTTGCCCTATTTTCCAGTGTCCATATTTCAAAGTGGGTCTCCTAGAGAAACACATTCATCTTTTCAAAGACCATATTAAGCACTTCTGTTGTTTCATGACTCATCAAGATGGCAGCCATACATGTTTAGAAAAAAAGAAAACAACACAGAAAGGCAAATTTTCTTCCAGAAAATATATGAAGCTTTCTATTCCTACTGGATGACTATCAACTTATAACCACAAAGGTCACCTTGCAAGCAACAACTATCACTTTCCTCAAGAAGACCCTCCTTTCTCCAGAGAAACTCTTCTGGACTCTCAATCACATCATCTAATCAACCACATGGTGCTGGCCTTGTGTTTCGGTTGGTAGGCTGGGTTGGTCTGACTCTTTCACTAGGGTGTAGCTATCTGAAGACAGGGTCCAAGCTGAATTCTTCCACAGGTTTCAGTCTTAGTAAATACACTAGATGCTTCTGGTGCCCAAGTAAATACACTAGATGCTTCTCACACAGATAGATGAAGGGGTTAAACCAACATTCCAATGGGAAGTCTTGTTGCTTAAAACTTAAATATTCAAGAGCAAACTCTGGTCCAACAGAAATGCTGATACAGACTGATAAAAGACATAGTTTTACAAATTCCCTGGCTTATGACCTCATTCCAAAGCATAGGAAAGGTACCATACACAGTTGGATAGATCTCAAGACCCCTCTGATCCTAACTTTCTACTTCACATGGAATAGGTAAGCTTTTGTTCTTTTAGGTCAAGACAGGGCCACCTGAGCTTAGTGGTATGTGTCCCAGCCATCGCATTGCAGATAACTAGGTGTAATGAACTGTAACCCGTTGCCATTGTCAGCACAAGACGGCAGATCGGGGGCTACTTTCCTACAGAGAAGGGTGTAAAGAGAGCGGCTTTCCAGAAAGCAAGAAGACGAGCTGCCAATAACTCAGGAGCATTAGTGAAAAACTACCAAAGGGCCATATTCTACACACAGAATCCACTGTAGCCAATCAAATAATTTGCTAAAGGAAGAACCCAGCACAAGAGCACTTGTTTGATTATCGTACTGTTATAGCACTGTTTCTTCCAGAAATGTAGCTATAGAGAAGCCTCACGTATGTTCCAGAGACCCCCTCACTGGACTTCTTGTTCCTAATGTGGTTTTACTGTGAACTGTTCTCAACTGAGCCACAGGACTCCATTCCCTTGGCTACAGCCACCCTTCTTCCCATTTTCCTCAGAAGAAAGGTCACAGGTTTTACAACGGCCTACAAGTTCCTATGTGACGTGTCTGTCATTATCTCTCTAACCTCATCTCCTAGGACACTTGGTTAATCCTGAACAACACCTGCTCCCTCCACCAGAAATGCTCTTCCCCAGAGAGCCCCAGGCTATTCTCAGACCTTCCGGTGTCGCCTTAAATGCACCCTTCCAGTTCAGTTTCCTCAGCATTGCAAGGCACCTCCCCAGTCCCATCTCACTTCTTTTGTCTCCTCTATAGCATGACTCAAATTCTACCATTTTTATCTGTTTTTTTCAACTGATTATCTAACTTCTTCCATCAAATGTTCCATCAAATTGTTTTGGGTTTTTTTGTCTATTTTTTTTATTTTTGCCATTTTATTCATGAATGGTATCACCAACATCTAGATTGGTGCCAAGGTAGATAAATAAATACTGTTTAGAAAAACAATAAATTCAAAGAATGTCTTTGTCTTTACCTTTGTCTCCCTATCCTCTCTATAGACATGTATTTGACATTTATCTTAAAACTATAGCTATATTGAAGACACGTGAATGGAGCTATTCACTCCCAGGTTAATTTTCAATTAGGTAACTCCTGCCTCCCATGATGAATGCAGAGATCTGTTCATCACAGCCCTGTTGGGAATTAACATCCATATTCTCTTCACACTTGCACAGCCATATGGACTGTGTAGTGACACAGACCACCTAGGAGAACTGGATATTCCTCGAAATAGCTTGATAACCACGAACACAAGAGGAGTTAAAGAATTTTCATACTGTATGACTGGGTTCAAAACCCTGAACAGTGCAGAATAACAGGAGGCACAGGGTTGCACAAAGAAAAGACCAACTCCTTCATCACTAGCTTTGACTTTCTAATGGCTGGATCCAATTCTCACTCGTTCTAATAGGTCTGATTGAGAAAAACACTGTGGGCAAAGAGAAAACTGCAGTTTTCTCAGCAGAAGCTGAGTTTGGCTGAGATAATAGAGTTTACATCCCATGGATGGCTAGACCCTTCCCCCTGGATATCTCCGAACAGGAGTCAAGCCACAAAGAGATCAACGATGCTTTAACCAAACAGTATGTCACAGAATTAAATAGATGTTGACTTACACGTTCTATACGCTATGTCCACGTTCGCTGTGAAAGCTCCTTTCCCCCCACTCCACAACTGCCCAGCAACAGTCCCAGGAGTGGAGGGATTCTCTCCCCTGTATAATTTCCAAACTAGGAAACCCCCATCCTGTGACTGGTTTACTTTGTGGATGTGAGTTGGGGTACATAGGGAGCAGCTCGGGGGTGATACTATGCATAATCGGTCCACCCTGATATCTGCATGCACTTGGGAGATGGGGCGCACAGGTCTGTAGATTCAGGCCCCATGCTTACAGGACTGCTGGGTCTGATTCCATGCCTGCTGGAGGACTGTCACACCTGCAGAATCCAAATGCACTGCCTGGAGCCAGGTCAGAATCAGGGCAAAGCCACATACACAGGAGCCTGGGAACCACCCACCCAGTCCTTCTGAGGCTCGGGTCTGCTATAGGACCTGGGAATCTGCCTTTAAGGACATCTCAGAAGAGACCAGTGCAGGCTACCCATGGAGAAACACCATTTTTACCAAACTTCTTAAAACTTCTAACTCAGTGTTTACTTGAAAAAATAAATAAATGAAATTACAGCCCACTAAAGTCAGCTTCATGACTTTTAATCCATTTCTTCACAGAGAAGCTGCCTCTGATGCCTTCCTTCCAGATCCTTACATTGTTTCAAACAGTCAATTTTATTGAAGGAACACTGCATCACAACATGATATAGATATTAGGTGTATAGCACAGTAAATCGACATGTGTATATAATACGTTAAGGTCACCACCACAGTACAGTTCTTTCCTTCACCATATAATTAACCCCTTTTACCCAGTCTTTCCAGGCCTCTCCCTTTTCCCTTCCTGCAACCACTCATTTTATTTTATGAAGAGCCTTATTTTTGTTTGATTTGGATCATTCGTTTGCTTGGCTTCTCAGGTACCACATAAGAGTGAAATCATACTATGTCTGCCTTTCTCCTGCTGACTTGTCTCACGATTCCACAGTCACCTGGTCTCTGAGCCTCCAGGGGCTTTGACTTCCAGCTGAAGAGGTCTCAGAGTACTGCCAGCCCACCCCTCAGTGTCAGAGCACTGACCGGCATGGACCATAAAGGGACAGATGTGCCGTGGCCACACTCCCTCCAGCGGCTCCTAACAACTCCCTGGAAGGGAGTGTAGTTCACACAAGGTGACAGGGATGGCCCTAGAGCTGCTTGGCACTGGCCAGTCTCCCCTTAACAAGTATTCAGGATCACACGCCGCATGGAGAAACTCACCCTGACCCTGGCTGTATGCCCCCTGGCAGTCGCTCACTTACATTTTTACTCCATGACTATTTCTAAGAACAGAGACCCAGAAGAAATGCAAAACCTGGCTGCTCAGTGTCTTGCACGAATAGTTTGTAAGGGCCCAGGACTGAGCAGCTGGGTGGAAGGTGGGGGTGTCTGAGCAACCACTGTTGGGGACCTGGGGGGAGGGGTTCCAGGCACCCTGCATCCCTGTCCACACCCTCAAGACCCTCCTGGCTTTCCCAGACTCGCTGGGGAGCCGGGTGGGTTCCCAGCGTCTTTAGCAAGAAAGAGGGAAGCTTGTAGCCTCTGGGAAGAAAAGCCCACAGGAACCAAGGCGCTTCCTCAGGGAGGAAAGAACAGAAGGCAGTCAGTGCACAGTAGGAGGTAGGAGAGTCTGAAGTTGCTGCCTTGATGGATGGATTCCCAAGGGAAGTGGAAGGAAGGGGTCTCCATTCTGGAGGGGACCAATGGGGCCAGCCCTGAATTCAGACTGAGGCTCAGCCACGAGCTTGCACCCTGACCCAGCCATGGAGCCCTTTCACCAGGCCCTCCCCAGACAGCCAAGCGGGGAGGGGAGGGTTACTGGGGTGATACTCCGAAGTGTCAGGGACACAGGGTGCTCCAGAAACACATTCCTCCTCTCGTTCCCTTCTTTGCTTCTCTCTTCCTACAAGCTGGGGCAGGGAGAGGTGGAGACCAAGCAACAAGGAACTCCTTGGGGTAGACAGTGCAAGAAAACACCAATTCTGAGATGGAAAAGATAAGGTAATCTGTCTCCAGACAGAGTTTAAAGCACGGATTCACAGGGTGGCATCTACCACTCCGAGTCTCTCTGCGCGAAAATAAACACATATTTTCAATAAAATCAGTTCTTTTTGAGGAAGCCCCAACTTAGAGCATCGTAAATAAATTACACTGATTTCCTAAGACGCAAGCGTGGTAACTGCAGAAGGAGAGCTGTGACTATCAGGGCAGCAGTGATCAGGCTTTTCTAAGCTAATAGAGTCATCCCTCTTTCTCTGCCCCGGGGGAGTCTCCGCCCGCATTTAGAATCAATATACAGTCACACATTGCTTAATTAATGATGGTTTGGCCAATGACAGACCACACACACAACGGTGAGCCCAGGCTTACCGCACAGCGAGGCGTGGAGCAGGCCAGGCCACCTCCATGTGTAATTATACTCTCTGACATTCGCACAGCAATGAAATCACCCAACGCTGCATTTCTCAGAACACAGCCCCATCATTAAGCGACAGTTATATAGTCCGTAATCTAAACCATCAAGGGCCTCAGAAATGCACTGCCAACCAGGGCCAGGACCCGGGCGAGTCCGTTTCCTCTCTTTCTGGGCAGAAATTAGCTACAACGGGGCCACTGAGTTCTCGAGTATCAGCTCGTCTAAGTCCTGTCGTGGTCTCTTTGTTCAGCACACAGAAGGCGCTCAATAAAAACCAGCTGAATGGTTTAGCTCTCCCAGTGAGAAAGAGGTAAGGCCTCTGGCTCCGGTGCCACACACACCCCCTGCCCCCACCTAATGCATGAACTGGTCCTTGGGAGTTGCACCGGGCCTGCTCTGGGGCTGGAACAGAAGGTAAACCCCCAAGCCCGACCCATGACCATCCATTTTCTGTGTGACCCAGAAGTATCAATGTGAAGGCCACAAATAATGGCATCAGCATAACTCTCCCACAGACCTCCCTCTACCACCTTAAAGGGGAGAAAGATCTCTTTCTTTCCCTTCAACTCAAGCACCATTCACTGAGCAATTACTGTGCACCAGGAATGAAACATTGAGACAAAGAAGTCACAAAGAAAGGACCTTGGTCATGATGTCCAAACTGTTCAGTCCTCCAGAAAGACGTTTCCATGGGGCGTGGAGATGAATCCTCCAAATTACCCTGTAGCCCCTGAATACCTATCTGTCACCCCACAATCCCTCATCTCACATATTGCGATCAAGCCAGCAAATCATTTCAAAGTCATTCATGAACTGTTCTCATGTAAATGCTAACTAGCAAGTCCAGGGCATCTCTGTCACTGCTGAGCGACAAGGCTGGTGTCAGAATTCTGCTCTGTCTTGGACAAGTTCCCCACGGGAGACAAACACGAAGATGGACTCACTCGTCAAAGGAGGTAGAAAGTGGTTGGGTGTACTCACCAAGGGGCCCACAGAGCACGTGGGACTGTCTGGTGCACAAGGTGCCCACTGAGCCAGAGGGTGTGGTAACAACAGGGCAGATAGCTAGGAGTTTTAAAAAGCACAGTCATTAGCTATTTCACTGACGCGAGGCCTTGCACAGAGCTATACACAGACCCACAGTGGAAGAGGGGCACTCTGAACGTTTTTATCATTCCCCCAGAAATAGAAGGCTCCTGCTATTCAGGGCCAGAGGCTTAGACTCTAAGGCTCTCTGGAAGTATCTGGATCTTTCCAGATCTTTTAGCATCCTGCATTCTGTTTTCCCTTGAACACGCTGGACTGTTAAAATAACAACGTACAATTTATAGACTGACACAGTCAAAGAAATACCTTGACTTACATTAAAGATGAACCAGGAAGGCTTTAACCTTCTTTGACAAAAGGCAGCCTACCTATTACGAAGGCAGCTCTGGTTTTCATTTGACTGACCTCGATTTCAGTTTTCTTAAAACCACCTGTCATCATTTCTAACCCACACATGGAAACTCCTTTTCCAATGAGTCAAAGCAGCAAGTGCATTTTGGTTTGGCCCTGGCTGGAGTACAGCTTAAATGTGGGGACTTTGTGAAAAAGATTCAATGTGTCTTCTATGACAGTTACTGCACCTCAAAATTTTGAACAACCCAATTTCTTTAACGTAAAAGCGACCAGATCGTACATATTAGCCACCATATTCTCTTTTTAAAAAATAGATTTATTTTAATTTCTCTTTTCAGGCCCAGTCTTCAACCCAGGCCCATGACTTTTCTAGCCTGTGCTTTATCCATCTAAGCTACAGGGGCCCACCATAGTCTTATAAAAGAACACACTCCCCGCCCCTCCAATACCTCAAATCAAAAAGAAAACATTGCTGAGTATTCACAGATTATCCTTTCAGGGATAGCATCAATCATAAATGTTGGATTTTCGCATGAGAAGAGGTAGATTGAAAACCCAGGTTGGTCAGTGATAGCCTGTGAATCTTTGGACAAGACCCTTCACTTATTCAAGTCTCTGCTTCTGTAAAAGGAAGCAGACATAATGTTGTCCCTGAGGGTTTTTAAATGATTGAAAGGAGATATTTAAAAGAGATGGGTGCACCCTGGTGGTTTAGTGGCTAAGTCCGCTGCCTCCAGTTGAGTGCGGTCCACCTGCATCCCAAGGACCCAGGCTCATGTCCCAGGGCGAGGGGGAGCAACCAAGATGAGCAACTAAACAAATGCTCCTTTCTCCTCTCTCTCTTCCTGTCTGCCTCTGCTCGACTTCATTCCTACCTGTACCTTTCCTTAAAAAAATTAAAATAAAATAATAAAAGTGACTGACAGATGAAAGGTGATCAAGCAATGCAATAATGTTAGTTATCTCATTTAATCGATAGGCAATCCCTAATTGCCTTCTACTCCTGGCATGAATATAATTATTCCCTAACCCCTTACACAGATTTAAAGTCTACACATCTCTCATTGATGGAGAGCACAACTTCCAGAAGGAATTCTGCCACTATTCCAACCTGACTCAAAAATTCCTTTTGACAAGACAAAGGGCCTGGTGGGGTTCTCACTTGATATTTGTGTCAGATGTGTGCCTTTTATGTCTCAATTTTAAAATGAATCATGACTATTATATGTAAAAGTTGCCAAGAGTAGATCTTAAAAGGTCTCATCACAAGAAAAAAATGTGTGCGGCTTCGGTGACAAACGGAAACTATACTTATGGTGATCATTTCACAGTATATACACATGTCAAATCATCACACTGTCGTACACCTGAAACTGGTACAATATATTCCTTTGATTCCTCAAAAACAGCAGAATGGATAGAATCATTTTTCCATGCCCTGTAACTCAGTGTCTCCAACACTCAGCCATTAACAAGATCCCAGTGAGATCATTTTCACATTGAGTGGATGACACCCTCCATCCAGCTCCTGCTGGAACTGACACATGGGAGGTAAGACAGGACCTGGTAACCTGGAAGAAGATAACCATCATCTGCACTTCTAGATAACATCTGCTCACAAATGCTTTCACCAGTATGTGAGTATGTTGTTTCTTTTGAGAAACGGGCTGCAGGAAGAGAATTTCCCTCCAATCACAGTCCGCAAAGACAAGAAGCTACTATGCTGGGTATAAACTGCTTCTCACCAGATGAGCAAGTCAGTCTTTGCATTCATATCTGACCGCTACAAAGAGATGCTGAAAGTTATCTGAAATACAAATCTCAGAGGATATAAGCAGACAAAGGCAGATGCTTGGTTAGCAAGTCTTTTTCTTCACACTTGCCCTATGCTTTTCTTGGGGGGATTTAACTCCTTTTCCTGGGAAACAGCACCTTCTTCAGGCCAATGGCTGTCGTGGTGCAGAAGGACAATTCTAGTCAGGGAATCTGATCCCTGAAAAGGCCCTAGTCAAAGTCAGAGTGTCTGAACCAGGTGAGACCACTGTTATCCTTTGCAATTTCCAATCCTCAAGTATGCACTTTCAGTTTACTTTGACTCTGCCTGCTCTCAAACTGCAGTGTTAAAATGCTTCCTTCCCATTCCTTCTAATTGTGTGTTTTTTTACCAGGACAAAGGGCCAGGCACTTAGGAGACGACCCTACAACTCAGAAGCTAAGATCCTAAGGTGGATAGAGAAAGAGGTGATGCTAATAGTGATTACTTAGGCCAAAGAAATCTAGTGTCAGTTTGAGAAAAAAAAAGAAAGAAAGTAAAATCAATTTTGAACAGTCTAGATGACTAAAATGGCACTGTGATGGGGATATAATCTTTTCAGACCAATGAGGCTTTGGGGATATGTGGGAATGCTTTATGAAATGTGAAGTCCTATGAAAAATTCAAACGTTCAGTCTTAGTCGAAGAGAAATAATATATTTTACGAGTACTTGGAAACTCATTAATGGCTAATGAGGGACTATGGCTCACAGAAAGCATAAGACCGAAACAGTTCTGAATTAAAATATTACACCAGTAATTTACAAAATAACTCATAAAGGGTGAGGTTAACTAGAAGGGGATGTGGTTCGCTTTTATCTGTAATGAATCAGAGAGAAAATAAAGTAACAACACAAAAATACACTGTGCTTCCAGAGAATGTTCCTGAGCAACCTGCCTGAGAATCTCCTGGAACTTCCTCTCAAGAAGCAGATTGCTGGAGTCCACCTCAAAGCAACTGAAAAGTAATCTGCACAAAGGGTAGGGGACAAAGGTTTGGTAATTGTCATTAATATTAAATACTGCAGGCGATTCTCCTTTTTTAATTGCAAAATTTGAGACTCACTGGACTAGGAGTCCTTAACTACAGATTAGCAAACCCAGGTGCAAAATCTCATTTGACCTCAAAGCAAGCCAACCAGGGGGATCAAGGAAAAATGACCTCTTCCTGAGGGTTATTTGTTTAGAATAAGTAGTGGTTTTGTATCATGCAAAGGTTTTGATAAATAAAGATAAAATCATTCTTGATGCAATGATATCTTAAGCAGAATTAAATATCATTAAAATACTCAACTAAACTTGCTAATTAGCCCCTGCCTCAATCTCTCCCAATAACACCACACACACATTCCACATCTCTCTTGCAATTTCCTAAGAGCATATCATCATCTCCTCCCAACACTAAACTACAATGAGTTTCTACTCTAGCCAGAGGATTTTTAGCCATGTTACTGTCCCAAATGTAGAATGACTCAGGGTCAGCCTGCCCTCTCTCAAGAATCTGAGCACTAACGCCAAAGCATGAATGAAATTAGACCTGACCTCTACACATAGTTTCACTCTTGATGGTGATACTCTCTGACAGTGGAATTCTTCTGAAATATACCTCCATCCAGGGCAAGTGAGCACCAATCACCTCCTTGGAGGTAGGACAGAAGCACATGGTTACTAGGTGAAGCGGTGGGGGTTGGGGACTAGCTCACAGATGTGAACGGTGACTTCAGCTAACATACACTTACCAACCTAACATTCATCTATGAGGAAGTACAAATGAAAGACTACATTACTTTTCAAATCCATAGGGGTTTTTAACAGAGCCAACACTTTAGAAGCTGGGGCAGCACCATTATTCAGCTACTTCCAGGGAGGCAGGAGATCTGGAGAGTTCCTCCCTGCTGCCCAAACCTGAACTCCAGAGCCCTAAAGCCCAGGTGTGAGCTTGGATAAGAAAACATTTCCCCAAAGAATACCCAGATTGATCTGGGGGTTAGTGGAGGGGGAATCCCTTTACCAAATTATCCACATTCTGCAAAGAAATGCCCTCAGTTTAGGATGTTTTCTTCTTCTAAAGTAAAATCAGTATTTGTGGTTGCCAGAAAGGAAGGAGGAGGGGATGGTCACTTCTGGTACAAAGTTAAAATTACATGGTGAAGGATAAAATTGGACCATTGGTGGTGCACCCTTGATGAGGCCATTTGACATATCCACATACATCTCAAGGTCCCAGATTCGAGACCCAGGGCCACAGGGAATACCGAAGATGAAGAACATTTAGTTAATAAATTAATGTCTCTTTCTCCTTGTTTCCTGCCTTCATTCCTGCCTGTACCTTTCCTTTAAAAAAAAGCAACAACAAAAACTGGACTGTTGTCGATCAACTTAATGCATTACATACAGGTATTGATTTAGAACAATACACAACTAAAATCTGTGTGTTGTAATGCAATGTTCCTTCAGTGTAATTAGAAGGGAAAAAACTATAACTACAGTGGGAAAAAAATTAAAGTAGAATCAGAATAAGTTATCTACCTTTTTTTTTTACTTTGTCAGTCAGCAACTTAATTATAACAGTTGACTATAACGCAAGCAGAAACAATATCAATGGTATTGTCACTAAGATGTCAAAAGAGAAGTGAAAATGAGATCAAGACAATGGAGAGAGAAATAAATGAATAAATGAGAAGACAAGTGCCGAATGGAAGGAAAGACAAAATGACTGTTGTGTCTGATATAGAGAGAATAATCTCCAAGAGCTTCCTCTAAGAAGCACTAAATTATCAACACAGAAATGAAGCCAAAACTAAACAATGAAATTATATTTTCCATTTATGCTTTGGCAAGAATAAATACTTCAGCACTCTTAAAATGCACTGAAAAACAAAAACCATAGAGTATTCTCTTTTACATAGTGCTTCCTTATAGATATGCAAAGATTGGAGGACTTGGGGGCATTTCCCTGTCTCCCTGCATCCTTGTTCACAAGATGAAGTAACCAATGCAGATTCTTCCAGCTGCCCAAAGTTATGAATGAACAGCTGGTCAAGACAGATGTGGTATTTGTCACTGTGGTGTGGGTCAGATAGAGAAAGCCAATGGATGGTGCCAAACTCTAAGTCACAACATTTTTCTTTCTCTTTCATGAAACTGTAAAAAAATACCACAGGATCTCCTGAAACAACTTCTCTAAAAAAGAAAAAAAAAAGGAGCCTTTTTCTCAAGCACCTCTCCATAACTCTTCTTTCAGAAAGATAGTGCCTCTTCTTCAGGAATGATCTGCTTCACCAGTGTCAATGCACAGACAACTCAGAAGGCCTGGAGGAAGTTGACACTGTGTGTGGAGAAGGTGTTAATGAGGGCGAACCATTGCTGTGGAACTTAGAAATGCATTGGAAGGATTTTCAGAAAAGCTGGCCTTCACAACATTCAGAGAGCATTTTCCACCTGCCTTAAGGTCCTCAAGTCAAGGATCAGAAACTTCTAGGTCCCACATTCCTGTCTCTCAGATGTAACCAATCCAGAGTTCCTTGGAGAGAAAGGAGGTGCTGGCAAAGTAGCTCTCCAGGAGCCATTAGACTCTCTCTCTGCTAACAGAAGCTCACTCAAGTCCACTCAATTTCCCTTGGGCACCAATGGTTCCTCACACTGGGAGGGTTTTGCTTAGTTGCCCAGGAAGGTTACCTCACACAGAACCTCTAGATTTCCTTAGATAGGCTTTCCCTCTCTAACCCACATAACAGTGACAAATGTCTACCTGTCTTGACAACTTACTTCACAAAGAGCTGCTCCTTCTTCCTAACTTTGGATTGTTTTAAGAACCCATAAGTGTTACTCCATCTTGTGAATGAGAAAGCAGAGGAAGACACTGAAACAGTCATTGTAAATCTACAAGGGACCACAGAACCACTGTTAATGACTTCTTTCTGCTGTCAACTCCCAAGTTTTCATATCTCCTCAAACCATGAGCGAGGACTCCTGACAATCTCTGTCTTTCCTCTCATCCACCTTCCTCTGAGACATCTACACCCTAAAGTCTTTTTATAAAGCAGTCACCTGACAACTAAGAATATGCATGGCCCCTGTTTGGTTATGGAGGTGAAATGAGGCCTAAACGCAGCAGCCTGACCTGGCTCGGCCTGGGCCTCAAATGCCCTGGTTTCCTTCTCAACAGTAACTCCACAGGGAGGTGCTGAGAGACAAGAGGACCTGTGAGGTGGGGCTGGGCCAGGTCTGGAAACAGGACACTTGGGCACTCTCTGCTTGGAGCCTTTTATGAACAACTCCCCTAGTCTTTGGCTGGGTTTCAGACTTTCTGACCCCAACAGATAAAGAGGCAAGTTCTATGCGACTCCTACTGTATATATAGAGAGACCCATTTAAATTATGCATTTTCCCCTAAAATTCATGTAGCCTGTGAAACAATGGGTAGTATCTTGAGATGGCAAACAAATCAAGATTGGAAACGAATGCCCTGAGCATTCAGACGTCCTGGTGGGAGGAACCTATGTCCTGGAAGTGGATACGGCCAGTTAGTGCCTCTTAAAATTGACTGGACTAAACATAAAAGTTTTCTGAGGGCAGACAGCACTTTATTTTCTATGGGCTTCTAGCACAGTTCTCTGCTATGTGCTCGTGAATTCGTCTTTCATTCCACAAAGTTCTGTGACCCCCATCGAGTTTATCTATTTTTCATATTTCTAAGATACAGATTCTCTCTTATAATCAGTTATAAATATTTCTTCGTGGCCTCTAAAATAAGGGTGCATTTTAAAATGAATGGTTTGAGATTCAATGAATAATTGCTGCTACGACAAACAGATCTACTATCACCAGAAGCAGTCATACAAGGCCTATGTTTGCATATGTCCTGTGAATCCTCCACAATCCCAGGAAGGAGTGAAAGCTGAAGGAGTGAAGAAGCTGAGGCTGGGGGTCAATGAATGGACTCAACCATCCACAAAGCTAATGATGGCAGAGCCAAGGTCTGAAACAAATTAAATGTCATAAATGACTTAATTTGCACCAAGAGAGCCAAACTGCAAACCAACACAAGACCACCTGTGAAGAGTTGCCACAGGTCTGGAATAGGACTTGTCTTGTCATTACCTCTTTCCTTTCAGTCTCTGAGATTCCTTTGGTGCAAATCCCATTTACTCTCCTGTTACTCTCCTGTTTTCATTGGTCTGCCTCATCCAAAGTCTATGCTATGCTATCTTCCCAAATAAATTCCTTCTCTGAAAAAGACAGGATGAATTCCCTATCAATCATATCTATCAATGCTTTATGAAGAAAATGGCTAACAACTAAGACCAAGAGACTTGATAAATCACACATTTTTCTATCATCCAGGTGCTGAGAGAAAAGCTGAATGTGTTAAAGCAAGGGAAAAAGACCCAAGGTTTCATGCCAGTCTTTACAGGTATATTTCCTGCTGTAGCAAAAGAATTCAGAGTTCCTGAATGTAATTCTGGATCAGAGAACAGGGTCACCTTTCTTTGGTGATGTGCTACATTATTTTGCAAGAAGCCAAGAAAAGTCATGCTCTCCATTTTCTGGTCTCTATATCACAGCCTCTATTGGCTGTTGAGAACTGAAAGTCTTACTTTCAATAAGACATCACTGGGGCATGCCCCCCAGTAGTCTAACGAGTAAGTCCACTGCTTCTGGCTGGCACAGTCCACATACAACCCAAGGACCCAGGTTCACATCCCAGCGCCAAGGGAATAACCAAGATGACAAATTAATAAAGTGCTTCTTCCTCCTCCCTCTTCCTACCTGCCTCTGCTTGCCTTCATTCTTGCCTGCACTTTTCCTTTAGGAAAAAAAAAAAAAATCACTGGTGGCAATAACTTTACTTATATCCTCATATGTCATAGGGGAAATACTAGCATGAACTCATAGGCTACTCATGCAGATTAAAAGAGCACATACATGTAAACTATTTAAAGCTATGCTTGGTATACAGAGTAAGTATCTAATAAAGACTAGCATTCATCATCACCATCAACAGCATTATTTGTAAGACGAGAAATAGAAGACATATACTTATGAAAAGCCTACTGTCACCTTTATTTGTTTAAAGAAAAGGGTCAGGCAGGAATAAAGGTGAGTTGACAGGCATGTAGGAAGAGAGAGGAGAAAGAAGCATTTATGTTATTTTGTTGTTCATCTTTATTATCCACCCTCCTACCCTGGCTTGGGAAGTGAACTCGGGTCCTTGGGATGTACATGGACCATACCCAACCACTACTCCACCAGAGCTCAGCCTAGTGTCACCTTTCACAAAGTGCCAGAATCCCTAATCACGCAGTTTAGTAGATTTTGTTTCTCCACATCTCCTGGTCCTGATGCTTTGAACCATGGATCCTTCTTCCAGTTATGCAATCTCACTCTCTAAAGGGAGTTGCTTAGTCAACCACTAAGAATTTGTTCAGCAAATACAATATGCAAGTTCCTAAGCAAGTTTATGAACCTGTGAAGGAGATAACACAGCATACAGCTAGATTTATCAAGTTCCAAAAGAGGGGCAGAGAGAGAGAGGGCCACAGAGGGATTTTGAGTTGTAGAGGGAGAGTCATTTGACATGACAGGGAAAATCAAAGCAGATTTTATCAGCTGGTGGTTTCTACTGAAAACTCAGAGGATGTTGATAAGTGTTAAAATATGGATCTCCAAGTGTGAGAAACAGCAAAACAAAGACCCAGAGACTTGAAAATAAATGGCAAAAAGGCGGATGTGGCAGGAGGGTAGTTACCAGACTGGGATTTAGTGAGGGGTGGTGCTGGGTAAGGAGCAGGGGCCAGCCCGGAAAGCTCCTGGATTTTTATCTAAGAAACGGGAATTCTTCCTAAGAAGCCTTCTAGTGTGAGCACTAGATAGTGCCAGACAGCCTGCATCACACTCCTGCCAGGATGTTCTTAGCCTCTTAGATGGCAAAGGTCACCTAAAGGACAATCAGAATGAGCGAAATAGATTCAGTGACGGAACTTGCAGAGAAAAGAATTCGAGGCCCCAGGACAACCCAGGTTCTCACAGCATCCCTTTTAATCATGTTTTAATAGCTCTAGAATATTTCTGTCATATCTCTTATAATCATGGACACATTATAGTTGCCAGTGATATGTCTTTCTGAGTGACGAATAAAATAAAATAATGGCACATCTTCAAATCTCTGGTGGTGGCGGTGTGTTCTGGTGAAGTAGGGGTTTGGTCAAATGCCTCCTGCCAACACGCAGTCCGCACACATCCCAAAGACCCGTGTTTGCGTCCCAGCCCTGGGAGGATAACCAAGATGCATAACTAAACAAAAATAAATAAAAGGTCTTCCAAGAAGGCCTCTCTTCCTGCCTGCACCTCAACCCTGCCTGCACCTTTCTTTTAAACAATAAATAAATATATAAATACATACATAAACAAAATAATTGGTGGTTGAAATGATTCACTGATTAATAGCTATTGTGCAAAGCAAGCCCACTAAGTGCCAGCAGCAGAGCTAAGTGCCTCCATATAGCCATCCTCATCAATTCTTTACAACCTGCGGACACTGGTCTCTTCCTCACCTTTACAAGAGAAGAAGGCAATTCAGAAATTGTGGGGAGAACATCAAAGCCACACAGCCAACTAAAGAAGCTAGGTGGCAGTCGCCATCACAATGGCTTTCAACATCCACTTGCCGGTATCAGAGGTTAGAGATAAACAAAACAAAAGACCACTACCCCAACCCACTTGTGCCTGCAGGATGGTGTGAAGTCCACCTAAGCAAATGACAGAAACCAGCTTTTCAGTCAAAGGAAACCCGGCGGATTATTGAACTTGAAATACCTGGAGAACACTGTAGTCCTAGTAAAAGCCCTCTTAGTGAAGGAATATTTGAAAAATCAAAAGCATACCATATGCTTTCAAAATGACAATGGAAACATTTGTTTATCTTGGCCACAGGCACATTTCATCAGGCTGCTCAGAATGTGCAAAGTGGAAAACACCCTTCAGCAGCAGCGAGCACATCTGGCGAATCCAATTGCTCTCTCCAGGATCCATGGGGACCGGAAATGCTGCAGCAAGATTCCAAAGGATGATTTTCTGCCTCCTGCCTCACCAACTCTGCAGGCTGCTCAACTTCCTGCTGAGTCTACAACAGGGCTGTGGGGGGGCGCAAGGTGGCCCTCCTGGGGGAGGTGCGCACACCTCTCCTGGGGCTGGGACCTCCCCTTTCTTTTCCCTTATCTTCTAGAAATGCAGCCTGTGCTGTAATCTCTGGGCTAAGGCCTAGGAGTTAGTGATCTCGCTTCTAACCCAGCTTGGATGTGGGATCAACTGTGAGTCATTCAGTATTTTTGCTTTGTTTTGACATCTTAGGTTTCTCTAGGAAAAGTAATCTGTCATTCTTCATATCTTCTGAAAGATGCTGTGACTGGGTTACATCAGCTGCTTTGCACCAGGGAACGCTTCATTCAAAAAGAGCAACTCCTAAAGCAGCCCGCAGGGGTCGCTGTGGAGACTCAGAGGGTTCTGGACCCTTCAGAGGTCCAGGGCTCCCCACCAGGCCCTGTAGCTTCCCCTAGTCCAGCCTCCAGGAACTAGGGACTTTTCAGAACAGGCCTCACTTGGCAGCAAAAATGGCCTAATTGCTTCACTTATCAACAGTGCACTTCTTTGAGGGTTTCTCCTAGTCTTTGAAAAGGAGAAGAAAGTAATGAGAGGAAATCCTGAGGGAGAATGTGGCCTAAATAAAGTGTAAACACAAGCAGGCCCTTGAGTTAATGCAAGCAATGATGCAATAAAAATGAGGGACTTAAAGTTCGATCTGTCATGTATTAATAACTCAATCAGACAAAGCCAAGGCCTTCAAATCTGTCTTCATGTTCTCTCTCTCTCTCTCTCTCTCGCTCTCTTTCTCTCTCTCTGACACACACACACAGAATCTTAAAAAATGAAAGTCCTAAACATAAAGCAAAAATACTATTTTCCAGAAGTTGCTAATATGTCCCTTTATTGGTCCCCTGGTCAATAATCCAGCAATTTAGATACAGAAAGACATTCCCACCATTACAATGTCAAGTCTCATTCCCCAAAGTCATCATGTGAATGGTATTCAATCGATAGTGCAAGATTCCACTTGGGAAAATTACAGGGGAAATAGAAAAGGAGATGACTTAGTAGTAAATGTTTAACCTCCATGTGACACAATTACAAAGCAAACCTCATTGTGATTTTGCAGACTATATGTTTTAGTTTATCTAATTCAATATGATAGCATAAACCAACATGATGATTTACTTTCCTTTGCTGCCTAGCTTGGAGATTCCAGTGTTCACTAACTTGAACTGCTTCTTTCCCTTGCCAGGAAAATCCAAAATAACTCTTCATCTCTGCTTCCTTGTTCTAACACCACATAGCTGTCCACTGGCTGTCCTGATGAGTGGGCTAAATGAAAGGGAAGTTTGATGCCACTGGTTTTGGCTAATTAAGAACATAATATTAAGAGTATATGCCATACCAAATGATCTAACTCACACTTCCATTTTCTTACTATAACTTTCTGATCCTCTTTCTCTTCAGTGCTCTAGTTTTAAAGTCCTTTTGATCAAAAACAACTATTTTTAGGTTTAGTTGACTGCTTTTAAAATGGTACTACCAACACAATTCAATAGCCCCAAATTAATACCAGGGTCACAAGGGTTTCTCGATGTGGGCATTATGATATTGGAGACTGAATAATTCTTTGATGAATTTGGGGGTGGGGAGACTTATCCTATGCATTTTTGGCTGCTTGGTAACATCTTTGGCCTTTACCCAGTAAATGCCACTAACATTCCTTCTGTCCCAATCATGACATCAAAAATGTCTCTGGACCAAGTGCCCCTGAAGGTGGAGATAGGGTAGGGGTTAGAATCACAGACACATGCCTGAGTTGTTACAATGAAAAAGGGAGAGGAAAAAAAAAAATTATTTTGTTTCTCCCCTTTTTTGATTGTCTGGGCCTCCACAGATTTAATTGTGAATCATTTGGATATTTACTTGACTTAACGGAATCACTCTAAATTTCTGAAAGCCATGTGCATATGCATAGATGTGCCTTGAACTTCAAATGATTGTCCAAAGGACTAGAAATCCATAAATTCCCACGGGGTCAACAATTGGTAAACCTTAGCATAACTCCACTGTGAGCCTTAAACTAACAGCATGTGAAAAGATCAATATGAATAAATTCAAAACTAATCAGGCCCCTTCTTTAAATGTTGACACAGTATTATTTATATCCCATAAATACCTTCTTGACTAGAATTCATCCTAGGAGATTGGCATCTGGCCAGTTCTATTCATATTTACTGTATTTATATAGTACACTTGGCCAAGGATAATATTTAAGACAAAATATGTCTGGAGGCATATACAATATCTTTTAGATTTTTACTTTTAAATCTCCACATTGCTAAAAAATATTTAGCTTGAACTGTAGAAAATGGGCTATCAGCGATCTGTCATGATGTATAGCTCAATGAGTATAATTAGAGCATAGTTGTAATGTTTAAGCTGAAGTCACTCCCTGAGTACTAATAAGTTGGTGGTAAAAAATGGACCCATGATCTTTCCCATGCCTTCCTCCCTGGGGCTCCTGGCCTGGCCTGATTCGCTGCAAGAAATGACAGGCACACTCACTCCCCATAGTCACTTAGGCAATCACTGGGTTAAAATTCGGGTGGAAAAATCCTAAAAAAAAGTTGGTATATAAGCCAATACTGTACTTTCAATTTGCTCTTTAAAAATATGGTAGAATAACTTCTTCCTTTTTTTATTTTTTTGGAAGCGTTCACTATATTCCAGTGTAACTAGAAAGTGCTGGAAAATCAGTTAACCTACTTTCTATAAAATTATCCACAGTCCTAGCACAGTAGTGGCAAATCTGCTATTAATATGGCTTTCTGTTCCTAAATTTCCATACAGAACAGCCTGTATTCTTCGAGCCTGTATTCTCTGTATGAAAACTGATAGTCTATTTTTCTATACTGGATTTAGCAGAGTTTTCTTTTCTTTTTTTTCTTTTTGGTGACTGGGGGTGGGAAGAAGAGAATCCCCATATTGATTTTAGAAATCCTATCATCCGAGAATTTTTCAGCTTGGTGAGGACCATGAGGCTGGGTCTCATCCTCTCCCCTTTTTGGACTGAAGTTGCTTGACCACCAAAGAATTGACACCTTCTTGGACAACTTGCTTTCTCCACTTATCTGATGATGAGATCAGACTTTGTGCTATGAAAGAGTTTTTGCAGGTAAACACTGAAAGAACTCTAGCATGCTGGCCTGTCTGTCCAAATGTGCTTGCTGAGGAAGCAAACTAATTCCACTCCCTGCTCAGTCTCCATGATTTAGGATTAATTACAATGAACGTTCTTTCCTAATATCTCCTTGGCTCCACCCCAGCTAGAGGAGTTTGCTTCCCCCAGGGGAATAACCAGGGTGGAGTATATTTATCTCCACTGTGTGGATGTGCCATCATGACAATAAAATCAGCCTGCCTCTCCCCTGCTCAGGAACCAGAAGGGAAAAGCTACAGCAAAAGGAAGGTCTCCAGGGAAGACCCGTGTTAGACACATTGGCTCATATTCTGAGACTATCAAGTGCAAGGCACGGCAAGTCCCATAGCTCTGACTTGTCATACTGAAAATAAACGTTAAAAAAGAAAAGCACCACCCTGCCTTGAGAACCTCGAGGATAAAATGACCAAGATGGCCATATTCTCTATTTAGGCAAGACAGATTTTGTGAAGACAGACAGCAAGGATATAGGGCATGGAAAAGGGGAGGAGAAAAATACTCAGCCAATGAAAAGTTTACGACTTGGGAATTGGAATCCGCAAAGGTTGAAGTGGTTTATTTTTTTTTCCCCTTTTTCTTCTTCTTCCTGGTATTTAACCCTTGCTGGTATTTGCTGCTTTTTTTTTTCTTTCTTTCTTTTTTTTTTTTCTTTGAAGATCTTGGAAATGATTCTAAGCTCACTGCCCTCTTCCTTTCTGCCCCAGGGACTCCACAGTAAATCATCTCACCCCCATGGCTACTGTATGCCAGCTGGTTTTGAGGACATTGCCTCAGACACCAGTACAGAAATCAGCTGGATTCTGCTCTGGCTGCAGGAATGCTCCAGGGTGAGAAAGATAAACCAGAAAAAAAGGAAAAATGATCAGCTTCACCAGCAATCTCAAGAAAGCCGGTATGGGTGACTTCTGAAAAATAACATGAAATCAAACCCCTTTAATTGTCCTCAGAAACAAAGTTATCTTTTCTACCTCTGGGGTGAAATCAAAAGGGGATATGGTTACTCTGGACTTTGGGGGCTGTGAACACCTTGCTATGGCACTAGAGTCAAGCATTCAGGGTGTGGAGGGAGGATTTTCTAGGGGTCTCCAAATGGGGTTTTGTCTCTGCCACGAAGACTATTTAGGGGGCAGTAAGAGGCAATAGAGAAAGCTGGGGGAACTGGCTTGCTAGGTCGGCACGATGAGGGGTGACTTCCGGAGAGACAAGTTTGGGGTCACTTTTTTTTAACCCTTCGTGCCCGAGTTGGGCAGGCTCCACGCCCATCCGAGGAAAGAAAACCAAGTTCCCAGGTTTGCTAGCTAGGCTCTGCCTGGAGCGCCTCGGCTCTGACCCGGGGGGGACAGGCAGCTAGGTAGGTGGTGACCCAGCAAAGAATGAATGTCAGGGCACAGAAAAAGGGAATCACGCCTTAGCAAGTACCGAGGCGATGGGGGAAGGGAGTCATGGAGAAGATAAAGTGGAAAGTGACGGGTTTTAAATCTCCGTTCTCAAGTATAGTTTGGAAAGGAGGAAGGGGGGGGGGGACCGAGCCAGGGAACCCCAGAGGGGCGGGCAGCCCCCAGGGCAGGCGGGGGTTTGAAAGAAGCACTCAACCTCGGGGAATGAAAACGCAAAGCAGTACTTACTTTCCGAGGGGAAGAAGGGTGGCATGTCGATTTTGTAGACCTCCTTGGCATAGTACTCCTCATCGCTCTTCTCGCGCTCGCAGGCGGCAGCCCTCCGGCTCGCCTTCTCCTGGAGCAAGTCCCTGGTACTGTTGTAGATGGAAATCACCTCCGGGGGGACTTCCTCGGGTTCAGGGTAGTCTTCTGGGGGACTAGTGAGCTTCAGCTTGCTCAGGATCTGCCCCCGGATGGCCTCAATCCGCTTACGCATGAACTGGTCCATGTCTAGCGTGCTGCAGGTCGACAGGCTGAGCGCCACCGTGACCAGATGCAGGAACAGAAACGCGCTCAGCAGACAGTAGTGCATTTTTTTTAAAGGTGGAAAAAGTTTAAAAAAAAAAAAAAAAAAAGGACAGAAAAAAAAACCCACCAACGACTTTCAACGTACAGATCCTTTTGATTGGGTGGGTGTTTGTTTTAAATGCAAAATAATTTTTGCAAACAAGCGAGAATCAATGTCCAATAGAAAAAAATATATATCTTGCTTGAGTTTCTTTCAAAAGAAAAAGTCAGTCGTTCCCCCAATAGAAATAGGAATACACGGTAGACAGGGGGAACCCTGAGTTTGAGGCGTAAGAAAAAAGTTTTCTTGGAGTGACCAGATGAGGAAAAAATAAGAGGCGCGGGACTATTAGGAAAAGTCAACTTGAGGGGAGGAATCGGAGCTCAGTGTGTCAGTTTCGGGTGCGGAGCTGCAGATCCGAACTCGGCTCCAACGGCCCAGAGGATGCAAGGTCCCGGGCTGGCGCCGGCGGACTGACGGGAGGGGCGCGGCGAGCGGTGCCTGGGGGCGGCCAAGGCCCGCGCGGCGGTAATTTATACACTTAAAGACCAAGCGGTCCGCCCTGCCTTCCACCGCCGCGCTGCGAGCGAGAGCTGCCGAGCTGCGGGCGGAGGGGCGCACACGTGTGTGAATATGGGGAGCGCGCGCGCGTGCGCGCCTGGGGGCGAGCCTGGCGCGCCGCAGAGAGGCGGGTGCGCACCGCTGGGCAGTCGGTGCTAGCTCGGGCCCGTGGGGGCCGCCGGGCTGCAGGGACAGCAAGACTTGGGCTCCCGCTTCCGGAGCGGTGCGTGGGGCCTACACCCCGGCCGGCGCGGCCAGCCGCCCGCTCACTCCACGTTGCCACCCGCTGCACAGGCGTCCGGCCTCCAGCTCCCTCCTGCTCCTCCGTCGCCTCTCACTCCAAATGCCAACCCGGGGACAGGCCACCAGCGGCCGCCGCCCGAGCTTTCACCCCTGCGGGTCGCAAGGGTGACCCCGGCGGCGCGCCGACTGGGGCGTTTTATTCCTAAGGGGGCTGCGAAGGGGATTCCCTGGGCACCCGCCCTCCCCAGCCTCTCCTAGTTTCTCGCCTCCTTGAACTTCCTCGCTTAGGGTGGGTAGCGCTTGGCGCCCAGAAATAGACCCTCCGCTTTCCGTCCGTCTGCTTCGGCGGCCGTGCGCTCCGATGGCTCCCAGGCCCGCTGGACTGCGCTCGCCGTTCTCTGCCCACGCTCCCGTCACTGGCGCGCTCGCTCGCTCGCTCTCCGCGGGAGTTTCTGGAGCTCCCCTCGGAGCGAACCTTCTGCTGCCAGCAGATAACATCACGGGCTCGCCTGGGAGGAGAGATTTATAAGTTCTCTCGGAACCACGTGTTTGCCTTCAACAAAGTGACGTGCTAGGATTACAGTCAGGAGTCCTCCGGTCGACGGAGCCCACGAGCTCGCCCCGAGCCGGGGAGGGGGTGTGGATATGAGGCGGCGGCGGGACAGGCGGGGAGTGCAGTGCGCGCCTGACAGCTGTGATTTACGGTACTCACAGTACGGAGGCCTTCAGGACTGGCCCAGGAAGACAAGTCCTCTGGCCTCCAGTTTTTAAGTGTGGCACCTGGCTCTCTGTAACCCAAATTGAATCACTTGTTTTAGTCTCCCCTCCTGTATTGTGGATGCACAACGCAAATGAGTATCGTTTTCTTGGGAGTCTCCCTAATATCCACCTACTTTTTTTAAAAGGAATCCTTTTCTGAGATGCAGACTATGCTGGTACCTCCATCCTAAGCTTATCTGGTCGTGGTTAGTTGTTTACAGTCTAGTCCTCTCTGACTGTGAACTACTAAAAATGGGCTCTTTTTTACCTAGCAAATACAGTCAGTTTTCCTATTTGAACGAATGAATGGATTTCATCTTAATTGGCTGCCTCAAGTCACTTCTTGATGAATTTGTCCGCTTCTTCCCTGTCTAGACCTAATTAATGCTAACTCCATCTGCTCCCAGCATACATTCAGGAAACTGGAATTTTAAGTGTTTGATGACTACAGTTAAGCAGTACACATAACCTGAAATATTCCACTTCAACCTAGTCCAAATTAGATGAATACAAGACTAATTCTCACCGTTGCGTTTCCTTTTTTTGTCTTTCATTTACTCAAAGTCGATATTTTCATTCAGTCATGACTCTGAGGCCTTACAGAGGATTTAAATTCTGTCGTTTTTCTCCAAATTCAAAGCCTCTATATTATCTTAGTGCAGTTGTTCCTCTTATTATAGAAAAATCGCCAACAGCTTGGTCTCACTGTCAGCATTCACACTATACAGGTGTGTGGGGTCGGTTCCATTAGTAACTCGGGTCTGAAAAAAAGTAATGACAGTAGCTAGCAGGATTGCACTTAGTTATGTGAGATAGAGAGCTAGGTGTGTATATGTGGTCATTTAATCTTCACAGCAGCCCTATAAAGGAGGCATTATGATGTACATCTGTCTGGCAATGAGGAGGCTGTCTGTGTCTTGTTCCAGACCAGTGTGAGTGGTAGAGCTGGTGTGGCACTCAGGATCCCTGTTTCTGTTCTCACTTCTAAGCTTCTAAGAAACACAGAAAATGTCTGACAAGGAAGGAATGACTTGTGGGAGATACTGGTTACTCTTTGCCCTCTCACAGATAGGTTCACAATGCATGTTCGAGATTCTGAGAGTCTTGCAGAAGAAAAAGAGGGTCAACTCTTTACATCTAACATATTTGGAATTTGTGTGAATGTGAAATTTCTCCCCTATTAACATACATTGGAACACTCTGGGGTAAAGGAATTGTTCCAACCCACATCTAAATCTGAAAATTATAAATGAGTACCAGCAGTTTCCTGTCCTTGAGGTCAGTTGCCTGTCCTTGAGGTCAATTTCAAAGGGAAGCAACTTGAGGTTCGATAACTGGCTACCATTCCAAGAGCCGAAGCACATCATCATCCAGAAATTACAGGGGCTGGAAGTTCCATCTATCTCCTTGGTACAGACACTGGCCTGCAGCTGAGCTTAAAAGGATTCCGATTCAAGTGTGAGTAGAGCTGCAGAGGTCCATGCACATCACTTCTAGGAAGACAACTTAAGCCATCCGCTCTTCTAACAGTCACCCATCCCCTTGTCCAACATAAACATACACAGTTTTGTCCATGATCCTTTGTTGAACAAACTGCTTAACAACCCCACAGACCCTTGAGCTACTCCAAAGAGGCTACTTTTCATGTCTCCAAGACCCAGGAAGATCAGACAGAGGAGTTGGTGAAATCTTCTTATATGGGTACCTGAGGACAGCAGAGGAGGCCCTTTCCAGCTGTCAAGTGAGCAGTCCGTTGAATGTCTTAACAGGTAAGGCTGCAAGAACTGCTCCCCTGGCAATCTTACATGGATCTTGCCTGCTATGAAATAACTCTTTGGGAATCTTTGCATCTATTTAAGAAGTAACATTTTTATCAATTTATCAAGATTGTATGATGTGCTGGAGACTTTCTATAGGACTTATGGTTAAAGGCTATTTAATCCATAAAGACCACCTGTCCTTCAGCAAGGAAGCAGGAGAACGCCATGTTTAAAAGGGTGGGTTCCAGATTTTAGACATCTTGGATTCGAATTTTGTCACTTTCTGACTTTGTGATCCTGACCAAGTTATTCACTTCGGGTTAGCTTCTTCACCTGTGAAATGAAGATAAAACATAGTCCCAACAACATGCAATTATTGTGAGAATGAAATTACATGAAATACAAGGAACACTTATAACACAGCCTGTCACTTAGTACGTGCTCATTAAATGTTACCTACCATTACCTAATCCTCAGTCTTCATTTTGGTCAGCAAATGTATAATAAAACATATCTGGCTTCATTCTTTCTCAGCTAAAAATAGAACAAAGCAGCCAGGGGAGACACTAATAAGAGTTGGCTTCGTGGTTGTGCCTTCTAGCAGCTTCTGTAGGGCACCTACCTGCTCATTAAGTTATTTTAAATATTATGGAATTTGGACCCAGTAAATTGTATAAAGGAAAAGGACAAGAAAATGTACTTTCGGTGAACAGAACTCTAAATGACTAGCAAAGGCCAAATACAAGATTAAGGTCTCTTATTATTTAACACTCTAGAATGGAATTCTTTGTTTTTCAGATCAGAGAGGTAGAGGGCTATTTCTACCCTAGCCCTTCTCTGCTCACTCATGGGTCTATTCACTACAAGATGTGAAACAAATATTTGATATCAAAACATCTCTTCTTGCCCTGGGTTTGCGCTACAGGGAACATGGACAAGAGCTTATCTGATGAGTCCTCCCCTCCTCTGATGAAAGAATGACCTCATTTGTTAGATTCTGAAAGCTTTCTGCAATAGTCTCAAGCTTTAAAACCCAGGTAGTAGGGAAAAGAAATAATAACTACCAGTGATTACATTTTAATCTAAATAGTGATACTTGGTAAATCAAAATAACCCTTTAGTTAAAGTGTAAATACACCAAAAGTCATTTAAATTCTTCTAATTTTGTCTATAATCAAAACAATGTTTGATCTATTACCAATTTTAGTGTTTGTGGGTAGGAGGTGCATCTGTATGCATTTCTATAGATAAACAAGTTTCTGCTCTCGGCATAATGAAGCTGAAAAGTTAGTAATTTCCCCAGGGACAGAAATCCAGGTCTTCCACTTTGTATTCATAGATTAATCTACCAGAGGAGTGGTAAGAAGGGAACAATGGCAGGGAGGAGACAGGCTCAAGTAGATCAGGGTTGGTCTAAGATATAGGGATAAACTAACCTTAAACTAGAAAATGCAGAGCAGGTGATTTCTGAGACTACAGAGAGAAATTCCAGGAACATGTCTCTTACCCTTTGGAGTGACTAGTTGCTGATGGACTGTTGCCTGTGGCTTTGGGGCTGACTGAGTTCCCACAGGAGGGAATTCTTGCTTGGGAGACAGGCTCTCAGGGGCCAGGGCTTGTCATCCCCAGGGGTTACTGAAATCAGGCCCAGACTCTCATTTCATGGGTCTGGTGAAATTCATCCACTAAAATAGCATTTAGTCAACCGATATATATATAGCATCTAGTGATGGATATAAATAGCATTTAGTGACTGATATAAGTAAACATATGGCGACAGTTGTCATACAGTACAATATGGACACAAAGTTAACAAAATGCTATCATTGATCAAAAGGAGCCAGCAGCAGAATTTTCCATTGCTTTTAGGGCACTGTTTGACACTGGCTCTTATAGAGTCTCCACGCCCATTTCCCCTCTGACCCCCCCACCAGACACACTCCACAAAAGAAAGAACCAAGGGAAGGTTGCTGGGGTGAAAGGGAGAGAAGTATTAACAAGGAACAATAAAGTACTAAAAGTAAAAATAAAAAATGAGGATAGAAAATGATAAAAACAAAAACAAGTGTGTGCTCTCACAATTAACATGAGTGTGACAATACAGTGTAATTTTTATTTAAGGCATATGGTCTTTTTTTTTTTTTTTTTTCAAAGGAAAGGTGCAGGCAGGAATGAAGGCAAGTAGCCAGGTAGGGAAAGGAGGAAACGCTTTATTTTTTCATTTAGTTGTTCACACTGGTTGCTCCCCTGACCCTAGGTCCTGAACCTGGGACCCTGCGATGTATGTAGGACTGCTCCCAGGTGTACTAGACAGCTAGGTCACCAGGGCGCACCCAAGATATATGCCAAGATATACGGTCTTTGAATAAATTTATCAAAATTCCAGTGGGCTTCAATCGTGTGTAAAATTCTGAAGCTGTAAATTTCTACTAACAAACTTCATAATCTATATTTCAAACATCTTGCCTTTCTCCTGCCTTAATTATCCCATGATTAAAAGACAAAAAAAAAAAAAAAAAAAAAAAAAAAAAAAAAAAAAAAAAAAAAAAAAAAAAAAAAAAAAAAAAAAAAAAAAAAAAAAAAAAAAAAAGCCAACAGGGAGTTGTAAAATGCACAAAAAAAGAGAAATCTGATGTATTTTTTTTTTTGTTAGAATGGAGAACTAGTGAATAAGTATTTTAAAAAGCAAAGCTATATGGGTGGTTAATGACTGTAAAACTGGAGCCAAATAGCCACAAACATTTAGCTGGTGTTTAAGTCTTAGGAAATTCTTTTAACTAAGGGACTCTTAGAAGTTTATCACCAGCACCGAGAGCATTGTCTCTGACATACATCCTAATTACAGTGAAGTTCCTTTAATCTGAATCTCTTATAATACATTCACCTTTTTCAGGTTGACACTAATTGGGCCTATTTTGAAGACTTTTTTTATTTGTCTATGCTGCAGATTCTAATGATCACTATCAGAGCTAAAATTACGATTTTAACATGCATATAAACATGCATCCCCACCACCACCACACACACACCTAAATGATACCCCTTAGCTAAGAAGCTTTTGGTCAAGATACTTTAGAGCTTCAGGAAAGCCAATCCCCTAATGGAAAGGAAGAAAATAAAAATATCCTAATGCTTAGGGATTAAAAAACATTTCATATGTTCTGTGTATAGCCACATTCATTTTTAAATTTTAGAGAATCTGAAAGGTCTGGCGCACCCTGGTGGATTAGAGGTTAGGTCCACCGCCTCCAGCTGAGAGCAGTCCATATACATCCCAAGGACCCAGGTTCCTATTCTGGGATAGGAAGGGGACACACAAGCAAGAAGTACAATTAAATAAAATTAATAAAATGTTTCTTTCTCCTCTATCTTCCTACCTACCTAATAGCCTTCATGCCCGCCTGCTTGCATCTTTCTTTAAATAAATAAATAAAAGAATCTGAAAGGTAAAAATGATTTCCGTCCCTTCTCATTTTAGTGTATGTGGAAAAGCCAGGATGTTTTCTGTTTGTCCTTTGATGCCTACAGGTCACCTAATACTATACTTTTTACATGTTGACCATTCCTGTTAAATTGAACCCTTTCATGATCAAGATTCCAACAGTTTCTGTTTTGTCTTTATATTATTTCAGTTAAAGCTATGTGTCCTATACAGTACAAAAGCTTTATCTTTATAATTCCTATCAAAACTATTTACCATAGCCAAAGAAATAAGGCCTGAAGAGACTTAAGTAAAACACAAAACCATTTTGGCTGCCTGGTTATCAGAGATAACAAGTTCTCTGTTTTGGTTTCTTAAAAGTTATTAGTTCTTTGTCTGTTAATGTTAAGTTAATTAAGTTATTGACCAACAGCCAGGGTCAATCTGGTTATCTGAAAAGTTGTAACAAATCTAATCAATGCCACAGTAGTACTAATTTCTCAGAAACTAGCCACTCATCTGGTTGTGGGGAAAACGTTATTTTCCCCTACCAATTCAAAGATAACCTAAATTATGCCACCTAGAGGAACATTGTGTATCATACAACTTCCTATTTGGAGAAACCCAACCTGCTCCCATTTTCTCTGGGTATTTTCATCATATTATGATATAATTTTGCTATAAAACTTTTTTAAATTCTAACATATTTAACTGTTTCACCTCAAGAATATTTTCCATGGATTTGTTTTTTTCCAGAGTAAAAGCAGTCTATAACATTACTGCACTTAAAATGAAAATAATTTAATATAATGAAAAACACATGATTTTAGAAAAGATGCCCAACCAATAACAATGCATCCTTAATTACAAAGCTTTAATTGGTGCTTATCTCTGAATCAATAACATTCTAAGCTAAAATCCAGCTTCCATTTATAAAGCACAACTTTATTGTCTAAAATTCATGATAGCAAAAATGTCAGCACTTACAATGAGTCATCTAATGCCATTAAGAAAAAAAGTTTATTAACAATATATTATATACCTTAGAAATAAAAGGGGCAACAGGTGCACACTGGTGGAGTAACGGCTAGGTCAATCACCTCAGAAGGAGCACAGGCCACATAATCCTGGGTTCAAGTCCCTAGTCCTGGGGGCAACAACCAGTATGAACAACTAAATAAAAATAAAATGCTTGAAAAAGGGCCGGGGGGTGGGAGGGATGGGGGAAAGAGGCAATAATCATGTTCCATCAGAGCTATGGGACACTCCAGATAATTAAAATATAAAGTTAAAATACTGCTTCTTCAGTAGTACTTTAGCATCAGTATGACGTCTGCTGACACTGAGTTGCTATGGCCAGGACATTTTCCAACTTTTAATTCACAGTATGTTATCTTCCACTGATCACCAGTTCATGTCACAGGTAAACGAGACTGAAAAATGAAACATGCCTATTTATTTGATCAGGGCAGAGGTCAATTTCTAGAGTCTCCTCTTTTATAAGATATTAGTATCATCTAAACTATGAAGACTCACTCTCGTATATGGCAGTTCTCTGATTCAAGCTTGGATTTGATCATATTAGCTGTGTAACCTCGGGCAAGTTTTTTAACTGACTGCCTGTTTTCTCATCTGTATCTTGGGGACAGTAACAGCACTGATATCATCACATTATTTAGAAGACTGACTATGATTCAAAAGTATTCTCTAAAACCCTTACATAATAGCTGGCATATGATAAATGGTGCCGATGATTTATGCTATTATCACCTGTCCCATTCCAACTTGTCCTTGAATGATTGACGTAACAGCAAAACAAGATGACTGAAAACAGCAATAATTTTTTCAATAAGTTAAGAAAAAGTTTGATTTCAAATGAAAATCTTATTAATCAAGAGGCAAAAGGAAGCAAGAGTCAACATCTTTCTGCTCAATGTTCAAAGAGAATAATTAGTAAAATTTAAAAGAACAGTCATCTTTATACAGTCATCTACAGCACCTTTCTATACCAAACTATACAAAACATCTCAAAACAAAAAAAACGTGCATCTCATTAAATGTCAGGATCTTTTACGCAGTGAGAATTTTTTTCAGATTGTCAACAAGTATTTTCTCAAAAAAATAAGAGAATATTATTATATTCATCTAATGGATTTTGGCATTTTCAAAATGTGCTCACACTTTTAGTTAATATTAACACATGTGTTCTTACCCATGTCACAACCTTCATGTTAAAGGTAGCAGAAAAGTGTAAGTATTGTGGTTTATATAAATGTCCTCATGTCACTGAGCTTGTCTAAACCATGTTGCTATTAGAAACAATATGATGACACTGCTCACCAAGGCATTTCTGCAACCAGAATCTTCTCCTGAGGAGTTTCCAGAAGCAGAATGACTGGGTCTCAGGAAGCTCCTACTATCAGCCAGACTTGAAAATTCTGTTGGGGAACCCTCTTCTTGAAGAAGAACAATTACATCCATATGGAAAACAAATGACAGATTTACAAACAACAGCACACACCCTGAAAATGCACAAAGAACACATTTCTTGAGATATGAGGGCACTGCAGTGAGATAAAAGCCATGGACATTATCAAAACCCCAAAATGCGAACAAGGCATTGCTCCATCAGGTACATCCCAGCCTCAAAAAGCTGATACAATGTGTAGGACACATAGCTAATCAAAGTTCATACTTTTAACTCAGCTTTTTCCAAAGTTAGACCTTTGTCACCTAACAATGAATGATGGTGTTTTTTAAATGTCCAATGTAAATGCAAATGTAATTTCACTCATTAGAGTAGTTAGGAGTCCTGTCAGGCCAAAATATGGCACTTGTGTGTTGTTCAGCTAGTTATTCTTGCCATTTACAGAGAAGGAAAATATCACCTTGAACCCTAGGGATGCTGAGCTTCCATGTTTGTAATACACTTAAGAGAGCCTGGTGCTCCTGTGCACAGAAAAATATCCAGTAGAAAGATCCCTGATGTTATGCTTGGTTCTGCTCAGCTCTTCAGGGCCATGCTATGTCTGGCTGCCTCCCTGATGTTTTGAGAGCTGATGTCAATCCTCTGTTGATATCCACTGCAGGGAAGGGAGACATTTACACCAAAGACTGAAGTCCAGTTCAACTGTCTGGTAGCCTCGGGTGGGTCAACAGCTGCAAGGCCACCCACGCAAAGGACGGCGCTCAGCTGTCTCTCCATCCAGAGCCCCAGTTGGTCCTGACCCCGCAAAAAGTTGGTGTTTCTGCTTTCATGTTTATGAACCAATTGCATTAAATATGCAGGATAATGATTCAGGGGTTAGAGAAACTGTTATTTACACAAATGTGGTTAACACCTCATCATTTTAAACTGGTGGTGCTAAGAATGATCATTGTGCTCTTTTCTGCCTTTCTGCCCAACTCTGCAGCCTCTACTTGCTCTGGCAGGCTGTGGCGTGCGTGCCAGAGTCGAAGGGCTGCTTGGGGGCTCGTATCTGGCACAGGAAGCACTTCCTTGGGAAACTTAAATAAGGGGGCTCCAGGTCTGGGCCCAAAGCATGGGGTTGAGGTTCTCCCGAGGGATCTGGGTCTGCAGTTCTGCCTGTTCTATCATATTCCTATGGTGCATCCTATTCTTCTGAGTACAGTAATGGGATTTAATGTTTGGGATGTAAATTCAGAAAGCTGCAGATGATAATACTAAAATATCAAGTGGTTTAATATTTAAGAACAGTTACGTCAGATCACCTCCAAAGGAGCAAGTCACATACCTCCAGGTATGGGTCCCAGGTTGGGGAAAAAGAGCCAGTTGTGAACAACTAAATGGAAATAAAGATGCTTCCTCCTCTTCTTTCTTCCTGCCTGCCTGCCTACTCATTTTCATTCCTGCCTGAACTTATCCTTTATAAAATTCTTACTGCCCTTATTTTGTTAATCATGAATCGCTACCCTCAATGTATTATCACCTACCTCAAGCACCATGCTAGCTACTCCCAAATCTGTTCATAGGTTCTCTGTATTAATATGCTTAACTGAGTTTCGGAAAAGCTCACCCAGCGAAAAAATTCAGCCTACCTTTGGTGTAATAGTAAGATTCATCTATCCAGCTGGCCAAAAGTCAGACTCCTGTTTTCTTGCAGAAGGAATGAGAGAGCTTTTTGTAAGCATGGAGTAGTTCTCTCTCCTGTTTCCAAAAAGTGCTCATACTGCCAATTCACCTCAAATAGTCTTCTTACTCATAATATCTGCACAGCTTAACCAACTACCTATCACTAACATATCAAGCAGAGATGACTATCAGTCACACTGGCCCCAGTGATGAATTTTAAGGAAAGACCAGATGAACTCTGCTTCCCTCAACTCAAAGTGCTTCCAAATAAAAATAAAGTTAACACATTGATAGTGTAGCAACAAATTAATTTATACACAGCTCTAGACAAGTTTCATTATTCTAGGACCCTGATCTATGTATAGCTTAGATTCCATTATAATGGGTTTTTTAAAGATTATCTTTTAACAATTTATTTTTAAGTCCTGGTAGATACCTGATTTATTTCAATTTATCACTATTAAACCAAATGGCACACTAATTACACAGTGAAAACTGACTGCAGGAATTTAAAAGAGGAGATTCAAATTTTTTGATGTTTGTAGGAGTAAAATGAGCCCATGTTTTGCTATAAAAAAATATCATCACCTAAATAATTCTAGCAGAGTTTCTGGAATGGGTGCTCAATGCAAGATAAATGTTTTATTTACTTTCTAATTCTATTAAGAAATCTAAGAAACAATAAGCTAAGGTTTATTCCATACGTAAATGAAAAATTCACAATTTGGTATTTTATGCATTGCTTTACAGACTGAATGTGTGTACCTCCCCCAGATAGCCAATGAGGCCCTAACTCCTGATGTAGAATTTGAGGTGAAGTCCATTGTGACAGTTGTGAGGGTATAGTTCTCATGGATGGGCTCCATGCTCTTACAAGAAGAGACACTGAGGTGTGCGCTGGTGGAGCAGTGGTTTGGTCTACTGCTGAGAGTGCAGTCCACACACATCCCAAGGACCCGGGCTGGTGTGCCAGGGCTGGGGGTGAGGGAACAACCAGGATGAACAACTAAATGAAATAAATAAGATGCTTCTTTCTTCTGTCTCTTCCTTCCTGTCTACAGCTTTCCATCTTTCCTTTAAAAAAAAAAAAAAAAAAGACAAGACAAGACACCGAGAGAGATGATCTCTCTTCCCCTGCATGACACAGTAACAAGGCAGCGGTCCACAACCAGAAAAGGGGCCTCCACAGACCCCAGCACCTCGCTCCTACCTTCTAGATCAATGGGAGATCAATTGTTCTAGCTGACCAGTCTATGGTATTCTGGTATAGCAGCTGGGGATAGAGAGAGAGAGAGAGAGAGAGACATACACACACACACATACACACACACACACACACACACTCTCACTCACACACGTAGTAATACAAACACATTTTCTTAAACGACAATTAAAAAAGATCTAGTGAATTTTCAAATGGTTTAAAAGTAAAATTCATATGACACCAATGTATCACTACGCTAAGCACAACTGTGGTACTTTGTCGTCATTAAAAAGACTAAAAAAAATAAAACTTTCATCTCATTTCACATGTGACTCTTAACACATTTTAATAATTAAAAAAAAAAACCCTATAGTAAAAATAACAAAATAAGTTTAGGGAGGGTAAAAACCAGCCAAAGGATGCAAAAGTACTACCCTATCTGATCTCCTACTATCTCTTCTGTAGAAATACTCATTCTCTTTGCAGATTCTTTGTAGGTATTTTCTTAGACCTGACTAGTCATTTAGATCCTTTGTCACACGATTCATCAATTCATGTCTTCACTTTGTCCCATTCCTGTTCACGTCACCCCGGATTCTCAGCTACTACATGTCTAACTAGAACACCGTCAGGCATCTACAAAACGCCATCACGGGCTGTCTAATGAAGTGCTGTACCCACACGGCCTAAAGAACAGCACAGCAGGCAGCATTAGTGTCAGCGGTAGTCAGTGAAGGGTCAGTGTATTCATACGTGCAAAACATGTCTATTAAAAGCCCAAGAGTATTCCAGGCTTAAACTTCCCCTTTTCACCCACTTGTAAAAGATACAAAATATTTTAAAGAACTTAAACATACCCAAAAATAAACCTTAGAGAACCTCCTACTGAGTGATTTCAGGTTCTAAGTACAGAAAAGGAGCCTGTAAACTATGCCAGGCACTACATTTAATAAGTAGAGCAATACTTAATCTACATAGTATTTTAGGTAACAGGAAGATCAATTCAGTACTTAGCTCCAGGTTGCAGTGTTAAACTACCAACAGGATTCCAAGTTCTTTTTAGTCCTAAAACTTCAGAATAATAGTGATTCATGTTGGAAAACCAGGCTCTCTGTTTTGAAAAAAATTAAATCAAAGTTCTGCAAAAAAAAAAAGATAATACCAAGCAACTAGTTACCTGCTTACTATTTTTCAGTTCTTTCCAAACAAATCAAAACTACCTCTCTTTACATTACTCTAAAGAGTGATCAAAAGTAAAACTCAAATATTGTTACATATAAAACGGGGTAAGGTTGTGGGAATGCGGTTCTTTATCTTTTCCCTCTAAAGAATACAATGACAATGTAGACAGATGAAACTGATGTAAAATTATTTATCTGATTAATGTGAGAAAAACTTAAATGTTATAGGTAAAATATTTATGGTAGAAATGACAGCCAGATTATTTAAAATAGTCATCTAAAGAGACACATTTAGTTTCTAAAATATGTCCATCTTTAGATTCCTATTTACACATGATGGTATTTTTCTTAAACATCACTTTACAGCCAAGACAGAGAAATACTAATACATATAAAACATTCCATCTTTATAACTATCTCATGTAATTTACATATTTTATATAGACTTCAAACATTAAGTGATACATATTTTTCTTAAAACTCAATTTTATTTTGGAAAAAAATAATTTATGAAAGATGCAAATCTGTTAATATTCTCTTTATTTTCAATTTAAAAATCTTGTTCAAATTTTCTAAATTAAACCCACGACCATACAATGAACATGTTTCAAAACAACTCTTTAGTAAATAAGAAGTCATCTGCCCATTTCTATCGCCTGAATGTACTATTCAGAAAAATTCTTGCAAAATTTTAGCTTGCTCCAGAAACAGATTCATAGCAAGAAATAAAGAATAATCTTTAACTCTGGGGGGGAAAAAGCTGATAGGTTTTACACACTGCCCCTCGCCCCAAATGATCTATGTATTAGGTTATATTAAGATAGCTGCGTGAAGTTATGCTGGAATATTTAGCACTGTCATATTACTATTTAAGAAAATTTGTTATTATTCATTTATACTACACAGACAAGATGGCAGTTCTATAATTTATTAAAACATAAAAGTTAAAGAGTTGGGATAAATACAAAAATATATTTTGAACTTTGCTAGCTTAATCAGCTAGTATCTTAGCTAACAGCTTCCTTTGTAACAATACATGCCAGGCCGTGGACTAATCTAACTTCAGTTAGTAATACCTATAATGTTCAAATACTGCAAAAGTGAGTATCTCTGCTTAGCAGTTTTGGGGGAGGAAAATTATCCTTCAATAACTAACAGATGCAAGTAAGTGCCACTGGCTAGCAAAGAGACTCTTTTTATTAAGGAATGATGGAGAAAGGTGTGGACCCTATAAAAAATAAAAGAGATCACATTTACGAAATAATTTCCCTACAAACTTCAAGCCATAGGCTCAGTTTTATAGAAATTTTGACATACTATTAAATTACTTCCTCTTCTCTTTGTATTTAATAGCTATATACAAAAAACCACCCAATTTCACAATCTTTCGGGCAACACTGAGGAATCAGTTCTCAAAGCAGAGACAGCATGGTGGTGCCCACCACCTCTTGATCAACTCCAGTATTTCACTGTTCAGGCAGTCCACACAGGGAATTTAAGGTAGCTCAAATATTTAGGATAAAATTTTTAAAAAAGAAAGGAATAAAACATGCCAAGTATGTTCCTAAAAAATTATGCCTCAGGATTTTAGTTAAACATGAGAATTTCCAGCTCAGTAAATCTCTCATAAAAAAAAAAAAAAAGTCACCTAGCATTTGAGATAAATAGTATTTTTATATACATATATATATTACTTAGCATGAAAAAGGGAAATAATATATAAAGACACGGTGTGTGTCTCAAGTAATTATTGCTAGAATGTCTAAAAAGAAAACCATCATCCAAAATCAGATATAATGTAATTTCAAATTTTATGACATAGGACTTTCTCAAAAGCTTACCAAAATAAACACTAACCCTTTCCCCCCAAAATTATACATACATAGGTCTCTAAGTTGGAAGGCTGATGAACATTAACACCAAAAATTTCATTTTCCTTTATGCATTGGTATTGCATTCATAGAAACATAGGTGATACTGAAACAAAACACCAATAGCTATGAGCAATTCATAACATACGTAATGACCCGGCAGAAGGCATATCTCCCCACTCTAGTAGAAGTATTTCCTATTACAAATGTTTTAAGGAACAATGCTTAAAATTATACTCAGCTTTATAAAAGAACTTGAACAATGTTTATGTGACAGAAGGAAACACTAAAGTTGGCAGTAGCAAAAATCTTTCTTACGAATAGTATCCTTATGTATTCCCCATGTTCAGTTTTCGGCAGTATTTTCCTAGGGAGGTAAATGACTATACACTTTTCCATGAGTTTCCGTGTCAGTCACTGGCAGACGCCGGTCCATCACTCTCTCTGTCCCAGTCTTTCATGGATGCCCCCATCATGAAATCATCACGGAGGATCGACCACCCGGGGCCCTCTTCTGCTTTCACTCCGCTCTGCAGAAAATGACAGAATCAAAATATTCAGAAGTCCATTCAATCATAAGAAAATAAAAAGGGAAAGCAGCAAAACGAACTTGGCTTTACAACAGGAATGAAACCAAGAAAAAATATACATTGATTTCATTTATACACTGATCGTATACATACAATTATGTAATAGAGCTATATATACAAGATATATATAAGATATTTTAACCCCATAAAAGAATCATGGAAGCAAAATAAAACTATATGTTACAGTGGTGGGGAGGGAGAGACAATAAAATCTAGTTTGGTATAAATTTATAAACTCTAATAATCAAAACAGACTAATAATGTTATTTAATATTAGTGATAATTTATTAGAAAACTTTTGACAAATTATGTTAACATAAATAGAAATTTAACAGACTGTTCACCTAAAATAAGGAAAAGGAAATTAACCTGGTATGATGGTAGATGTTTTATAGATACTAACTCATTTAACATTTGATAACAATTTAATCCAAATGTTTTTTATTAAGGTTGTGATCTCATTCCTCGTCCTAATCATGTAAGCAAAAGACTAAACACATGCTAAATAACAGAAATGGTCAATAAACATAATAGGTAGTCAATTCATTTTGCTTATTCTTAGGATTTCTATAAATCTGTGTCTAAGAACAACTTCTCATTTGATGGCACCATACTACCACCTTGTGGTATTAAGTAGTGTAGTATGGGCAGAACTCTCAGCTTTGAGATTTCTGTCCTTCATGCCATACTTACTGAGAATTGTATATAAAGCACCACTTTGGTGCTAGAGATGCAGTGATGAACAAAATGAAATCCCTATGGAGCTAATATTCTACAGTGTTAGAAAAACCTCTCAATATGCAAGAATACATGACATCTGGTTAAAAATAGTGCTATTTTTATAGGGGATCTTTAACGAAATAAAAGAAAATTTACAAAAAAAGATTAAAGGCTACCTGTAAGTTACAAGAGACTACTTATCAAAATCCCCTGAAGCTGCCTCTTACTTAAAAAATTCTATTTATTAAAAAAAGGTGGGGTACTATTACAAACTGCAGAATGGTTCTTCTGGTTTACTCCTATTTTCCTGATGTCAGAGAATCAAACAGGGATTGTGCCTCAATATAACCTGACTGGATAACATATATACACGTGAGCAAAGATTTCACAATTGACTCAGTAAGTCAAATAGCATTTTGTACTGTAATCTAATCAACAAATTAAGAATAAACGGAAATAAAAAACATCTGTGCTAGTTGAAAACTAACAGTAAAACAGCTCCAATGCTTCCTATCACACTAATAGGAGATAGGAGAGCAATAAAGTAGGAAGGTAATTCATAACTCTCCTTATGAAGTACACTAACACCTCTCCATCCTCATTTCTACAAAATCAAACCTGCATTCTTAAAATTTTCTCTGTTCCTATTAGATTAAGTTATTTAACCAGATAAAAGGACATTTTCCCTAATTCAACCAAGTTCTCTGCCAATTTCCTCACCTAAATAAGAGAAAGAATTGTGCACAATGAACAGAAGCAAAGATTTCAACACCTCTCCTGCCAAATTAATAAATCAAAGCTTTCAATTAAATTCGAAAAAGTGGATGCTTGCTGGTAAAGCCATATCCCAATTACTGACTAGTGGAGACTTGTCCTGACTTTGGTGTCGGTGTTTACAGGACTGCACAGCCCCAATGGAAAGCCTCCATGCTGACACGACCACACCTCACAGGCCAACGACAAGCTACCAGGACAACAGGTCCCCGTGCCTGACCCCTGCAGCATCCTGCATGACAGCTCACCCTGCCAGGCCTTTCCTGTGGGACTAGTTACTCCTATCCTAGGGCACCTCAAAGAGGCTATAGGTACCAGAAAGGAAAAAGAGGGAAGATGGGAAGAGCAGGAGCCCAACTTTAAACAGGCAATTTAGAAAGAAAGGTTTTAACCTATTTTTAAAAGAGTGGACTTAAGAAAAGGATTCTGCAATTAAAACACGAGTCCAGCCCAACCGTTTCACATGCTTGTCTTGATAGACAGTATATAAATGTATATTGTAGGAAAAAGCAATCAACAACAGACAATTAAAATTCTCAATCATTCAATTTGAAGAATAACTATTAAGTAGAATATTGGGGAATGTGGCAGTGGTGATTTTGCTTTTAAGCCATCAGTCTAGTCTGTGTCTGTCGGTGATTCTCAAAGTGTGGTCTCCAGACCAGCAGCATGAGAATCACCATCACTTGGCGAAAAGTCAAAGTCTCAAACCCCTCCCAGACCGAACCAGGAACTCTGGGGTCAGCTTTTTCCTATCTGTTTTAGAGCCACCCATTAGAGTCACCCAGGCTTTCAAAGAATACACCCTGATGCCTGGGAAGCACTGGTCTATAAATGTACAACTCTCCCTTAGTAACAGTTTTTGTTCATTGCATTACTTAACACCAAAAATACGATATGGCTGGAAAAGATCCGGATGCTGAGAACCCAGTGTTAGACACAGCACTGGATGACTTACGCATTGCCATTGTTCAAGCTAACACTGCAGTGACATTTTCATACTGTGAAAGCAACACTATGGAGATGAAACAAGAGAAAATTTAGTACAAATAAATATGGGTTAAAATACTTTGAAACAGGCATTCTGTACAGTACCTGTCAAGATGACAGCTCAACAAAGCAAACTTTCTTCTAAAAGCAGCTGAATGACCATTTAATTTCTAATGCCTACACTTGTAGCAAAAAGGAAAAATAAAGAAAAAGGCTATGTGGATTCATGATAAAATGGCAGTGTGAACCAAAACAACTAGTCTCACTCAACTGCAACCTGAAATAATAAGACAGAAAAGTGCTCTACTGCTTTAAAGCTATAACCCACAAGGACGAGACGGAAGAGACAAGAGCCACACGGTTTAGAAGGGGGAGCAGAAGTACTGAGGAAACTCTCATGGCCAACGAAAGAAGTTGAATCCCCAAACTGTGGCTGTCAAGCTGACAACCAATCCCATTTATTTTTCAGAATCTTAGGGAAAACAAAATTAAAAGCGAAAACAACTTAGGAACTGGAAGTACAAGGTATTTCCAGGGTGGAAGTGGAGGGAACAAGTCAAGAGAACTAGGTGAAAGTTACGCTGACCGCTAGATCTTGAGTCCACACCACCTCTGCCAGCAGAGCAGGGGAGACAGGTGATGGGTTAGCACAGCTGAAGGTATAGCTATAGGAACAAGAACAGGGGGCCAGTTACAGACACGTACTCACAAATGATAAGTCCCAGCTCTTTTCTCACCCTGGGCACCCAAAATGCTGTAGGCAGACCTCCTTCCTCCAAGCAAGAGAACAGACATACTCACCCTAGAAAATCTGAGCAGTCACTAATAAATACCCAACAGCAAAACCTGCATGTCACAGGGGTGACAATTATGTGTTCAGAGCTTCCAATCACCTTTTTAGGATTTCTACTTCAAATATGAAAAAGACAACTAAGGATTATCAGAAAGAAGAGAATATCACAAACACAAAAATTAAAAAGCAGCTTGTAGGAAAATAAAGAGAAGAACATCAAGTGGAAAATATCACTAATATCCTTGAAAAGTCAGAATATATTACATCCACAAAATGAGAATAGTTCCTATTTACAAACAAGCATGCAGAAACTAACAAGGAGCTTGAAATTTAAACGATGATAGCAGAAATTTTAAAAACTGAATGCAAGGGTGAGGAGGCAAAGCTGAGGAAAGAACATGGCAGAGTAAAAAAGAAAAAAAAAGATAAAAAAGAGAAGAGAAAGCTAATTGGGGAGGCCAGTCCACAAGGTTCAACATGCATACAAGAGCTGAACAGACAGAGAATTGCAAAAATGGAGGGGAGGGAAATTTAAATGTCCTGAGATTTCAGTGAAGGACAAGCATTTTCAGCTTTAAAAGAGCCCTCTTGAATGTCCAAAACACACAAGAAAAATATAGCTATATCAAGACTATATCAATATCAGAACAATAGGGATTAGAAGAATATACTGCAAGCTTCCAGAAAGAACACAATCATAAACATTCAAATGGTGAGGAATAAGAAAAGATTCACATTTTCCAGCCAATAAATGGCTGAGTCAATACTCAATCTCAGGTCTATTTGATTCCAAAGCCCACGTTATTTCCACAATAGAGTTCTAAAACTTAATTAAGAATGTGATATATATATTACTATTATCACCTGTAACAACCTATAAACTACACAACAGAATGAGTACTAAAATAGATTAAAAATGACTGAATACATTTAAAATAAGCCATATGAAAATCAGAGTTTGGGAAAACTATATTGTACACTGATTAACCTTATTTCGACTTACCAATCTTTTCCGTAAAGATGATTTAACATCTTTATAAACTGAAAGAAAGAAAAAAATGGCACACCCTGGTGGCCTAATGGATAAGGTTACCAGAGATAACACACATTCATCCCAAGGACCCACGTTTCAGAACCAGGGCCAGGGAAATAACCAAGATGAACAATTGAATTAAATAAATGTATGTTTCTTCCATCTCTCTCTTCTTGTTTGCCTACCTACTCATCCTCACTCCTATTTGCACTTTTCCTTTAAAAACAAAGACCTTCCTAAGTACTTACAGCACCCACAAAGAAAAGGCAGCTCAGGAGATGAATATAAGGAGAAAATGCAAAGGAAATGCCAAATGTGACATTCACTGGACCAGCTTGCGTGGGGTGATCCCTAAATAGATTTCATCAAAAGTTAAGACATCATGAGAATTAAGGTTTTTTGTTTTGTTTATAAACTAGAAGTAGTGGCAATATGATACATTACTTTTATAATAGGAGTGAAAACCAAGAGAATTCTGGATTTAAATCAGCTAACCCCTGACTCCAACACTGTAAATCACAAAGTTTTAGAGGTCCATGACTTCAGAAATTAGAGGTACTTCCCAGCTCCTTGACCTTAGTATAAATAGAATGTAAGATATAGTTAACCATATGATACATGTCAGGCACAGATATTTACTACCATCAGATGAAAGCTGTGTTAACATTTAAGTATAGACTGGAATGATCAGAATTCAGCAGCTTAGAAGTCTGCCCGGCTTGCTGCAAAGCGGCATTGATTCAATGACCAAAAGCAACCTACAGGGTAACTCTTTGTACCTACCTACATCAAATGAAAAGTAAAACTGATTAAATGCAAAAAACTTAATGAAAAACACATGAAGCAAGGAAACAAAATAGTCTCTACTCTCATGGGTCTGGTTTTGTACAAATATTTAATCAAAATCATACAGAAGCAGTCTGTGTCGACTTTAAAGATGAAGACAACCCTCGAAAAATATTAATCAGCTTCCATTTCAAGGTTCAAATGCACACTGGCAGCTCCTGAAATGAAAGCTGAAAATAGAGATTTGGAATTAGTCATTAGTCTAACACCAAATTAAGAGCTAATCCTCATTTCAATTTTGAGAGGAAAAATTAAAGTCAATCCTAAAAAAATAAAAACAAACAGAATAATTACATCTATATTTAGAAATCAGCAATAGCTGATTTCGTTGCTTCTCCTAAGAATGTTCCCTTTTAATTTTAATTTACTTTCACCTAATTAAAAAAGGTTCTTAGCACTGGCTAAATTCATCCCAATACCTTTGTTGCCACAATTTTTTTAATGAGCTATTTGCAACAACTGTAGTTCACAGTCTCCCTATAAACGACCAAAGTCTATCTGAAAATTTTACCTGTGAAATGAAGACCACGGGAAATACTTTTACATGAAAAAAATGCATCTTGGTAGAAATCAACAGAAGTGAAATAGTCCCAAATCTTCAGAATCTGAGTAAAACATCAGCGATTTCGAACCATACAAGATATTATAACACTGTTAGTCAAAGATCGAAAATTTTTAACCTAGAATATTACCGTTGCAAAGAACAGATAAAAGATCATATGGAAGATCTCATCATGTCAATACAAATCCAACTTTTCTTTGATTCTCAAAGAATTCTTAATACACAATTCAAATTGTCTTGATCATCGTTTGCTTCTCCATTCTGGCACAAACTTGTTTCAGTTCATTTTAACTTGCACTGGGATGGGCAATTCCAGGTAACACATCCAATTACTTAGATTTTTGTTTTGTTTTGTTTTGTTTTAAACTATTTATAGAGTATCTAGATCCACATGGGGAATTTATAAGAACCAAGAAAAGTAGAAAAGCCTTTAGCAGGATACCCTAGGAAACAGCAAGAAGATGCTAAAATTATGTCAACTTTATTTGTAGTTCAAGTACCTGTTAAATGTATAGCACTAAGAAAAACTAATTCTGTCTAGTTTTCCAAGAATTTGGGTCTAAAACTCCTGAAAACATGCTTTTAATTTCTTAATCTACTGCTTTGTTTTTCATCTTAGTTACATTTGCTACCGCTGGGTTTGATTATGTATTCAGCACTGTGTCCCTGCGCAACGTGGTTCTATTTGGCGGCTTATACGCCAAACTTACTACTCTTACATCTACCGCCACAAAGATGAATTTCAGGAAACAGTCATACAACAGTGATTTTCCTTATTGTTTATATTCTCTTAAGGACTGTTTAAGTTGACTAAACTACCCATAAGACAAACAACATCTGAAGAAACCTTTGACACAAGTGCTGTATACATTTTCCTACTCAAAAAGGAGCTTAAAATATTTAAAATCAACTGTGATAATTTATCTTTTAAAGCACAGCCTTGTTCTCTTATCTGCTCTATTATCTAGTATAGAAATGAGAATTCAGATTTATAAGTAAAGTAGCAGAGCTGTGAATTCATCTAAAGATAGATGCCAATGTCTTTATAGCAAAGATATGTTAAAAAGCTTCAAAAAGAAAGTGCTGTGCAACATATAGATAAAACTAAATTATATCTAGTAAAGATATTTATACTATTAATCTGCTGAAATCAACAATAGATTTAAAAATAAATGAACTGCCCTCACCAGAGTTCCTTAAAGAAATGAAAAACTCCTGCTCTGGGTCACAAAAGGCACAAGATTTAGTCTGGGACATCTTATTGTCCCAGAAAGCAAGAAAGTACTCAAAACAAAAGGCGGGGCGGGGCTTGTCAAAGGGACACAAGAGCCAGTTTGCATTGATTCCTATTACCATGGTTTTTAATTTAAGCATCAAAAAAGCATAGTGACTGTAAAATGCTGAAAGCTCCCATGCTATGAAACTGAAAACAGCAACAACAAAACAAAGGCACAAGGAAGGAGAGGAAGAAGGCTCATTTGCCAGTACTGAAGATGACTCTGAACTCTTTCCTCTGGGAAGTAGACAGTGGAGGGAAATGAACATTAATCCCCATCATTAGAAACTCTGATTAATCTCAGAAAAAGAAATAAATGAATAAAATCAACATTCTTTAAACTCTAATGTTAATAACTGTTTTAGGCAAGTATCAAATGGGAACGGCAGCAGAAGTGCTCCTTCCAAAAGTCTTCATCCCAGAAATGATAGAAACTAACTGTAGGGGGGAAAGTATCCTTAAGAAGGAAGCGTTCATTTATTATAATTTTAACCAAATTAAAAGTATCATTACTAATCTGGGTTGACATTCAGATAATGTACACCGATTTGATGCAACAGTGAGTGTACAGCTTCTAAGAATCGCCCCTGTGAAACAGTTGTGACAAAAGTTTACTCTTAAATCCTAACCTTCAGTCTTAACTTCCAGTTACAGGAAAATGGCATAGAGGAACATGCTGGAATAACATGATGAAATGATCAGACAAATTCAGAACCTGGATTTATTCTTCAAAATTAGCTTATTACTTAGTCTTTAAAAACATTAAAAAAAATAAATAAATAAGGTAAAGTTCTGGTCTAGAATAAGAGACCAAGATACAAATTAAAGTGTGAATCACAACTGGTTTCTGGTTCTCAAAGTCATAAAACAATCATTTTAATTGAGTGGTACTGAATAACATCACCATAAAACTTTTTTAAGAATAAAATCTTGGCACATCTTGGTGGTCTAGCAGCTTAGTTCACTGGGTGCAGTCAACAGACATACAAAGGTCCCCACTTCAAGACTCAACCCCAGGGAAACCACCAAGATGAACAACTAAAATGTTTCTTCCTACTTTCTTCCTGCCTATCTACTTGCCTTCATTCCTGCCTGCACCTTTCCTTAAAAAAAAAAAAAAAAAAAAAAAGACTCGGGACAGTGTGGGTATTATTTTCAAATAATTACCCCAAACAACTAGATGTACTAGACGAAAAAAGGCAGGCAGACAGCCATATAAACATGAACAGTCTTAATAAGTTTTGACTTGTTAGAAACACTAGTCTTACAGATTTTTATCCTGTTCTGAAAATTTTTTATAAAGTAACTGGGGAAGAAAGTATATTCTAAAATTATTAGGCAGACATGCTTAAAAACAAGATGCAGTTGACATCCACTAAATAATATTTCTTTGATTAAAAAAAAGTCAGTTCAACCAGAACTGTGATTTTCTAAATGAGTTTAATACTTCTGAAATGCTTTACTAGAGTCATATTTTGGTTATATTTTTATCTACTTCCTTAATGGCTTTGAGTATTGAAATTTTAAATATATAGTTTCCACTGTGCTGCTGTACATCCAACAACAGGGTGTGAGGCCTAGGACAACTCCAGACAGCAAGCTGCCTCTCTCATCCAGATGACACACCGCCCCACTTCTAGGTAAGGAGAAGAGAATTGATTTTCTGTTCTGATTCCAATTAAGTACCCTCAGAGGCACTAATGGCTGAAACTGGTTTGCAACAAAGCAGATGAGGCTTTAATTCAGATTCTAGCAGGTACTATCAAATGACCAGGGGCAATCGATCTTCCTGACTTCGGGTTTCTCACCTCTAAAAAATGGGAGTGCTGGTAGTTTTACCCCTGGTAATTGTGTAAAAGCACCCCCAGGGTGTACCAGGCACAAAAGAACAGTAATGAGGTCTCTCCCAGTCTCTCTAGCACTATTCCTACTGGCTCCTGTCCTAAGTCATCCTGTAGCCATAGAAACCCCAACCTGGGACATCTGTGATCTTCTCATGATGTTCTGCAAACTATGTCCAAAGAGAACATTCAAACAGTATGAGAGAACCCACTGAGAAACCAAAGCTTTCCTTTGTAAGAAAAATCTTGCACTATAGCTACTTCAGTAACAGCTTGAAATGGATATAGAAGAAAGTGGACACATTTCTACGTCCTCCAAATACAGTTTCATTATTTGCAAGAATGATGTTTTACTAGAGCAGACACAGCTAATATGACAGAACATTCCAAATCTAAACATAATTGTTACTGAATAAGTTTTAGATTGCCTAGTAATTCAGAAATAGCAATGGTTTCCTTTCAAATTGGTTTCTAACTTTAGATTCATCTTTGATTACTATTCTTCAGGAGAAAAACAAGAATTCAATATAAGGAATAATTCTAATGATGGCATGCAATGTAAAATAAAAAATTGTTAGCATTTACTACCTATATCCAGGTCATTTATATAGCACTGTCCACGTGTGAACGCACCTGACTCTCACAGTATCTCTGTGAAGTGGATGTCACACCACGATGATTATCTTATACCTAGGGCTGAGCTTCAGGGGGTGATATGCAGAAACGGCAGACCTGGCATCTGAAACCCAGGGGTCTGTGGCCTTTGCCACTATGCTCATCACTCCTCATCACAAACAGCAAATGATGATTTTTATCAAGGAACAAAAAATATCAGTCTCATTTTTAAATATGCACTATGGCTGCAAGTATCTGGTACGTGTCTCACTTCATGCAAGACAAGTAAAATAACATCTCGGCCTCACTGATGAAAACCTTATAAAAGCAGCCAGAAGAGGTATGGCACCATTTTTCATTTTTATCTTAACAATAAAGACAGCCTAGTCATTATTTCTTATTCTTCATATACACCCTTATTTCCCCCTTGTCGTAATGGTCCAACAGAAGTTCACTTTGATTGCAACTGCTGTTCGTAAAAATACCCACTGCACATTCAAACTAAACAGCGTATTTTAAAAGGAGTGAATACAATGAGAAACTGGCTCTAAACTCTTCCCATCAAGAGCAATGTGTACAATCCTGCTCATTTTCATTTCAAACTAGAGTCTTTCTTTTGTCTAAACTCTAATCTATTTAGGCATTCTCAGTAAACAAACATTAAGCAGAATTATTTACAAAGTCAGCATTCCACACATTCCTGTCCAAGCAGCTTTCATGTGAGAGTAAAACACTGCTGAACTGCAGGGCAACTCAAGGACAGCATCCTTCTCTGCCCCCTTGGCCTGCCTTCCACCCCCAACCCCATTTCAAATCTAAGTCCTGATCACTGCAGGACCGGGGAACAGATGCAGGGCCTGTGAGGTCCCTCCATTCCTAGCTTTCTTGTTTGGAAGCAGAACTCAGTAAGGCTATGAACCAGAAGGAATGTGCACTTTAAAAAATATACAGTGACTCTAAGTTACTAAGATAACAAAGAAGCCAGGTATGTCAAAAGCATTCCCATCACTTAATACCTCGTTATGGAAATATTATGTGGCTGTCATTTATGAGAAATGTAAGAGAAAAAGAGCCCCTTGCTAATTTTCTATGTGTGGTATTTAAAATGTTCATATCACAAAAGCAAAATAATTATCTAGTCTCCTTCAGCAATGTTTTCCCCAGCTAGGGATTTTAATGGAATCTGTTGCTGTGCAATCATTAAGGAAATTACTTTCTAAGAGACAGTAGCTAGCATTTTCTCTTCCTACAAAATTATTGTGGTCTCATTATAGCAAAACGAAGCTGTAATGGACATACTGGTAACTTCAATACACGAAAACCTAGCAGAAAGTCTCTAATTCAGGAGTCTTAAGTAACATAACCAATGCTCTCCTTGTAACAGTCAATACATTCTTTAAGACTCAAATTTGAAACATCACATTTACTTCAGGCTCACCTTTAGGAAAACAGACACTTAAATTCCAAGAAATTGGACTGGACTTTTAGTCAGTTTTTCAAAAACAAAACAAACACAGGAATAATTACAGCTATGAAAGTAAAGATATCAATGCCTCTACATTAAAATTTTGTTTATTCAACACACTGTAAAAACAAATCACTAAGATGGGTTCTTTCCTTTTTTGAAAGGTAGGAGGGAGATACAGTTCTCTTAAGGATTTAAGCTTAAAATTTATGTAATGAAAACCTTTCTTAGACAAAATGTCAGTTTCTTCTTTTCCTTAGAGAGTCCTAAGCAGGGGTGGGGGGATTTGGAGCAGAGGGGACACGGTGGTGGTCTCAAATTAATCCTTTTAAAGAAATCATCAGGTCAAAATTAAGGAACCAGTCAATGCCAGGTTCTGGATTAAAGAATTCCCTATAAAGAACAACTAATTCTTCTAACCTAGAAATCTTTCAATTTAATCATGTGGCAGACTCCTAAGAGACATTACCCACCTTTCCTGACAAGGTGAACAGGCTAACTGTTCTTAAGGTTTCGGGACCCTCCTGAGACTTCCAGGTTCTGCAGCTCCTGTGACAAGAGTCCTCAGCACACAGTGCTGGCTGCCTTCTCCACTGTGACCATGCTTCCAAGGGCCTCTCCCGCTCTGCGCTTAATGTCACCCCACTGGAATTATTTCCCTTTCTGATCACTACCTGCGCAGACACTGCCTCCTGAAGTTTTTGTCCCTCATAAGAGCATTCCACCCTGTACGGTCCAGATTTCGTGAGGCTGGCACATTTCTGCAAACCTCAGTCACCCACAGTTCCTCTCTCCCTTATCCCTCCGACTCGTTATTCCCAGGTAAAGTCCATCTCTACCTCAAAATTGACTGGTCTTTCCCTCTTTTCCATCTCCCCACTCCACATACACAGTTTAGGCTCCCCCTCCAGTTTTGATCATGGATGTGGTTACAATTCCACTGGCTGGTCTTCTGACACAGTCTGTTTTTCAGAATGCTGTTCCTTAAAAGTAATCAAATATGATCAGATCACTTCCTTGAAAAAATTACAACTAGGCCCCAAATGCCTGAGGAATAGTCAACTTCCTTATTAGAAGACACAGGACTTGAAATCTGATCCCAAACTACTTCCTCCTCAGAATCCCTTTGTCCAGCTCTCCACCTTTTAGCAAACACCCTATATTCTAACCTCCATGGAAGAGGAAAACAAAAAAAAAGTAGAGACCTGGTAGCTTCTTTCCCTTCCCCGCACAGGCACGGGCTGCCCACTTCCCTTTCCCTGCTCATGTTGCCCTCTGAGTACAAATGAGTCACTGGCTCCTTTTCCTGGAACTATTTCTACTGAAAATTTCTCATTATGGCTTGGTTTCTGATGCTTATTTATTTCCCAAGTTTTTAGATTTTGTTTCAATACGCTGCAGTTTCAATAGCATGGAACACTTGTTCAATTTGACTCTGTTTATCAGATTCTTTCTCCTGAAGGTAAACACTTCAACAGAAATCTCACCAGTGCTTCCTCCTCTGATCACTGAGGTTCAGACTATGCAGTGAAAAACACTTATTCTTCAAAGTCTTTCCCTCAAAGCACCTGTCTTTATAGATTACATCAAGTTAAGTTTCTTTTATTTTCTGAAGCACATTCCTCTCAAGTCAGTTTCTATGAACATATCAGTCATAATTTTTCTAACTTAAAACTTTCTAATTTCAGAAGCAACATGTACTATCTGGAACTAAAACGATTTTGCAAATGGCTTCTCTTCTTGTTTCTGTAGGGAGTATTTGGTGAACTGATTCATTTCATAAATTCACTCCAAACCCTCCACTAAACTTGACATTTAATACTCTAAAATTTCATTTTTTACTTTATAAAATATATTATTTCATTTTTTTGACCAACTATCATTCTCTTCCTATAGTTTTTTCATTTCCACTAACAGTGTTCCTTTTCATGGCTCTACTTCACAATAATAAAATTTAAAAAATAAAGCTAGTCTCTAATAACAAGCATTATTATGACACAATATGATAGTAAATAGAGAAAAACATGTGAATTAATAAGAAATGGATACTGGGCAGTGAACTCACCAATAAGTAAGTGACTTCGAAAAAATAGGTTTTGCAATATAAGGAATTTAAAATGGAAAACAACAGATCACTAAATTTGTGAATACCAAATGAATACTGTTTGCATTTGAAGTGATATATATCTTCTATTCAAATGACTTAACATGACGATGAGATGTGCAACTATTACTAAAAAAAAAGTTATAAACGTAACCAAAAAAGCAGTTCTTTTAAAGATTAAAAATTACTTAGAATTATACTTGCCCTAAGCTGTAGAGAAAGCTTTTTGATTCACAAATGCTATGTTATCTCTTCTGAAATGAACTCATTAAGAATATTTTTGTTTGACTTTACAGTACCCAGGCTCAGCTCCAAAGAATAAAATACAGTAATCAGTCACTCAAAGGAATTTACTGCCAGTTTGAAAACTTTTAAGATACTTATAAACCTTTTCAGAATCATTTTCCAGTGTGAAATATACACAGACTCAGGTGTGAATTCAATATCCTAATGCATATGGCAATGTGAGCAAAATAATAAAGCAATTTGAAAAAAAGATCTTTCTATAAAAAATATTCTTTTAAAATCAAGTACACTTTTTTTTTTTATGGTCACTAAGGAAGGCTGCCTAACATATTAGTTCCACTTCACAAGTAACAACTGCATATAATCAAGCCAGGAAAGAAAAAGATGAAGTAATTTCTAAGGGCAACAATATTATCCAAGTCAGCAGGATCAGAGGATTGAAAACACACTGATAAATAGCTAATGTTATTAAAGGTAGTCTTTGGAACACAGAGATACCACTCAGTTAATATTTTAATGTATCTGGTGCAATTAATATTAAACTGTAGTTTAGATAACCTAATTTAGAAGTGGCACACTATTATGTAAATCTTGCTTATTTAAGTGAGCCATCTGTCTAAAACTGAATTCTAAGACCTTCAAAGATATAAGACAAGGATAGTACCTGGTATAAATAGGTTCCTTAACAAATGTGTTCTGAAGTAATAGCTGATCCAAACACAAATATCATACTAATTTAATAGTTCATTCACATGCAATATCAAGCATTATTAAAAAAAAATGTCTGGTTGTTTTTCCATAAATATGACATAAAATGAAAGCAAATATTTGTAAAAGGAAGAAATATGCCACGGGACTGATGATAAGTAGGTAGTTTTAGAAACGAATTATTTTCAGTTTGACTCTCAAGCAATTTCTGATCTTAGCCTAGATTAACACTGCCCTGAAATAGGAAAAAGCAAAGTCAAGGTCAAAAGTGTAACATATTCATTTACTTCTATAAAAAACTAATATGTTAGGAAACCTTTGTTGGTGGCCAAAAAAAGGTGTAATTGCTTTTAAATGATCGTTTTTTATAGAAAAGGTATTTTTTGAATCACATTGTTGCTTATTTTGTACATCTTTTGTTTCTTTTTCTTACATTCTTACCATCCTACCAATAGTAAGACAAAAAATGCAATGATGCCAATGGAAAGTAGTTTCATGTATTTTCACAATTCACAGAAAAAAATAAACCCAACGTAAAACCAAATGTTTCTTTTAAAAAATATTTTGAAACCAATAGGAAAAAGAAAAAGTGTTTCCTTGTCTCCTGACTCACTCTTTCTCATCCAATGCTTGGGTCTTTCTCCAATTCTTATACTAAAAGGCCACTAGTGAGAATACCTTTTAGTCCTTTTTAACTAAAAAGCATAAGTCCCCAAATATAGTATCCATAATTACTTCTGATAAACATTTTAACTAGTAGCACCAGTGAGCATCATTACTTTATAAATATGCAATTTGGAAACTTTTTCTTTCAAAGGAGAGTGTAAGAAAACATTTGTCAAAATTAAGGAAAGTGGCAACTTAATCAAGGAACTTGAAAAATACTTCAGTCTTTGGCTAGCATGAAATTCCTAAATGCTCTTCTGGCCAGGATTTCAATTGTTATCCCAAAACACAAACAAAACAACAGAAATTTTCGTTTCCTGACTGCAGTACTTTTTGTTGGCAGTAGAAATCAAGTCATCAAAAACTATGTACTTTGTGTTAATAAAAGACAAAAGCCCACTTGAGATTTCAGAACCTTTCACCTAGTACATTAAAAGGAAAACTCTTGGGGTCCAAGGGTCAAAGGGTTGGAGGAGTAAAGTTATCACCAAAGATCATCAAGAGTATTTGTTCATCTCCAACCAGTCAGATGTCACTAAAGCTATTTCAGGGCAAGGGTGACATCCACCATAGCAACAAGGATCCAAAGATCCTACTCTTCTTATTTTAGAAGTGAACCATCAGTTACCTCCATCGCCAAAGTCTCAAATTCAAGCTGCACCATCCCTTAGGCTACTATTCTCCAAAATGCACAGCAGGCAGGATTTTCTGGAGATTCAGATCTATCCCCAAAAACTGCCTGAATCTATTGATTTCTGAGTTCTGACAGCAAGGGTGTGACAAGTATGACTGGTAATTTTAATCCTGAATAAATCATCATGAGACCTAAGAATCCAAACTTTTAAATTAGGCTAAATAAATTAATAAGCTTTGTAAAAATAAAACAAAAACAAAAGTAAAACAAACTCCATCATTCTTTAGAATGCTTTTTCACCCCTGAACTCTTTCAAGAGCTGAGGACATGAGGCACTGAATCCTACATTAAAGTCTTACCTTTTTGGCTTTTGCGTTCTTCCCAGCAGAAGCTTTCTCATTTGTAGTTCCGTCCATCCCTCTGAGGACACTGATGAAATCTTTCTTGGAAACAGTTGACATCAACTTCGCCTGCTTCCTAATAGAGCCTCCAGCTTCTTTAACCTTCTCGTCCACATTCTTTTGATGCTTCTGAACGGCATTAAATAATTGAACCACACCCCTATAGAACATAAAGGGCCCAAATGGAATAATGCAGTTAAATAACAATACTAGAATACAAACTCAGAGTCAGACAATATATTTTGACTGCTTAGGATAAGGTAGCATTTAATAGGTAGGTACTCAAAGAGTTGAAAAAGTCAAATACACGTGAGAAAAATGAACACATACTTCAATGGAGGAATATGAATTTCTGAAGAGAATATAAATTGATATATAAACTTTTCCCAGCTTTGATCTTTCTAAATCAACTTTTGTGCAATTAGAACTAAGAATTATTATTAATATGAACATCTATTTCTCAAAATATTTAAGGGTTGAAGGCATTACAGTACAACGGAAAGAGCACAGACTCTACAGGCAGCTGTCTAGCCAACTGGCTAGCAAAAAGTCTCCGGATCTCAATTTCATCTGTGAATGGAAAAAAAAAATATTCAAGTAGCTTACAGTGGGTACTACAGCCATGGCTGCTACATTACTGCAACCCTTATGATGATATACAAGTAATCCAAAAATTCTATTTAAAAAATTAGTTATTTAAAATACTGTGTTCTGCATGAAGTTAAGTTCAAAACTGAATTCCAAAGAAGAGCTGTGGAATTCATGACAGTAATCATGAGTGGCAGGGCAGCCAGTAAGTTCACGGAGAAAGGTGCTGCCTTGTCTGGATCACAAATGCACCACTTCAAATATACACTAGGTTTTGCAGACTCAGTAGGGCTGTGAGAATTTTAAAATCTCATTAATAATTGTCTTATACTGATTACATTTTGAAATAATTTGGATACATCTGGTCAAATAAAGTATGTTATTGTAATTAATTTCATCTCTTTTCCCTTTTTCCAATGTGTCTACAGGAAGACTTTAAATAACATATGTGGCTCATATTAGATTTCCACTGGCCAGGACTAATTTAAAGCATTTTGCAACCCTTCCAGATCTAAAATCCTCTCCTCTCTCAATTTCCTGCTGTAACCCTCTGGGCAACCTACACATTGCTGCTGGGAAGTTCAAGAACAAAGCCCTGGCCACTCTCACCCAGGCCATCTCTCAGGTTATGTTTGTAGGGAGCAACCTTGAGAGGTGAGGTAACATCTCCCCAAAAAAGCAGGCTCATCACCATCCTCCATGAAAGCAGCAGCTGGCTCAACACACCACCTCTGCCCACCAGTGTCAACCGAGGGCATGTGGGACCCAGGACGTGAAGCTCTGGCTACTGCGTTTGCCATGAATAATACAATCCTCTGCCACAAGGTACAAGTCTCCTGGAGCCACAAAACTTGAATGAGCCAGTTGATCGTCTTAAAGGGAAGGTAAAATTCCAGACACTTCACAGCAGGGCTGGGCCAAGGTAAGGAAAGAGAGATGCCACAGGTATAAAGCTGAAGGAACTTACTCTCATATGCCAACTCTGCACTTTTCTAAGTTCTTTATATACATTAATTCATAGAGAAACCTGAGAGGGCAGGTGCTATATTCTGCTTTCCCAGATGAATAAACTGAGACAGAGAGAACTCACATAGCATGTCCAGGGACACACAAGGTCACAAGGTTCAGGATAGGGTTGGAACCTATTAGCCTGGCTCTGGTGCTCATACTCAGAGCCATTACACCTCCCTATCTCACCATCCAACTCCCAGATGGCTTAGAAAATGACCAAAATAATGTAGGTAACGAGGAGGTTAAGAGTAATTAACTAAAGAGAACTGCAAGAGTCTTCAAGCAGCAGCCCAAATGTTATCTTCTCTGTAAGGTCTTCCCTAACCCGTCAGACAACCTCCTGTGGTATGTTCCCAAGACACAGGATGGACCACTATTCTCAGTGAGACTAACTCCTACAGGTGAGCAGGCCAGGGTCACCCACAGCCAGCAGGTTCTATTTGTCTTTGAACACAGAGAGCAGCAAATAGATGTTTCATGTCAACAATAATGCATAGTAAAAGAAGAACAGGTAACTACTATACCATGCCATAAACATAATGTAAGGTGACAAAATCATCTTGTGCATGCATTGTATTAAAAAAATGCAGTAAGAGGTCTGATGACACCATCCTTATGACTATAAAAACAAGATGATGTGAAATACACTTAGCATGTTACATCCTGCCTCATGTGACCCGCACAATCTTGGGTAGTGAACAAGGTGAGAGAGAAATCACTTGGCGCTGAGAAGGCAGAGCTTAAGGCAGAGCTTAAGAATCAGATTTGGTCTGAAATAGATCACAATCATCAATTTAGTGTATTTATTTTTTTAAACGCAAAAACACGGTCTTACCTCGTTGCTATTCTCTGAAGATTTCTCTCAGTTTCTTTGTCTTTGACCACATCTGGCTTTACTCTGCACATCATTTCCCATGCCCGCTTCTTATCAAGCTGTGTTATAAACATTGTTATGTGAAAGAATATTAAGCATTTGTGAGAGGGCAGCACACTTTGATATGATACTCAGTAAAAGGACAAAGGTAATCAATCATCCTGGCTTAGCCTGTCACAGCAACTTTCAAATCCCACACTTTTAGGGGTTCAGCCCAGGGAGCCTGTGGTTAGCCCACAGTGTGTCATGGAGAGGCATGGAGTGAGGAGCTGTCAGGCTCTCAGACAGCAGGGCCTGGAGAGCTGCCAGCACATCAGTGTCAGGACAGGGTGGGTCCGAGGGACTGCAGGCCTGCGCTGCATTGCCACCTCAGTGAGCGCCGGGAGGACTCTGACCTTCGGTAGCTGCAGGCCTCAACACTCTCCTCCTTCTTGTCAGAAAATGACCACTGCTAACAGTCAGAAATATAAGAATTTGTATCAACTTTTAAAAGAACAGTATCAGAGGCAGATACAGCCTATTTATAGAGTGATTATTTTCCTCCTCGCAAAATCACTGAAATTACTTCTCCTACGAAACAATGTCTTGCTGTCAGACATTATAACTCGTTAATTCTTTGTTATAATGCAGGAGAAGCAAAAGAACCAGGAGGACAGGAAAATCCCACTGACAACACAATCCATTTCACAACTGTCTGTAAAGTGGATCCTGGTCCCAGGTCTCTGGTTGGACATTGCTTCCCCAGATCCTCTGCTCAGAACATTTCACCAAACAGCAAATATACTGGATGAGAAACTCTCATTATGAGAGATAAGCAACAGAACTATTAGCATCAGAGAAAAAAGGAAAGTTTTTCTCCATCTACTTACCTCTCATCTTGTATTAATGAAAATGTTGAATCACAGGAAAACCAAATTCCTGTTCTTGCTATAAAGATTAGACTGATTGCCTTCTAAAGGAATAGATTCTGCCCCGCAAGATATTTACTTTAACTGTCATGAAATTCACTATCAGATTACATCAGAAATAAAATTTCACTTTTATGTTTAAAATAATCTATTTTATATATAACATTCAAGGGATAATAGGAATGCATAATCCCAAAACGTTTTTTTAAAAGCTGAAATATATTTTTATACTTATCATCAGAAATAAATACTTGATACTTGGCACGCCCTGGTGGCCTAGTGGATAAAATCACCAGACATAGTCTATATATATTTCATGGACCCAGGTTCAAGTTCATGACACAGGGTCAGGGAGAACAACCATGATGAACTGTTTAATAAAATGAAAAAATGTTTCTTCTTCCTCCTCTCTCTCTCTGCCTGCCTATATCTTTCCTTTAAAATAAAAAAAAAATTAAAAAAAAAATTAAAAAAAGACAGAAACTTGATATTCTGGAAACCCCTAATATTTAAAAACGTTAAGAAACAATGGTGATTATTTACATAAATCCCACTCAAATATGTCTACAAAGAGACTTTGTAGCTGCTGGTATCAGTAAGTACACTTTCATGCATCTGTGGACAATGTCATCTCTACCAAAGTTTTGGCCTAGAGCAAGGCAGAGATCATTCCTCTTGGCTTCAAAGTGTTCCTACTGTAACTGGAACACTGGGACTAGTGGTAACTAGGATTCTGATACTTTTAAAGACTCTTCTGGCTTTTGTCAGATAATAAACAAAGATTCAAATTTTCAGCTGAAAAACTATCAGGAAGATTTAGAAATAAAATTTATCTTAAATAAAGGACAATGGGAATACTGAACTAAAACAGAGAACATTCTGTTTCTAAAAGCAACACTTGAAAAGTTCCATCTTTATAGCTTTTCAGAGAGCAACTTCTATGAAGAACAAAGAAAACATTCATCTTGAGATAAGATGATGGGATGATGAAGTTAAAAGGAAATAATGCCAACGCCAATCTGTTTTTTCCATTCTTACCTATAAAACACCTCTTAGAAATCAGTACTTTTATCAGTACAATTGTTGAGAAAGCTTTTTTCCCCATTAAAAATTACTTATTTCGGTAACAAACTATTTTAGATACAGAAATACTTCATCAAGTACAAGGGATTTAAAAAAAAAGTACTATCTCTTAATCTTTATAAAACACAACAGCAAACTTAAGTTCAACTTTGCCCTTTCGAAAGTAGGCTGTACTAGCCCAACTTCAGGGGTTTAACAAAAGATATGATTCGAGTACATTCAGTGGTGAAATGGCTATTTTTCAGAAATATTGCCAACCCCCAACGACATCTTCACAGATGTACATAAAATTGGTTCTAGCAAAAATTAACTAACATGAGTTCTATTAGCTCAGAACCTAATGAAGTTAGCATATGACAGTTACGTTGAATAAAATATTCAGAACCAGGAGTCATGCCACATATATCATTACTTGATTTTAAAAGGATTAATTCCTCTGGAGTTTACATGTCTACCGCTTTTCTGAGATGCTAAAAAGTGAACATGTTCAGTGGACTAACAGCAACCAGGCTTCTGAATACAACCCTGGTCATCCCCTCCCCCGTAAGCAGGCAAGTTAAAAACTGGAATGTGAGCTGGACAAACACTGCAAGAACACTTCAGCACAGATAAGAATTCGACTGGACAAACCGTCTAATCTACAAACAACCGGTCGCACACACCTGTTCTCTCTTCTCTAGCCACTCTTGCTTTAACTTTTCTTTTTCCTTTTCCAGTTCTTTGTTTTTGACCAGAATGGTAGATTTGCTTTTAGGAGTTTTTTTGTTAAGGATTTTAGCCATGGCGTCTGCCCAGCCCACATGAGTTCCAGCACTGGATTCTGCAGCACTGTCATTGTCACTGTCACAGCATTCAACTTCGTCCTCGTTGTCAGCTTCTATTGCTTCGTCATCAGAAGAGTGATTCTTCTTCAATCCATAGCTTCCTACAGAACCTAAAAATAGAAACAAACGAAACTTTAATCCCACAGGCAGAGACTGTCAAGGCCACAGCCTGACACCCACAACAACCCTTCGCAGAGCTCACGCTTCTCCACCCATTTGCATTACTGTGAGAGGGAACTTTTCCAACAGCTGCAGACATGGTGGAGGGTAGAAGGACCCTCCAACCTATTTCCATCAGCCCCTCCAAGATCAGATACTGCATGTTCAGAGAGGCCAGGAGGCAGAACAAATCCAATAGCCACCAACCCACTCCTCTTGTCAAGGTGATGACAGATGCTGACATGGGGCCAGTTACAGGACCTTAACTGTACCTTTCAACTACTGGAAGAGAGTAACAATTATTTAAAAAGCAAATAACGAAAAAGGTCAGTCTATCAAGAGAATGGCACAGAGAAGCAACAACAACATCTGAGGAATTTGGGCCAGATATTTAAAACTCTTAACTTTGGGTAAAGAAAGATCTACAAATCGGTATTCTGTTAGAGAATTTGCATAGAATACAACATTATAAAATTGGGTATTTTAAACACTTTTGAAAAATAATCTAAAGAAGGAGTGTATGCCCAAGAGACTGAAGATTCAATTGCATTGCAGGGTGAATGAATGAAAATACCATATTCTGAGCTGAGGACACGGATGGGTGAGGGCACCAGCTGAATTTCATCATGCAGGTCACCAAAGAGGGAGCACAACCAGGCCAGCCGCACTAGCTCACCGGCGAGGCACAAATGGCCAGGCCAGAGCACTGGCAGAGACAGCAGTCCAGTGGAAGACCTCACTTGAAAATCAACTTGCTCTGAAGCCCTGGGTACTTAAGTTTTACAACTTTTCTCAATTTCTGAAGGTAACTGTACTTCAAAACCAGAGCATAAGCAGTGAGCTGCTATATGATCGAGTCCTGTGGAGAGCCTATGTTTTGTTTTGTTCCTCAGAAACCTATGAAATCATTAGGAAATACTTCAAAGGAGGAAATCATTGAACAGTTTAGTGAATGACATAGAATAATTTTTCAAAAGCAAAATAAAAGCTAACAAAGACGACTGAGGAGTTACTGAGAGGATAGCTCAGTGACAGGACAACACCTCCACTTAGCAATAATATCTTAGGGTAATAGATGCTTGTTTTTTGACCAATTCAGAACTAGCTGATTGATCCCAAGGAGTGCTAAGGAAAATGTCCTTACCTATAACTTGTTTTTATCAAAATATTTCTATTAAATAACAGTATTAGTTATTTAAGCAAAAGTTTCAATATGAACTTACTTGCATTAAGATAAAAATACAATGTAAAACAACATTAAGAGAAGAAGTTAAAAGGCCAAGGCAGAAAGAGATCTGCTGCTCCTTATGGACTTGAATGCCGATGTCCTCCCTTCCAGATGAGAAGTATCACATCACTTACAGGACTGAAAAGCAGACCACGGACTAGAGCACTGCACTTTAGGAGGGAGTACGCTCTGGGGCCATGTACTTAACCAAGGCTTAGCACGAGCACCTGAACCTCTTCTACCCATGGGAAGTCGACTGACTCTCCATATGACTATACGGCCAAAGTAAAAGGAACTGAATGACAGCCAGTTGTTAACTTTTGAGTGACCCTTTCTCTCTTGTTCTTACCTGTGAATTAAGAGGGAATTGCTGGAAAGAACTGACTTTGAGCCAGTCATCATAACACTTGTATATCTGGTACTATACCTTCATGTTTAAGTGCTGTGAATTTATGAAATGAAAAGGATGGGAAACAATACATTTCAAACAAAAAAGCATATTAGAAAACAGCAAATAAAAACATAAAACATAATATATATATAAACTATGAATCTCAAGCATGAGAAACTACACAAAATTAACAGATCGTTCCACATAAGTGGAGTTAAATACAGAAAGAAAAAAACCTTCCATTTTTTAAAAAAGATCCTAAAACAATGTCAGGGCACACCCTGGTGACCTAGTGGTTTAGTAGACCGGGAGCAGTCCCACATACATCCCAAGTCCTGAGCTCAAGACCCGGGGCCAGGGGAAACAACTAAATAAAAATAAAGTGTTCTTTTGCCTCTCTCTTGCTGCCTGGCTACTCACCTTTATTTCTGCCAGTACCTTCCCTTTAAAAAAAAAACAAAAAAAAAAACAATTGTATCAAAACTATGATAAAATGATAAAAGCCACTAATAATTCTACTGCCCTAATATGTTGCATATTAATAAAAAGAATTGTCTAAATAGAAATTAATTTGTCATATATTTAATTAAAACCTTTTCTGTATCTTCTATGCTAGGTAAATTTAAGAAATGTGAGTACATGTGACAGGTTTTACCGTGCAAATACAGGCAGTATAAGAACCAGATTACTGTCTACAATATAAAAAAATAAGTTATCGAAATTTTTCCAAATAGCTAATAATACTATCATTCAAATCAATGAAAATTTAAGTGTCTACTATATATGAGAACTCCCTTACCGCCTCCCCAAGACCTCAAAATCAATATTCCTTCGACAGTTTGTTGAGAAACAAAGTTTGGAGACTGCAGTTAGCTGCAAAATTAATTAATTAATATTACATATTTCTTCAAGTAAGAATTTACCTAAATGTAAAGAGCCATGATGGCTTAAAAGTCTCTGACAGTGAAGAATACTTGAGTGATTAAATGCAGAAGTCTTCGCCAGTTCCTGGTAAAATGTTAAAATGACAACACTGACATCTACTGTTTTGTCCTGATGAAATCATACACAAATTGCAGCAAATTTCATATTTTTCAGCTAGCTCATAAAGATAGCCAAAAGTTGCTATGATGGTGTAAATAGTTCCAATACTCTGCTTCTAACACTTAGCTACTTTTCTTGATCTCTTTCTACGCAGCTTGACCGTATCAAATACATATTATGGACACTTTTTACGGTAAAGTTTTATAACTTAATTTTAGACAACTGCTCTCACAACGCTACCAACTTAAAAAAAAATAGAGGAATTTGACTAAAGTCTTTTATTTTTTAAAGAAGTTCTTTAGACAGGCATTCACTACCAAATGGAAAGGCTGACATTTTATATAATTTAAAATGCCAATGTAGTGAGGCCTTCCAGGATACTAGACAATAGGATTTACTTCTAGAATGTCAAATAATCACTACACTAATCAGAAAGTAGAATTACTTCTTAAAATTTTGCTTCATCCAATGAAGGTGAGATTTTCTTTTTTAATTTTCCACTACCTGATCTTTAACAGTCGAAGTTGGGAGGATATATCCTAGGATCCAAGAGTACCAGATAAGTGAAAAATTCCTTTGAAGTCCTGAATGCTATCTTAAACATTAACTCTGTGCATTCTATGTTGTTAACACTGACTAAGGTTTCAATGAGACTTTCTGCTTCACGGAGATGTGACATTATCAGAGTTGCTCAGTAGCCAGCAGCCAGAAGGGTCAGCTGAGAGCTTCAAATGTGACTGGTATGGCTGAGGAGCTACATTTTCCATTTCATTTTATTCTAATTACTTTAGACTATAAAAACTACACATGGCTAGCGGCTACTCAATTGGCTGGGGCAGAGTTAGGTCTCTGAGGCACTGTGGGGGTTCGAACTCTGAGGTTATGTGGTAGACATCATTTTTCATCTCCTGCTGCCCTTCCTCCAAACCTCCAGCTCCCTTTCAAACCTGCCATCTAATCCTGCTGGCAGGATAGTAAGTCATTTCCCCTGACGCCTGGAATTGGGATGAAGTTTTACAAGACTCACAATTCTTCGATAATGCCAGGAGATAAGTGGGAGTGGGGATAAAAAATCCAAATCTAGTATACTTTGAAGAAAAAAAAATAGGGTAGATAAATCTGTCAACCAAATGCAATAAAACTGTTAAGTGTTCTTCTGAAAGAAAAACAATGAAGAGTGACTAGGGCCATCTTTTACAAAGATGATATTTGAGCTGTTTCTTTAAGGGCAGCTGGCACACCCTGCCTGGTGGTCTAGCAACATCTGAGGGTCTGTGGTTCAAGTTCAAGACCCAGGGCTGCGAAAAACCACCAAGATGAACAACTAAGATAAAATAAAGTGCTGTATCCTATCTCTTTATAATAAATAAATAAATAAATGTGGGTAAAACACGAGTATGAAAGACAGAAAAGGCCAAAGAAGTAAGATTCTATAATCCAGTCAAATGAAAAAAAGTCAGGGCAAGGTCACTAAATAAAGAGCCTAGATTCGAGTCAAAGCTCTGCATGAAAATTAAAATAAGCATCGTAATTATCACTACTATTCCAGGCAAAGGAAATCAACACATCCAAAGAATGCAAAATACTTACACAAGTTTCGATTAGCTGAAATTGGAAATTTGGGAACTGGTTGGTAAGAATTGAGCATAAAAAAGTTGGTTGGTTTATAAGAGCTGGTCTGGTTTATGTCAAGAAATGACCCCAAATTGTAAGCCAAGTTTAGGTCTTCAACTTACTAAGGGGTTATATATCAATAAAAGCCATCATAAGTTGAAAACATTTAAGTCAAAAATTCATTTAACAGTGTCCAAAAATCACTGGCAACCCAGTACATTATAGAGATAAGCTGTTTACCCTCTTTGGAAAAGATCAAAACTCAAAGTATGGTTTCTACTGAATGTCTATCACTTCTGAACATGAAAACACTGCACTGAACCATCACAAATCCAAGACCACCTCAAATTCGGAAATTCTGCACTACAGGTGTGTTTATGGCAGGCAGCCAAACTTCTAGGCCTTTTTTCTCTTCATCTTTACTTTTAAAAAGTTCCAATACTGGCTCAAGGCAGTTCTTTTAAATGCAAATACCCCCTGGTTAACCTTTAACTTTTTCCCTTTAGCATTTACTCGAGAGCAAATAGAATTCTCCAATAATCTAGATTGGCTATAAGCAGCTAAGAGTACCGACACAGAAGTCAGGCTGTCTAAATTCTATCTCAACTCCAGACAAAAATCTGTATGACATTTCTGCCTTAGTTTCCTCATTTGTAAAACTGGTAGTACAATTCTATCTATTTTATTAGGCTTTGTATCATTCAATATGTTAATATATACAAAGTTCTTAAAACAGTACTTAACCCAGACTAACCATTTATGAGTAGATTTCATTTCAAAACAGACACAGGTACCACACTCACATAGGGACACCCACTGAAAACTTTTAACACGGTTGTAGAGGAGAAAGGACTAGAAAGGAACACCTCTGTAGCTGGAAACTACAAGATATGTGAATGCTAAATAGGAAGTTCTAAATGCAGTTGCACCATAGGGGTTCAGAGTTCAGATTATAAAATCAGACGGACCTGGAGTTACATACTGGTCCCTTTACTTTTTAATAACATGATCTTGGACAAATTACCTAACTGTTCTGCATCTGTTTCACTGCAGTAAAATGGGGATAAAAAGTCTCTGCCTCAGTGGATGATGCTGATGAAATGACGCCACACGTGAAAAGCACTGGTAACAGTCCTAGTACACTAAGCTCTCAAGCAGTGACAGTCAGTAGACACAGGACACACAATTCTACGGCCCTGGACACACAGCCTATAACGCAGGCGCCAGGATTATCATGAACAGCCCACCTCTGATTTTATTCCAGAGGTGGTCAATGTCTGGCCTTCAACTTTTCAAAGTTCTCTGAAATAATGATAACACTAAGGAAGTGACATGTATTTAGAGCTAGCTACTGTTTAAAACACTTTATGGGCAAACCCTGATGGGCCAGTTACTGGGTCAGACGCCTCCAAGGGAGCTCAATCCACTCACATCCTCAGGACCCACATACACATCTCAGTACTAGGACAGGGTGAGCAAGGAGGATGAACAACTAAATAAAATGCTTCTTCCTCTTCTCGATTCCTGCCTGCCTGCCTGCCTCTGTTCACCTTCATTCCTGCCTGAACTGTTTCTTTAAAAACAACAAAAGAACACTTAGTGCGGTGTTATTTAAACTCAGTACTTCAAGTGGCTTTTATTATTCTATGTACATAAGGGATGATTCTGAAACTTAAAAAAGAACATGACCAAAGTCACAGAGTGAACAGGGTAGGGAGAGAGAGCCAAAGGGTGATAGGACCACTTGACTTCAGAGACAGGACAAAGTTTTAAACCAGAGATTCAGCTGGATTAATTTACAATGAACTAATGCAGAAAAACTTGAGTAAATAGTTTAATAAAGATTAATTTAAAAAGGAACTTCTATTCAATGCCCTGTCCTCACCTCCATTCTGACTCTGCCCAAGTGGACATGTGCCCTAGTGGTTCAGAGTTCTATGAAATTACTGCTCCCCATTCCACTTGTAAATCATGCTTTGCTCATGATCTCTCCTGCCAATTGTTACTAAATTTAGAATATTCAAAATGGATGGGTTTTAAACTTTTACAAAAGCACTTGCCTTTGAAAAAAAAATAAGTCAACTCAGGTTTCCATAAAATAATCCAAATGAAAAGGAAGTGCTACCAGGGGACAAGCTATCAGCTGTGATTACCTGTGTTATCTGGGCAAGTCGGAGCAGATGGAGCCTGGAAGTGCTCTGTTTCCGGAGTCTGTCCTATAAATTGCAAAGCCACTCAAGCAGCACTGAGATATACTTCATTTCTGAGGCATGCTCCTTTGCTATTTTAAGTAACTTAAATGATGGAGGGAGGGGCTATGAGCTACAGTTTGAGAAAAAGCACATTCATCTGTCAGGTTACTGTATCTTAAATACAGCTTTGTAGTTTATCAAAACTGAAGGGATGGCTCCTAGGACCTTCTAAACTGGATTGTTATCAAGTCCTGTGTGAGAAGCATTTGGTCATTTTTCATATATGTGACCAGAACAATTCAGAACATGAAACTAACATGTCCCTGCTAATTTACAGCCATAAGGGTGCATTCTATGAGGAAGGGTTCAAGCACATCACGGCAGTGGGCAATGACCAAGGTGTTAAGGCTTTTTTCCCGCTAGATTGATTTAGCTTTATTTATTTTTAAAGACCACAAGTTTAAGAATCAAGTTAGCATATCTAAACCTCCAGCAATGCATCAATTCAATAAATCTGAACTCAAGGGTAACTCAGAGGTTATCATCCTTCCCTTTATAGTAACACCTGATATCATCAACCACTGTCATTTCTTCACCTGAAATGATTTACTGACTAGGGAGGCGGTGTGCGCCTGTGGTTCTTGTTTTCTTTTTAAAGATTACACACTTAAGAGACAAATGTACATTGTATCTAACCCTCCAACAGGTATCAATTCCATAAATCTGAGCAGTTCAAGGTTAACTAGGGTAGGCGTGTCATCCTCCTTTAAGGATGCTTGACATTTACCTATTGCTTAGAATGCTGCCAGTAACATTTTACCTTCTGCATATCTCAAATTCATAACCACTTGCAATTTTACTATGACCAAATTTTAAACCCTACTGAAGTATCTTACAATTTACTAAAAGTTCAGTCTGAATCATTTTGCTGTCATTCAAGTTTACATTAAAAACAACTTCTGTTCACTTTATCCTCAATGGTATCTGGTATATGAGAAAAGAGAGTAAAAATCTAATTAAGAGAAGTCTGCAGTTTATTCAAAGGACACATGGATCTTTAGTATCACCAGGTATTAGCTCTGTGCCAAACTCTGAGGTACAGCTGAGGTCTTTCCTCACAGAACTAGGAAACTTCTGCAAAGTGTGAACTATACTTAAAGAGTTTTACCCTCACAAAAGCTAATGTTCTACCTTTATTATATATAACATGTCAAAAGAAATTAAAGGGGAAAAAAAGAAAAATCCAAATAGGGCACAGGTTATTAACTGTGTTTCCTATAAAAATCTAAGTAGCATCTTGCTAATGGAAGTGGCTTTGAAATGCTGATATAGGTAAGCCCTAGTGGAGTGGTAGTTAAGTCAACTGCCTCCAAAGGAGCACAGGCCACATACCACTGAGTTCAAGTCCCAGGTCCAGGAGAACAACCAGTGTAAACAACAAAATATAAAACATAAAAGAAATGTTGTTTCCTCCTCTCTCTTCCTGCATGTACCTTTCCTTTAAAAGATAGAAAAAACCAATGCCATCCCTATCAATTTGTATGACTGAATTAAAACTCAAAGATAAGTCTCTGATACCATTTCCTGATAAAACAAGCTGGTACATTTTAATAATAAGCCTATGATTTGGACAATGACTCTTCTTGTGTCTGAAGTCAAATTCAATCTTCAACCTTTATAGGTTCTCAGTATGCATTATCCAAAAAAGTTTGACAACTTAATAGTTCTAGCAAGGCCATATATATCTATTTCCATGCGTCACCTTTCCAGAAAAAGCTGATTTGAAGAGAGGAAAAACAACGATTTCGTAAACAGCACAACGTGAGCTAAATCAAAGGAGAAACATCCCATCTTATAATGCAGGGACCTGGACTAGAGAGTTTGTTAAATAAACAGCCCTCTGTCGTGATCTCTATTGCAGAGTCTCCATCCTGAAAGCACAAGTGACTGGAGACAACTACGTTAAAACCTAATAGGTTCAGAAAGGCTGTCAAGAGAAAGTGAAGGTAAAGCATCACAGAAGTCTGGGAAGGAGTGATGACTGAGAAGATGAGGATGCGGTGATACAGCACAGGGGAAGAAAAGAGCTGCGCTCAGGAGCAGGCAGCTGCAAACAAAGTGCTGGCTAAGCAACCTGCTTGCACTTGACAACAAAACAGTCCATGCTCAGACTTCCCAGGTTTCATGTTTGCAAAATGAAGTTGGGAATTCCGTTTAGTGGTATTTCTTTTCAGGTAGCTATGGAAACTAAGCAGAGACAATCGAGAGCAGTTAAGCTTATTACCATCAAGACTGAATTTCACCACTTACAGGATTCAATGGGTCTGGATCAAGAAGGGCAGAAGAACAGCTATCACTAGTTCCAGATTTAACAGATTCCCCTGAGTGTAGTGGGACGGGACCTGAGGGGGGCGGGGGGGCGGGGGGGGCGCATTCTGATGAATGCAAAAGGTGTCTCCAAGTCACTTTCTCATCTGGAAAACAGATAAGCCACTGCTGCCAGATAGTTTCCAGAGGAAATTCTAACCTCTCCTAGAGAAAGCACCAGCTAACAAGCAGCACTGTTCCAAAGGCATATTTGCAACAAAGAGGTGGGACCGGCAATTTTGTTATATTACTGATGTCAGGATCATGGATGCTAATATTTATGAGTAGGTCGGCATTAAGTGCTTTTACATATAAAAACTCATTAGTCTTCACAGCAATCCTGAGATCTATCACCTCCATTTGAGACAGAGGAATGAAGTCGGTCACATAGAATCCAAAGGCACTCTGGTAGGCCGTGCAAACATATGAGCCCCAGACATGACTGAGTAAAAGTGGGAATTTGTCTCTAAAGATCATATACGGATTTTAGGAGGGAAAAAAGGTAAGAAGAATGGAAGGGAGGATGGAAAAAGTGAGGAAGTTTATATAATGTAATAAATTACATATATTGACACTGGAAAGAGTAGTACAGAAATCTAAACACAAAAGTATTTTAGTGACAGAATCTTCTAGAGTGGGAGAAAAGTCTATCTCAACACCAAGGTCTTCTAGTTCTCGAACTTTCTTTACATTCTATGGCCCTGACCTTTCACTTTCTGGATGGCTTTTGTCGGGTCATACAGGTTCTCCTGGTTCTCAATTAGGGCAGAGGTCAGGAATACAGGCTCCAGAGCCACACTTCACTAATGGTTGTGTCATTTATCAACATGCTTATCAGCACATATATTAACATGAGCCAGTTATAACCAATTTGTGCCTCAGTTCCTGTTTTTTTCTTTTTGACTTGAATGAGAAATTCGTTCTCTCATATTTCTGCTGAAATACAGAAGCCTGAAATCATGGTGCCTGCAAGGACATCCTCTCCCTTTAGAGTCCAGGAAAGACGCTTTCCTTGCCTCTTCCTCAATTCTGGTAGTTACCAGCAAGCCTGGCTTGACACTGTGTCACTCCAATCTCTGCCTCCATCTTCACAGGGCCCCCTTCCCCATGTGTATCTGTGTCTCTGCCTCGGTTTCTTGTAATTAAAATGAAGATAGTAATATCTCACAGGGTTGTTATCAGGATTAACTGAAGTGGGTAAGTATAAGGAATTTAGAACAGCACTGAGCACACAGCAACACTCCCCAAATATAGCTATCATTACTATTATTATCATCTAATTTCTCTAATAGTATTACAGTGGAAATTAGATGCCCAAAATTTACAGTGCTGTTTTTTTTTTTGGAAAACTGAATGCTTTCTTTCTGTACAACATTTCAAGTGAGCCTCTGTCCTCACTGTCCTGCCCTGGGTACAGGCCTTAACACAGTTTTGTGGCAGCCTCACTGTTCTGGCTCTCTAGGGCAGGCACCATACACCCACTAGTGATATTTATAAACCTTTCAATCTCTAGCTTAAATATTTCCCAATAACTCCCTAATACCTACAGCTAGAGATCCAATCTACTTCACATAGACAAAAAGTTCCTTATAATCTGACTTTACCCTCTGGTTCCAGCTTCACTTCTAATAACGTAACAAAATAGCAGGAGCCATGGCAGACAATTTATTTTGTCCTAAATGGGTCATGTATTTTAAGAGACTGCATGTCACTGTGTAAGTTGTCCTCTAAATCTGGAAAACTGTCCTCTCCACCTTCAGGCTTAGAAAATGACTCAGTGTCTATTCAGGCAGCACTGTGAAAATTAAAATACATAAAGCACAGTGCCAGCACGTGCAGAACATACATGTAAAGGAGAGCCATGTTAAAGTAAAGTAATAACACACTCTGTAAAATAGAAGGAAGCAATGCCCAGGCTGGGTTCTATAGGATACAGATTTCTCTGCCTCCATTCTTACCAATTTTAAACAGACTATGCTCTTGCTAAATATCTTTATAACTATCACTTAATAATAATTAATATATTGTATTACAGCTCTGTATTTAACATCTATCTTCCCTAAAACTGTAAATCTAAGACAGGAATTTATTCACCCTTTGTATCCTTAACACCTAGAGGGTGAATGAAATATAAAATAATACAATTGTTCATAGAACTGAACTGGATAAGGTTTCCATACTAGCCAAAATCCTTCATAATACACAACGTGACTGAACTATGTAAGAACCAAATCAGTATTTATAATAATACATTGAGATGTGAGAAAGAGTTTTAACTTGGAATTATTCAGTACTTGATAAAAGAAATATAATTTCCACCTAAATCTGTTAATACCAATATTTTTCTCCAAATATGACTTCACATGAACTACTCTATTCAAGTTAAAACAAATATTAGAACCAGAAGTTCTAATTTTTGCTCAACAAGTAGTTTGTTTTTATTAACGCCTTTGGCAGGAGAATGAGGACACTAACAGTTTCTTTTGACTGGAAGTCAAGTTCATTCATTTATTCACTTACAGAAGCCCTATGCAACAGGAAATGTTTTAGTTACTGGGGATACAACACCCTTTTTAAGGAACCTATATTTCATCTGGAAGAGACACAGACCATGTTAGATGATTTGGGAAACACTGAAGAAAACAAAGGAATAAGTCAAAAAAGACAAAGAGGGAAAAGAGAAGGGCCATAGTGCTACACTAGACAGGGTATTCAAGGACAAATGCAATGGATAAGGCAATAATTCAGAGGTTGAAGGAAGTGAAGGAGAGAGTACTGCACAGTCATAAAAAGTATTTGAGATAGTTAAGTCAGTAAGTGTAGAAAACCTGATTTGGGATCATGTTTGACGTCTTAAACCACAAAAATATCAATGTGTTAGATTACAGTTAAGTAGCTGGGGAGGGGCAGTGTGGCACATAACTGAGAAAGATGACCTCAGCAAAATCATACAGGCTAAGGATTTTGGATGTTATTCTGAAACATGAGGCCACCGGATCATCTTTAGCAGATCTGTACTACACTACAAACGACTAGCTCTGGCTACTCTGATTACTCCGTTAGTACGAAAGAGAAATAACTGAGTAGTAGAAAGTCATGGGTCGCCTGCAATTCCTTAGGACCTAAAAGAAGCTAGTGTCAAGAAAAATCAACAACAGCAGCAGCATGGCTGAAGGCCTCAAAATATACCGTTCCTTCCTTTCAATATTAAATGTCTCAGAGACATTAATCAACTGCTACTTTTATTGATTTCTACTTTAACACCTACTCTTTAAATTCATTACTGTCTGGTCTCTCACTCGCAAAATCATGCACGCACCTACCAAGCAGGAAAAGGTACGCACACCCTCCGTCTTACTCTAACCTCTTTTGATCTTTTGCTCCTCGCTCCCTAAAAACCTATCTCACTCTTGCCATTTCAAATAGCCCCCTTCCTTTGGCCCTTTGCTACCGAAAATTATTTTTGATGCTCTAGGAAGTGGTTTCACCCGTTTTAACTAATAATGACCCTGAAAGTATCTAGCAAGTGAATGCAGAAGCCCTAACAGTTAACCACTTCCCAAGTCTTCTCACTGGGCCAAAGTCGCCTCTTCGCCGCCACACAGAGATAAAACTCAAAAGAGATAGCAGCAAATCCACGCTCTTTCCGTTTCCTACAAAAACTCAGCCCGGGTTTTCCTCTGAGCAAAGCTCCGTCCTCCCACGTTACCTCTAATGTCGGCAGAATTTTTCTCCTTATCTTCCAGCTCCGATGCTACCGCCTTGGCTACCTTTTTTGTCTTCTTTTTCTTCTTCAGTGAACTTTTCAGCTTTTTACTCGCACTCACACGTGAGTCCTGAACGGCCGCGGCCATGTTCCCTCACCGGAAGAGCCTCCAAGAGTTGCGTCGGGTAGGAACCACAGGAACTTCGTCAGCTGGTTCCGGAGACACAACGTTCCTGGGCCGCGTCGTCTGGTTCGGAGTTCCGAGGCTGGAGGCTCAGACTGTGGAGTCACCGAGGTCTGAGAGGTCGGGGTCTGTATGTGAAGTCCACCCCTGTGAAAAGACCCGGGAGTTACGTCCTGGGCCGATCCATTTGCCAGCTCCGAGGCTTTGGTCCAACGCCGCGCCCGACCTGCCCCCGGCGGCCCACCTTCACTTCTTGCCCCCCGCACTTTCCCGCACGGCAGCGTTTTTTGACCTCGGTGTCGGGTTTTCCTCAAACGCCCCTTCACGGTGTGAGTTGAACGCGCCGGCGGCGGGGAAGGAGGGAAATGCGATCCGAGTGAACCAAGGCGCTGACAGCCTCGGCCCTGCCCCCTATCTCCGCCACCCCGGATTCCCAGCCCAACACCGAGATCTTTCCTAGAACCTCATCAGATTATCTCCCTCTGCGTAGCCCAGTCACTTGCTTCTAATTGCAAAACTAGCAGACTTTTTCTTTCTGGGTCCCAGGCGTGATGAGACCCAGCTCCAACTACTCCCTCCGACCCGACCCGACTCGGGCGGGCTCGCGGTCTAGACCCTGCGTATCTGGCAGCTTCTCCCTGAAGTTGATCCCTCCTCCTGCTTTCCACAGCCCCGGGTTTTCTCCCAGCAGCGACCACAATGGGCCTCTCTTTAACCCCAAGTTATCGATTCTTTGAAAGTAGGGGCATATCTTATTCACCATTCTACCCTCAAGGATTTGAGGGCAATGGGGTTAGGTGCCTCTTTTTTTTTTTTTTTTTTTTTTTTTTTAGAAATGAATGAATACAACTAACTGCGAGGTTAATGAGTCACACTGATAATACAGTAAAGTTTTATACCGTGTTGTGCAGGCCAGACACATGCTAAAGGCTTTCTCTAGTCACAGGTTTTCCTGTTGGCAGATTTCTTGGATTTTAATACCTAAAATTACAAAAGGCGTAAGCTTCTCAATTGGACACATTCCAGATGCTGTTTATATCGTACACAATTATATTTACTTCCCTCCAAACTCCATACATTTTAAAGCAAAACAATATAAAGAAAAAGTTGCATTTCAAATGTGATTAATGAAAGATCAAATTCCAGTATAAACCTTTCGAAAGAGGTTAATTATGGTGAACAAAAGAAGTGCACCTCAGGGGTGGCCTTTAGTATATGATTGGTTCTCAAAAGCTCCCATGATCATCTGGAAAGACTTTCACTGTCAATGTGAGTTGATCTTGAGCCTGCTGACTTGCATATTTAGCCTTGTTTTTACCTAGTGTTATATTAATGAATTCAAAACAAACTTGAGCAAGCATTGAAGACAATTACAGAGAAGGGATTAAATGAACAAGAATGATTACAATGGAAAGGAAGATATCTAGCATATGAAGCACCATTTGTTAATACTATTTTATCAGGAGTGAGGTTTGGAACATTTTACATCTTAACATAATGGTTTATATGTAGGCTTTTACTATGTTTACTTGCACCTTAAGGAACGGCAGAGGGAGGAAGTTTGGTTGATTTGTTTTATATTTATGTATGTGGTTTTTTTTAATAACATTTTAATTTTTTAATACAGAATTATGCATTTACTTGTTTAATATTCACAATAAGTCAATGAGTTAGGTACCTTTATCACCATTATACAGTTGAAGAAAGTGAGGCACAGAAAGCATTAAATAATTAGCCAAAGTCATATAGCCAGTAAGTGACAGAATCATGTTCAAATCTAAGTTGTCTGGTTCTGGGTCTGTTCAATCACCGAGGTACTTTTCCTTTGGCATTTTATAAGTATGTCTGGAAATAGACAATGGAAATTCATGGCAAGCACTGGAATATAAGAAGGTAAAAAAAAACCCTCTGTCCTTACAATGAACTAAAATAATTGAATGACAAATATAATGCCCATTGTCTGATGGAAATAGCTGAAGTCATCTATGTACTTGTATGAGCCTTTGTAACAACATGCCCATTATAGTTATCAGTTTACTGCTCTCAGTTTCACCTTCACCCATTTTGGCTGCTCTGTGAAAATTCAGCTGGGTCCTTTAAATATTTGCCTACCAGTAGGATGCTAAGCTTTGTCAGTAGAGGGCACTAGAATGACATTGTAAGAAGAACCTTCTTCCTGGTTCAAGTGTGCTGCTTTGCAGACTCCTCCCATAGCTTCTCCAGCCCCAGACTTATGTAGGACAGGGGCCTCTCTTGTCATCCGACTCCTGCAATGCACAGTGGTCTGCAGCAACCTATGACAGCGACTTCTCCCAGCAATCCCCACATGCAGTCTCATAGTGGGATATCTGCTTATGAACAATTTCTGGCACTTAAAAGGGAATCAACTTCCAAAAAGTTCCAGAGGGTATATTTCCAGCAAGTTCCATTGATGCAGGAGAGGTCATAAGCATGCCCTCTCCAGCAAGGTCTGGATCTCAGTCGTGAGTGTGTGGTGGGGGGCAAACAGGTGACTCTTCCCTGGGTGCTATATCTCAGTTCCTGGGTTATCTCTGCTCTTCTATCTGCTGTTACTACATTCTTCAAGTTCATTGCTTATTAACCAATCCATCCCTTAATACGCCATTTCTCTGATAGAATGAGCCACATTTTTTTTTAAAGATAGAGAGCATGGCAGACATAGGTCAAGAACATGATATGAGGATTAAAAAAATATATTACTTTTTTTTTTTTTTTTTTAAGGAAAGGTGCAGTCATGAATGAAGATGAGTAGACAGGAAGAAAGAGGAAGAAGAAGCATTTTTTTATTTTTTTTTTATTTCAGTTGTTCATCTTAGTAGTTTCTCCCCATCCCAGCCCCAGGATGTGAATCCCGGCCCTTGGGATGTATGAGGACTGCAGTTGGGCTGGAGTCACTACTCCCTGCGGGCATTCCAGTTAGCAATTTTTTTGTATTAAAATTTCCTATTCAAATTAAGCTGTTTTCAACTCCTATTCGGCCTTAATGAATGCAAAGCTAGGATGAGTGTTGTGATTAATATATTATCAGTACCTCCATGCTGTTCCTGCCTACCTGCAGCAGTGTCAGAACATTCCACATAGGTTACTATTGTACAGAAGACTGGGGGTAAAGTTGCTGGTCAAGCAGACAGGGATTAAGAGATGAACTCCTGATTAAAATGTCAGTATTTACAGGATGATAACAAAATGTTTTTTTCTGTATGGCTTGTCGCAACTTGGCTCATGCGAGTGCATTGAAGAGCACTAAGCCAGTGGACGTAGTACAGAGAAGAAGGAGGGGGAATAACACGTGTGTTCGGACTACTCTCTGGTAATATCTGTATACCAAATGACTGGATGGGGGTTCTTGAGAGGAATTCCGGATAACTGATTGTTCTTGGATTCCCCACATAGAAAGGAGCCTGTGAAAGGAGAGGGGAAAGAGAAAGAAGATGACTCAGGAAATATCAGTTTTCCTATGTGGGAAGTGTATGAAGGAACAAGAATAAGGAATCCAAATATATAGTAATAAGAAGAGCAGTTCTAAGTCCGTAAACTCTAGTGGGATAGATTCCCCAGAGGAGAAAATGTTGTCAGTGTGAACTTCTATTATGGTTTCAGAGGAAAGGAAATCACAAATATTTAATTGACTTGTCACTTTAGCAAGAGATAGGAAAGAATATTTAAATTAAAAAGCAAAAAGTGCCATATTTCTGAAAGACAGATCAAATATTCTAAAGACACTTATTTGTTCTAACTAAAATCCTATTAGAATTAATTTTGGGAGCAGAGAGACTGAGAATAAGATACTGATAAAATATATGTTCAAAATTTTTAAATCAGAATCTTTTTTTTTTAAAGAAAAGGTACAGGCAGGAATGAAGGTACGTAGGCTAGCAGGCAGAAGAGAGAGTAGGAGGAAGCATTTTTTTTATAGTTAGTTATTCACACTTGTTTTCCTCTGGTCCAGGGACTCCAATCCAGGGGTATATAGTCTGAGCTCCTTCAAAGGCAATTGACCTAACTGCTACTCCATCAGGGCATGCCCGAGAATCACATTTGCTTCAAGAGGAATCTTGAAGTAAAGCTTGCCTGTTCAGATATTAGAACATACTATAAGGATATAATTAAAATGTACAGATCAAAATAAGAGGACATGAAACAAATTTGAAATTGTAAAAATGTAAAATATTATGAAGGAAATATCACAAGGAAAAGAGAGAAATAATAGGTCATATAAAACCTACATTAATAAAGTCAACAATTTAAGGAGAAAGAGAAATTAAAGACACAATGCTCCCTTAAAATTATTTAGGTCCAGAATTGAATATGAGACACAATGCAAGAAAAAAATGGAAAAAAATAAGTGGATATCTGCTTTATTAGCATTTTAGAAACTACTTTTCAAGTTTAAAATCAACAAGTGTAATTCTTAAAGAAGAATTCAATAGCTCTGATAATATAAAAACAAAAATATTACAAAAATGACCAAGATTTAAAATTAATTATAATATGGATAAGACAGGAATTTTCAAGATGACTACATGAAGAATTCTCAAGTCAAGATGACCTAATGGGGAACAAATTATGCTCCCACCTGAAAAATAGACAGAAATAAATAGACCAGTAGTTTTCAAGAAGCAGACATTAGTAATGAAGTGTAGTGATCACTGAGAATGGGAAACAAACTAGGTGAGTTCGGTGATTAATCCAGTATACTGCTTTGAGAAAGTTTCCAAACCATGGCACAGGGAAGATCCATCTGAGCTAAGCTGGGAAGACTTTCCAAATTGAAAAAAATGTGGCTAAAAGTCAGGGGAGACCAAGGCTAAGAGGGCTGATTGCTTTCTGCCAGCTTCCGCAGTTTCCCAAGGCAGAAGTTCTCACGAGTCAGCAGAGCTACAAGCAGATAATAGCAAACTGCAGCCGAGCTTCAACCTTCAAATGTTGCTCCACCTTCCAGTGCTCCTGAAAGCAGCAGTGAAGTTAAATGCGGGCATTCATCCTTTGTTTTACTTTCATTGCCTCATTGTATCCCAGCCCTATAAAACAAATCAAGGAGCCAGACTCGGGGTCAGTGCTTCTCAGAGAACGGTGTCCCACCTGGCCTCAGCTCATGTTGATGTATGTTGTCTGTCTTTCTTTAGACTCCTGTAGCCTCCCCTCAGGGACGCTTTCGACTAGCTGTGTGAATTGAATCATGGCAGCTGAGAACTAGAGAGAAGGGAGAAATCAGGAGATTTGCAAAGAGATTGCCTCAAGAATTTACATGAGATCAACTAGCACATACATGCAAAGAAGTTACCCAAGAATAGGAGAACCCCCCCAATCAAAAAAAAATAGCAAAACAAGGAGGAACAGCAGTCATCTGTCTAGGAATGAAAATACTGCTTATCCTTACCAGCCAGACTGGAGAGACTCATGAGTCACAAGATATTGTGTAGAGTACCTGTCAAAAACTGGAAAGAGTAAGAGATTTTTAACTTACTTGCAAGCTATTAGGTAACTTGTCAAAATGTCTTGATTGCTGGTAGAAGTCAGGAGGCTCCTGGATAAGAGAGGAATGACAGTTTGTAATTCAGAGCACTAGATTTTGTAAGAGATATGTCACCAAGAAAATGCAAATGAAACAATAATGAGACACCACCCACATCTCTCTGAATGACAAATCCAGAACACTGACAACATCAAATGCTGGTGAGAATATGGAGCCACAGGAAGGCTCAGGTATTGTTGGTGGGAATGCAAAATGATACCACCACTTTGGAAGATAGTCGGGAATATTTTAACAAAACTAAGATGTTCTTTATACAATCCAGCAATCAGATTCCTTACTGTTTACTCAAAGGAGCTAAAGAATTGTGTTCATAATCAAAACCCATACACCAGTATTTGAGGCAATTTTTATTTATAATTGCCAAGGTTTGGTAGCAACTAAAATGTCTTTCAGTAGGTCTAGGGATAATTAAATTATCTGTGGTAATGTAGATAGTGGAATATTATTCAGTACTTAAAAAAATAAGCGCTATTAAATCATGAAAAGACCTGGAGGAAACAAGTGCACATTACTAAAAAGTCTGTCGCAAAAGGCTATCTACCATGATTCTAACTCTATGACTTTCTGGAAAAGGCAAAGCTATGGAGAGAGTAAAAAGATAGATGGTTGCCAGGGTTTGAAGGCAGGGCTGGGAAGAGATGAATAAGCAGAACCACAGGATTTTTTTAGGACATCGAAAATCCTCAGTATGATGCTGTAATGATGGATATATGTCCTTATGTATTTGTTCAACATCAAGAGTGAAGAATCATAATGTAAGTTAAATACTTTGGGTGATAATGATGTGTTAGTGTAAATTCATCAATTGTAAGAATAGTACCACTCTGGTGGGGGATGTTGATAATAGGATTGGCTTTGTTGTGGGGGTGGGGGGACGGGTTAATATGAGAAACCTCTGAAACATCCCCTCAATTTTGCCATGAACCCGAAACTTCTCTAAAAATGTAAAGTTTTAATTTAAAAAAGAGGAAAGGAAAGACGAAAGGAAGAGGGAGAAAGTTAGGAAGGGAGGGAGGGAGGGCAAAAGATTTGCACTAATATTTGATAAGAAAATATACCAATGGTAAATAAGGACATGAAAACATGTTTTGACATCATTAGTCACCTTAAATATGTAAACTAAAACCACAATGAGATACTGATCACTTTTAGAGTGGCTGAAACTAAAACTGATCTTACCAAGTGTTGGTAAAGAAGTAGAGCCAGTGAGAGTGATCGACCGTTTGGAAAAATCTGACAGTGTCTCAGTAAATTAAACATGCATTTACCATGTGATCCAGGCATTGAATTCCTTGTTATTTACTCAAAAGAAAGGTAGACGATGTCCATATAAAGACGTGCACATGAATGCTCACAGCAGCTTTATGTATAATATTCCAAAACTGGAAGCAAATCATGCATCCATTAATAGGTGAAAGGATAAACAAATGGTGGCATAGTCTTTCAATAGATTACTGTACTCAGCAATTAAGAAAAAAAAAGCTATTGAATATACAGTAATGTGAATGGATCTCAAAATAGCTAATCCAGACCAAAAATAGTGACATATCATACAGTCCAGTTATATTAAACTTTAGAAAATATAAACCAGTGTATAGAGACAGAAATAAGATCAGTGGTTGCTGAAGGGTTATGAAGACTATGGGGAGGGGCACAAGAAAAACTGCTGGAGTGATGGAATATGTTCATGATCTAAATTGTGGTGATGAATTCACAGTGTACACATATGTCAAACCATCAACTTGCACCTATTAACACGAGCAGATTATTATATGTCATTTATGCCTTTATAACATTTGAGGTTAAAACAATAATGTCATGAAAGAACTTATCAATGGTCTCAAGAACATGAAGATAATTTAGTTTCTTATTTAAATTTTAGAAGTCATGATTGTCAGTACTTTTACTGTGAAAAAATGTCAAAGACTAGTTTTAATAAAATAGCCCACTTTTGAACAAATAAGACTTTACTTACTGAAATCAGAAAATCTGGAGCACTAACAGACTATGAGAAGAGTAATAGCAGCTTATAAGTGGATAAAAATGTTAACAATTGAAAGAAAAAGGAAACATGATTTTTAAAAGAGTCCAACAATCTCCCTCTTTACTACAGAGTTATCAAAGATATTGCTTCTGGAAGTTTTAAATTTTTCAATAGTATTTCAACTTCATATAATGATATTTATCAGAAAACTTTAAAACATCTCTTAAACATCTAAAGAGCAAAGCACAGCACAAGTTTCTGTGATGAGATCACAAGGAGGAAGATCCCAGAGAAATGTGCACCATTTTCATACTATAAAGAAAAGCATTTTGATAGGAAAATATGTTAGAATGAATATAAGGAAATCTGCTTTCTTTCTGTATTTTAAAGGAAAGGTGCAGGCAGGAATGAAGGCGAGCAAAGGCAGCAGACAGGAAGAGAGAGGAGGAAGAAGCAGTCTATTCTATTTAGTTTTTCATCTTGGTTGCTCCCACCAACCCCAGGTCTTAAACTCAGGTCCTTGGGATGTATGTGGACTTCTGGTGTACAAAACCACTGGGCCACCAGGTCATGTTGGAAAGCTGCCTTCTTATCCTATTTGCCTTCTAACAGATATGACAGAGGCACTGAGGTGCCTGCCCCACAGCCTTGACTCCTTTCACCTTTCTGGAACCCTATTTTTTGTTATTAACTCCTACCCTTCACAACCATGGGCCAGCCCCAACTCGTCAGCCAAATTTATAGGACTGAGCCTGCTGGATCAGAGGATAACCTGTGAACTTTGCTAGTACCTGGTTTGGAAACAGAAGTGGGCCCCTGTGAAACTTGAGCAGGAAGACAAAGGAATAATGTCCTGACTCCCAGAAGAGAGCTAGAGTAAAGAGGATCTCTCATTTTTCTCCTGGACAAAACCAGGGCACCTGACACACTGGCAGCATATGTGGAGTAGAAGACCTGAAGCTTCAAAATCACTGAGCTGATAAGGCAGCATACTTGAAAGACATACCATCAACTCAGTTGTTCCCCCAAAGTTCAGTGTTAAAATCCTAACTGCCAAGGCGAGAGCCTGAAAAGAGACAGGTGAAGATAAATGGGGTCATGTGGGAGGGCCTCCGTCCAATAGGGCAGGTGTCTTGAAAGAAGAGGAAGAGACACCATGGAAAGATCACGGGAGGGCACAGTGGGAAGTGGCATCTATAAGCATCATGGAGAAGCCTCTGGAACGGTCCTCTGCCATCTTGATCTTGAACTTCCAGGTTCCAGAACAGGATATAAATCCATTTCTGCTATATAAGCCACTGGTCTGTTTTATTTGTTCTACAAATGAGTATTTGCACTCTGTAACTATAAGCTGACCATACAGACCATTTTAAGTGGGATACTACCTTTTATCGTATTTCCTGACTATCCTGTCATTTTAATATAAATGTCAACTTTGTCCCATTTTTAATAAACCAAGGAAGTCTTTAACGTGGGACAAAAGGGAGTTGATTTGCCCTGGTCCAGTCTGTTGAGGGGACCCCCAAAGCAACTTCCCTTTTTGCCCTGCATAAAGACCGTCCTTACTGGCGCTGACCGTGATGGGCCACAGTCTGTGAGGAAGTAGAAATCACAGGAAGAAGATTCCTGGACCCCGTGCATGCCTGTTTCTTTAAAGGGAGCAGAACATCACCTATGGTCGAGCCACAGGTAGGTACCATGAGGGTTATCTGTGGCACTCTGGGGGTTGTCCCTGGCACTGTGGCGTTATGGACATTTCTGGTACTGGGATGGTTGAAGCCGCATGTGTTTCAGGTAAGACATTTAGAGTGGGGCTTATAGGGGTGCCAAGTTTGGTTTCTGCCTAAGGTGTCAAAATACCTTGCACTGGTCCTCACCATTTGTATGAAGTCCTGCAGATGCTCATGTTATTATATGATCATAGAACTGACTTGTTGCTGGCCTGACGGCTTTGCTCCTGCTAGGCTTGCTCCGCCTCCTCCTCTCCCTGTAGTGGCCAGCACATCACCCTGTCCTGTTTTTGCCATCCCAATGTCCCATTTTTGCCTCAAGTAAATATGGATAATCTGTGTATCTGTCCCTCCTGTGAGTAGATGAACTGAATCATTATTTAGGTCAGTTTACTAGAAGTTGGGTTTTCCACTCTGTGTCTCCAAGTCACTGCATTGGAACCACTGTTCAAGTTGATTTACTTTTAAGCACATAAAAGTGTTTCAGCTTGGTCATATTTAAAAATGAAGAGACTGGACAAAGTAAACTCCAAACACATTTTTGGCTCACATCTCTATGCTATTATGGAATACATTTCCAAGTAGATTTTATTTTCCCAAACCATTCCCTATTAATTAGAAATCTGTAGTTCAAGACTAAACTGCAAACCTTTGCAAAGATATTTAATAGCAATATAAAATTAATAATAATTTTCTTTAGTTAGTTCTGAACACTGATTCTTTAAGTAGTGACATTGAAGAGGACATAAAGATAAATATAAAATCTCCTATGTATAAAGGCTTCAAACACCGCCAAGTGGTCAACCTTCCTTTGTGGGAAATAAGGGCTAAGAATTCAGATGCTTCTGAGTGTTTGACATCCTGTGTCCCCTCTGAATATTGACCCTTAGAACAGAAGAAATTACTATAATAATCTTTCATGTGTGTCACCTTAAGACTTCTGAAATTCATTAAAGAACAAGTAACTAGAAGTCCATTTTCTCTCAGACCAGCTAATTTTGTATTCTAAAGGAAGAACTGGAGTACCTCCAAAGTCTAAGCATTCTAGATTCTTCTTCATATGACTGATTCTAAATCTTATAATCTGTATTTTAAGAACACATGTTTCAAAGACTTTGGACCATCCTTGACAAGAGGGTAGCTTTCCTCTTTATCTTTATTTCTCTCTAGCATTGAACTCCTGTGCACAAAATAATTAAGACCCAGGCAGTGTCCACATTACTCCTGATCAGATTGAGGCAATGTTTGATGGCCTCTTTAGAAACATCCCTGTAAACAAGAAAGGGACAGATTACATCATCTGGTTGGTGTTAAAGAATGGAGCAGGTGAAGACTGGCAAGACTAATAGGCTTTATTTCATTTGAACAAATTACTCTTGGACTCCTGGTCTCAGAGCCTGCATTAGTGAACCAGCTACTCTCATGTATCAAGGAGACATATTCCACCTTGCATAAAACCTTTCCATTAAAAACTCACCTTGCTATGGGAGTTAACAGTCTCTTAGGCAGTATTCATCAGCAGTGACAAAATTTGCCTAGTCTTCCTGAATAATCAAACAAACAAAAGGGAAATGTGGGCTACTTCGATCCTTCTAGACCCCCAGGCCCTCATCTCTGTTAGTAGAAAGTGCATCCTGAATTGTATAGAAAAAACTGTCACTCCCTTCCCGTTATGACCATTGAACGCAATGGTGTGCTCAAGATCATGGTGGAAATAAATAAAAATGGATGTGTGAAGAGTGTATTTTATACAGAGAAACATTTGTTGATGGTTTGAATATAAAATGTGAGAAACAAAGAATTAAAAAAATATACTTAGATTTGATGGTGCCATTTTCTAATACGGGAGCAGCTGAGGAAGAACAGTTTTGTGGGACTAATCAATTGTTTTTCTTTGGATTTATTAGGTTAAAGATCTTGACATCTAAGTAAAGCTGTTGAACAAGTCGTTGAATCTCAAAGGAAAACTCAGAACTAGATATATGAGGTATAGAATTTGACAGTATCATTTGCTGGTTTTTAATGACCAGGAGAGGAGGACGTTTTCCAGGAATAAGAGAACTAGGAGGCCACAGTTCACTTGCAAGGAACTCCAGTATTAGCTGTAGAGGAGACAATATATGAAAATGTATAGCCAGAAGGCAGAGGAACTAGGAAATTAGGAAATCAAGCAAGGAAAGTGTTTCAAGAAGGAAGCAGCAGGATCTTTGCTAAATACTATTGTGAGGTCCAGCTAGTTAAGGAAAGGGCTGTGTCCATTACATGTTTTCAAAATGGAGATATCTAGGGAATCTGTCAAGAATTTAGTGAAATGACAAGAAAGAAAGCCCTGACAGGGCCAAAGAACAAATAAAGTTTAGTTTCCAAAAATATGGCAGACCATGCTGCAGAGAAATGTTTTCTTGTATGGGACACCTAAACATAATTATGTAGTTATTTTCAAGATACTTAATATCTATTTATTAAGTGAATAAATAATTGGCTTCCTGCTTCCCTAAGCAACCCCAAGTAAGCAATCATCTAATTCCCCATCCTCTTTCTTTTTAGCAACCCCGCCTCCCACCACCCTGCCCAATTTCATGAAAAGATCACATCAAAAGTTAGATCTCTTTTCCATATTTTTGTATATGAATTGGGTAATTTCTCTGACAATCTTTTTGAACCTCTCTTTGTTCTATAAAATGGGGATGATTTCATGGATATCAGAGGGCTGGGTGATACATGGTGGGCACTTACACAGGAGAACATTATCTCATTCTAACTAAGAATGATCTCTACAAAGGAGAGCCAAGTCTGAGATCCTGGGAGGCTAGGCAAATGTGAATCATAGTCCTTACTTTACCTCTTTGTGTCTTCCTTGGATTGCCTTAGCACTTAACATCCTGCTCACTCCTGGAGGGGCTGGCTGTGGAAGAATGGATCACAAACCTGTCCTGAATTTGACCAGCACACTGAGGCTTTGCTTACTTATCAGGTCCTATTTGACAAACGTGATACTGTCTGAAGTCCATACTGTCATGCCTAGATGCCACCAAGGCCAGCAACCTACTGGGAGCCTATATCTCCTTTAGGGTAGATAGAATCCTCTCTGGTTGGCCATGCAAAGAATTGAAATCAAACATTGTGGAGCCGCATGCATCCCTTGGTGAGAACAGCCTTGGATTCTCTAGTGACATGTAGCCTGAGAATTCCATATAGGTTCTTTACTCACCCACTTAAAACAGTTTTAATTATTTCCTCTCTATTCATTACAGATGGTCTTAAAATTTTTGCTTCTACCATCACGTGATTTAAGAAACTCCATGAGACAGGCAGTCTGTTATATTTACCCTGTCTTTACCCAATATAATCTGATTTCTTTTCTGAAATTTCAAGCTTTCTTCTATTATTTCCCTTCTGTGTTGAGAAGTTTCCTTCGCCATTTTTTGTGGGAGGACGTACTAACAATAACTTTGTTTTCCTTCTTCTGAGAATGTGTTTCCCCATCATTCCTAAAAGAAATTTTCATCAGAAACATAATTTTCAATTAATAAGTTTATTCTTTAGTTTGTGAAAATACATTTAGTTTATGCTATACTCACTTGACTACTATTTCAGATGAAAAACTTGCTCTTTTTCTAATTAATGTTTCTTTATAAATAATGAGGCATTTTCTCTGACTATTTTCAAGATGTTTTGTTTTTAGTTTTCAAAGTTCACCTGTGAGATCCCTTGGAGTGGAGTTTCCTAGTAAGATACACAGATACTTGAATCTATAGTTTTATGTCATTGACCACATTTGAAAGTTATTAGCTGCTATTTCCTCAAATACTTTAGTCCCATTCTCTCTCTCTTCTTTCCTCTTGAGACTGATGATGATATTCATTTCTTTGTTATTTTCTGAGTCATTGCTCATTATGTGTGTATTTTCTTTCTATTGTTCAGATTAAGTAAATTATGATTTCTCATCAAGTTCACAGATGCTTCTGTCACATCTGCTATTAAATCTTGCCAGTTTTTCTTTTCTCCTAGATATTATATTTTTGAATTTTAATGAGTCAGTATTCTGCTTTTACTGAGGTGATATCAACAGGATTCAGCAGAAAATAACATATCCTTCTACTTGGTCCTCATGTTAAACTTCAGTGGGAGAGCAGTTAGCTAAACAACGATTAAGCAGGATCCAGGGTCTTATAATAGAGCATCCAAAACATTGCATGGAATCTAGACTCATAGTATAATATCTTAATTGTACAAGATATAATATTATTTGTCACCAAAAACTAAGAAAATCACATCATGAATGAGAAAAACAAGCCGTAGACTCTAATACCAGGTGAACCAAATGTTGAAACAATCTGACAAATATTTTAAAACAGCCATCATAAAATGTTTCTGTTACAATTTTTCGAGAGAAAACAAGTGAGCACTCTTTGGAAGTATTTTAGGCAGATTTATTACACGCGTGGTTTCAGCTGGAATTTCTTCCTCAAAGAGCTGAGCCCAGGTTTCTGGTTAGAGCATGCTTATATGGGCTAGAGCAAATGCAGGAAGAGAGGGATGTAAATTAGGGGAAGGGGTTTCAAGCGCTGGAAGTTCTTTGTCTATTGGCTACATTCCAGCAGGCTCAGGTTACAGGAGGTGTCATGGCTTTGCTTCATAGTTGCTGCAAGTGGTAGGCAGGCCTTTTCCCACATTTCATTAAGTAATTATAGATTATCTGAGGCAATTGAAAAAGTCAAATGCTGTGTGTAAGTTCAGTTCCGTGCTGGGCCCTGTTGACAGCAGGCCTCACCTACAATTTCCTCATAGCTTGTTCTGCCTCCTTGGAGGAAAACTGCCTGTTGGATCCTGCTGGTGTTCTCCTGGGGAGGGGTGAATAAGGTTTTTAGGTTCCATTCCAAGGGGGATGGAAAAGTACTGGTGGGGAGTGTTAAGCCCAGGCGTTCTTGTTGGTCAGGTTGTGACCTCCACGTGCATTGGCTCCACAAGACCAAGGGCCTTATCTGTCTGAGTCACTTCCACCTGCATTGCCTAAAACAGATCCTGGAGAAATCCTTAGACTTCAGGACTCTGGCAGTATGTCTCAAAACAACCCTCCAAATAAGACCACAACAACTGATAATAGAAGGCATGGATTGGTGGAGCAGCAGTTAGGTCATTCACCTCCGAAGGATGCAGCCACATAACCCTGGGTTTGAGTCCTGAGTTCAAGAGGGAACAACCAGAGTGAACAACTAAATACAAGTAAAATAAAATGCTGCTTTCTCCTCCCTCTTTCTGCCTGCCTGCCTACTCGCTTTCATTCCTGCCTGCACCTTTCCTTTCAAAAACAAAACAAAACTGATCATAGATGTAGCCACATCAAATTCATAAAAGAGCAACTGAAAATCCTCACCAATGCATTCACCAAAAACCTTACCCAGATTATGCTACCAAACAAAGGCTTGTAGATATCAACATGAAAAAGTCTAGAATGCAGATTTGGTTTCAGAATCAAAGAATCAGGCACTGATTCCAGAAAAGATCAGACCCTGAGGACTTAGATCAAGCCAAGATCATCCTGAAAAGATTCAAGGGAGAGAAAAGAGTTGGTCTTGATCAGCTACACTGTCACCTAATGTGCACCCTCATCGAGGCATTTACTTAGAACGGTTATCTCAGGACTGAGTCCAGAGAGCCACTTGCTAAAGAAATTGTGCTTCTAGACTCAAGAATCCAGATTTGATTAGGCTTCATGCTCTCGGGAAAAGTTGAAAGGATTTTATAAAATGCTGGCAGGCACCAGTGGAGTGCTCTCCAAAGACTGGCACACTGAACAGGAGGAAGTTACAGATTTTATAGGCAGGGCTTTCTGGGGGTAGGCTAGAGTAAGGTTGTCATGGGTCTCTGGAAGTTTCCCATTACTGGTTTCTGCTCATTGTGTGATAAGCAAGTCTGTTAATGATTGAGCTAAGCAGAAGTTATTTACAGCTTGGGGCTTGGACTGGTGAGATAGTTCAGTGGATGCTTTTTTCCTCTCATTGTTTAGTGGAGGCTTATTCCCTGAGCCTTATTTCCTCCTCACTCTGAGATGAGAGAGTTCAAGGCATAAAAACTACACATGTTGGTACTGACCTCATCTCGTTTCTCTGGAACCAGAACAGGGTGAACAGAGAGACAGTCTATTTAATGTCATTAGCCTGGGTATAGAAGAAGTCCCCAGCTTCTAGCCACCATGGGCCAGCTGTAAAATGCAGCACTGAGCTATCAGGCGCCTTGCAGTCTGGGCTGGCTGGAATGTAAGACAGCAGAATAAGTTACCGGGCCAGATAAAAGGACTCTTCTTTATTACCTGAGAATGGAGTCTTATGTGCATTTTGCAAATATGTGTTTCATAAACTGAATCCTTTGTATTGCCCATGTGAAGAATTTACAAATAACTAACTTGGATTCTGCTTGTAATTCCTGTTCTAATTTACACCTCCCCTCTCCTGCATGCTTTATAACCTTATATAAATGTATTCCCAACTCACTTGTTGGCTCAGGAATCCAAACCCTGAGCCCACACGTAATAAATCTGCCTTCACTGCTTCTAAAAGAGCACACGCTTGTTTACCAGTAAAGAGCCGTAACATGGGCACCGAATCTTTCTTTTCTTCTTTGGAACATACCCCTCCAATTGTCTTTGAGCTTCTCCAGGAGCTGAATCTTGTGGGATGGCAAACAGAACTTCAGGATGGAGCAGAGACTGACACCAGGCACCACATGGTCTTTCTGACTCAGCCTGGCTCCAGGGTTCATATCACAAAGACAATTAACTAAACTTATGACCATTTTTTCAGTTTTCATAGTAATGATGAATTTGATGAGGGGACTCTGGGGTCCAGCATCGAACAGTTCAAGAAAGAAGTATTGAGCCTTAGAGTGCATGGAGGAGAAATAAAGCAAAGCATGAGGCAGTCTCCTGGGCAGTAAGAGCTACCCTGATTGCTATGAGATTCCTGCATGTATACGCCTCCTTTAGCCTGAGGACAGACTATTGATGAGCAGGGACTTCTTTTTAATCTCAAAGACCAGGACATCTCTGCACTTGGCTGCCGTTGAGATTGGAAGAGAGAGAGACTTCCCATTTTAGTTCTAAAAGCTTCTGACTCCAAAAGGAATTTGGTTCAGTCTTGTCAGCAGTGCCCCTTTCTCCCTGTCTGTGTAGTAGCTTCAGCTCTTTTGGTGGTCCCAGGTCCTTGTTGTCTTGGCTAAGACATTAAGTTGAATATTGCAGGAATCCTTAACGAGGAGATAAGCTTTGACCTCTTAGACCTTTAGTGCTCAGGAAAGGGCCTGTCTGGTGACTCAGATAGGTAACATTCAATTCTGAACTCTCCATCCATCAGATTCAGATGAAAAACCATCAAAGGATATGTGAGTATAGCAATTTTTTTCCTATCCCTGGCCCTGATGTTTGTGATTTTAATAGAAATGTATTACATAAAATAAATATAACAGATCCTCAGGAATGCGCCATAGATACACATAGAATCAATATGTTAGACCTCACTAATTGGGAATGAGAGAGCAGCTACTAGACAGAATTAACACACAAGTTGCCAGATTTAGGGTTGTTTTTTTTTTTTCTTTAAAACAATGCACTTCTGTTACTTCTAAGTGAAATCAGGAGTAAATATAATGAAAACATCTGTAACTGGCAATTTATCCTTTCTGCACATGAAGATTGTGGGGGTTTTCGGGTCGATCAAAGAATCCACGGCATAGTTAGAACAGTGAGCAAGCAGAGGTTTAATCAGAAGGTAAAGGGATGGAGCTGACCAAGGGAGGTCCAGACCCCATGGGTTCAGGGTCCCTCCACATACCAGACAGGTGCAATGAGTAAGCAAGTTGGGGGTCCATTAGTGGGGAGCAGAGAGAGAGGATGGAGCCAGCCAAGGGAGGCTGAGACCCCCATTAGCAGGGAGGCTGACTGGAGGCCTTGCTGGTGGCCTGAGTTTTTAAAAGAAAATCCCACAGGATGAGGAAGGGGGATGGGGAGAGGAGTCTGCAAACCTGGTTTCAGTTCCTGATTGGCCAAGGTGACATTGTCCTTTGAAGTTACTGGTGGTCTTCTTCAACTGATGTCATTATTTTATTTCTTGGTAAGAGTCTGTGCTGGTCATGTACTACATGTCCCACATGTGGACTTGTCCATCAGCTTTCCTTACCGATCCGGGTGCATCCATGACTGGGTGCTGGCGCCAGAGGCAATTCACTGCCCTGATAGCTAAACTTTAATCCCTGGTCTAAGGCTTGCTCCTGTGGGAGGTTCTGACAAAGATGACTAAAGTTTTGGAAAAGATTTCGAAAGCGTGTTTTGACTGTAGGTTTAACATTTCTTCTCATATTTATCATGTTATAAAGTAGATTAGAATTTTCTTTTTTACTTTGCTGAGCTAAAGGCATAAATATTTTGTTTTAGTCAACAAAAAAATAGTGTTCCTTATACTCTCCAAAGTTTATTTTGTTACCCTGAGAGCAATGTGCTACAGCTCATTCTGAGAGGAAGGCAAAATAAGAGAGACACCTCAGACTGGCTCACACAGCTGCCACCGTAAACCAGCAGTCACTTGGATTTAGGAGATTCCTTTTTACAATAACCTCACACATCTACAGTATCCCATATTGTGAAAAAAAATTAGAAAGTTAGTTTTAAAATACTTTTACATCTCTCACTTTCTTTTTGCTGACAACCCTATGTAAGGATGAAAACCTATTCTAAAAATTCATAGCTCATTTATGTCAGAAAAAAAGAGGTAAAAATTAGGTTTCTTAATTCAGTATTTTGCCAAGAGTTTTTATTCTAAGTGCTCTGGGGCAGGAGCTATTTCTTGTGTGGGGGGGAAAAAGGCCTGCTCACTGCTTCCAGCAGCAATGAAGCAAAGTCAAAAACATCCTGTGACCTGAGCTTGCTGGAATTTTGCCAGCAGACAAAGAACTTCCCGGGCTTGAAACCCCCTCCCCTAATTTATATCCCTCTCTTCCCGTGTTTCCTCTAGCCTACATACATGTGCTCTAACCAGAAGCCTGTGCTCAACTCTTTGAGGAAGAATCCCAGCTGAGACCATGCGTGTTATAAATCTGCCTAAAATACTTCCAAAAGAGCCCCTCTTGGTTTATCCCGAAGAACCGTAACACTTCAACATCTTTTTATTCCGTAAAACATTGCCTTACCCATCATGCCCACTAAATGTATAGGATTTAACCACAGATGGTAATTGCTGCCATTTACCCCTTTCTAGAATTTTAGGTCTTGTTTCAAACGACTAGACCTTGGAAAGTCTTGCTCATTACCCCTTTTATGTTTATGAAGGTATTATTTACAAACACTGAAATTTGCCAATTTTAAATGCAGTTTGATGACTGCTGGTGATTGTATAGAATCTTGTTCCATCATATAATCAAGATACAGCATAGTCCTCTTACCCTAAAGTTCTCTTGAGCCCCTCACCTCAACACCAGCTCTTGACAATTGATTCACTCTCTTATACTATCATTTGCCTTTCCTAGAATTTCATATAGATAATTGTACAGTACATTGTCTTTTGGATTTAAGTTCTATTTTTATTGACTTTATGATCATAGTGTCATTAGCCTCATTCTATTAATTCAGGAAAGATAACCACGTTCAGCTTTATCTACTAGGTTATAATGTCTGTAAATCAGCTATTTTAAAGCAAAAAAAAGTTAATTGCACAATAAAGCACTATAGGCAAGTGCTTATATAATGCCAACTGCTATGAGATTGATGGCAGGGATACTGTGGTTCTTACTTCTATTTGAGTCTTTTTGTATCACAGAGTCCTCTTCCCACCCTACCCAACCCCCCAAAATAAGAGAACATTTGAATTTTATAATATAGTAACAATCTTTCCTGTGCTGAGTGAAAAGTCATCAATATATAGATACAATTTCAAAAAAGAAATGCAAATTAAAACGAGTAGTTTCTCCACTTAGCTGTTATTTGTTAGGTAACTTGGCATATGAAGGGGCTGGAATGAAGAACAGGAGAATGCCTTGGTCAGCCATACTTTGCAATAGCCAGATAAAAATCTGACCAATGGAAGACCAGCACATACATTTTTGTGGTCAAGGAACAGAATCAAGAAAACAGTCTGATTGATCCAGCTTCCACCTGTTGACTATATAGGCACACTAACCAGTCTGACTAAAGTAACTCTTACCTCACTGTAATTTGTTTAACAGTTTATTAACATATGTTGACATAATTTGTTTAACATAAAATTATATATGAGTACATACATTTAGGTCCTTATAACAGAGTGAATTATCCAGTTGAACATGTGTAGTTGAAGAAGCACCTATTCCTGGAAAAGACACCGTTTTTTCCTGGAAATCCTTACCCAGGAACACTCTGGGACACCCCTGGGGCAAGAACAGCAAAAGAACCACATTTACAAAATGTGCTTTCCAAGTAGGACAGGTGTCGTATTCTCTCCAACCCTGTCCACTTCTCATTGCCTTGAGGAATGTGCCTTCTCTTTTGCTTGCTGCAATAAAGCTTCCACTTGCTTCCAACTCTCTGTGTCTGGAGTGATAATGATAATGTTACCTGTGGACACAAGGACCTGGGCTCTGTGTTTTTCCCAAAGCCCACATGCTTACGTATTTACTAAGTACTTCTACTTTTTCCAAAATAGTTTTTTTGCATTTTTTCAATAAAATAAATCAATATCCACTGTACGAATTTTGAAAAAGATGTATGAAGGAACATGTTTATTTTAAATATAAGGTGCTCACTGTTGAGTATACTTCTTTTACTTGCTATTATGATGAGGATATTTGTCATTCAATTTTCTGCCATTTCTTTTCCTCTTAGTACCTGGAAAGGACCCAAAGCCGTTATACCACAGATGACCTCAGTATTATTTCTTATCAAACTTACAGGTAGTAGTTATACTTGCTGGAACCAAAATATGAACTCAACATGTGGCACAAAGCTCCACTCAGTCCTGGGGCTTCTTTGTTTAAAAACGTGCATATTTTCTGAGTGTCAGATACACAGATAGGTAATAACAGGCAGCTTGAAGTGTGGGACCATGGTGAGATTTGCGAGTCTTCCTGCCTTGCTTTCAACATGTGCTACCAGGTGGGGTGAGGGAAACATTTATGTTTTTAAAATGATTTTGGACCTGCACAGAAAAGGATCACAATATGCAGTGAGTCTGGTAAAGGAGCTCCCAAGTCGAGAAAGAGAATCAGGAACAAGTCACCAACAACAGGCTACTGATCTTAGCAAGATAATTTATTTTATGTTGCCTCTCATGGCCACATGAAGGATTAAAAGAAAACACGCAAATTTGTGAACTTCATTTCTTTCAATCATAGAAATGTTATGCCTGAAAAAGCCTTAATCTCCGGCAGGTTGTAGAGAGGGGCCTGTCCAGACCTCTTAATGGCTGACCCCCAGAACTGACCACATTGTCCCCCAAGGCTAGCCATTTGACTTTCTTAGGCGCCACTGAAACATTTACTTTCCAGTGTCTTAAACTTCAGTGCTTGGTGAGTTATAGTATTTATAGAGAGAACTTTCATTAAAAAATAATAAATGAGGACAGTCATTCAGCCTGATAGCTCAGGTGTTGAGCCTGAGGCTGGATGTAGACCAGGTCAAGTCCAAGGATCTGGGGTCCCAACTTGGGCCTGGCAGGGAAACAACCAAAACAAATAAAAAACAAATAAATAGAAGTGCTTCCTTCTCCCCTTCCTTCCTCTCTCCCTCTCTCCCTTCCTCCCTCCCTTTCTTCCTTCTCTTCATCCTCTCTTATCTTCTTCTCTTAAATAAAAGAAATGAGTGTCACTGGTTTTGATTATATATATAATATGTATATATTTATATACATATATAAATACATAAATACTCAGATATTTTTTGATCTTTTTTTCTGTCATATTAATTTTTTCCTGGAACATTGTCACCTTTAAAGAAACTTCTCTGTCCTCACTGAAGGAAAGATTTTTCCCATCAGAGTCAATATTAATTCCTGAACTTGCCATGAATATGGCTCACACTATCAAATTAGATATTTAGAATGGGTTGAACCAGAAACAGGCCCCAAATGGATATATGTACAATGAGGTTCTTTCCTATGAGGAATATTAATAGACTCCCTGGAGCTAGAATCTCACATTTAAAAAACTCGTCAGTAATAGTCTCACTACTCATTGAATATTCGTTAATGATCTGTGTCTCACTCACAGAAAACCAACAACAATGAAACTGATATTTTTTATTTTGTACTGGGATGCAGTAATGGCCCAATTATGTCCAGCCTTGCCTAGTAAAGGGTCTCTCTAATTAGTGGATAGAAGTTGCAGGGAAGCTGTGACCTTTTGTTCCTTCTTTTACTAATGGGAAAGGCCTTGTGCAGTGTGAGGGTGGACCTAATGAGAGTTCTTCCAAAATCCTCTAAATAGAGTAATAAACATTTTCTGACGGCTGTTGATTTTTCCGAGAGATAACCAGAAGACCATTCTGTCGTCCGCAGCAGGTGAGCAGGCTGTGCTACACTCCACCGTGTTATTTCTTCCTTTAAACTTGTGATCCCTCTCTGGCTTTCCTCTGTAAATGAAGATGGATGGAAGGATGGGAATGGCTTTGACAAGTTTCTAGTGATCCTGTTCTCAGGAAAAGCATCTAGATAATCAAAAGGGACACGTGTGGCCTGAGTTTCACTTCAAAAGGAAGTACAGTGTCTTTCAGATTATGGACAATTCCAAGGTCAAACTTAATGCAACATGCAGAGAAAATATTACAGAAGTAAGAAGTCTCCTGAATTGGAAAAAGGAAGTAGCCAAGAGAAGAAATCAAATGGGTATTAACAGGAGCTTCTATATCGCTGGCACTTCCCAGGCCTTGGGTCTAGGTCAGATAGCACAGTGAAAATAACAATACAGGGGCACCCTGGTGGCCTGCTGGGTTAAATAAGGCACAGTTCGCATACATCTCAAGGAAGGACCCAGGTTCAGGACCCTGGGACTGGAGAAACAACCAATGATCAACAACTGAATAATATAAAGAAATGCTCCTTCCTTCTTGCTCTTCCTACCTGCCTACTTGCCTTCATTCCTGCTTGCATCTTTCCTAAAAAAACAAACTGAGACAAACAAAAACCAATAAAATAACAGTACACACATGGCATGGCAAGCTTATTAATACCACTTGCATTCTACTTCCTAATACTTCTTCATTCTATTAGCTTCTTTCCATCCTACAACCATTACCTTGATCCAAAGCTCCACTATTGTCATTTTTCCTTGTCAAGTTAGTGCATATTATTGGTACCTAGTGGTTAAACAACTAAACAGCCTACAAGGCACAGGATGGACCGCCCCCATCCCTCCTGACACAAAGAACTGACCCTAAATGTCAGTTGTGCTAAGATTGAAAAACCCTGGACTCTAGTCCCAGTCAAACCCAAACCCTCATCTTGAATCACTTCTCCCTGACTTTAGCTTCATGCATGTTGTTTTCTTTTTATTTCACAAATGTGCTAGCATATCCCCCTTTTCCAATCCTTTGTTCATGTTATTTTCTCTGAGGTATGTGGTCTCACTCCTACAAGTTCTCCTACTCATCATCTAAATGTTACTGCAAAGTCCCTTCCTCAGGGAAATCTTCCTCAGTTTCTCATATACTGACAAGCATAGTTAGGTCATTTGAAAACCCAGATAGCGTTTAAAATCTGAAGTATGGGCAGCTAGTTGCCCAGCGAGAGGGCGCTTTGATGGACACCAATTCTGAAAGAGTCAAAGTAGGCATGACTAAGTGCTGGTCCTTCCTACTTTAAGTTTTCTGTTTGAAATGATTATTCAGTGATACACTTTTTACTCAGATAAGTACTGAGCATCCTCTATGTTCCATGGATTATGTCAGGTAAGAAAACAGGAATACAAAGATGAACACTGATATGCTCTCATATTGTTTGGTATCCATTCAAAGTGCTATATCAATTGAATGAAGAAGAGCAGACAGGGAAATGACTAGTCTAGATTGGTGCTCACAATCATAACTACTTATTAATTATTTACTAAATGCCACGCATTGTGCAAGGTGCAGGGGATACAAAAGCAGATAGAGCACTATTTTTATTCTTTATAAATAGAAATAACAGCTTATTTTATTAGGCTTTACAGTTCCTTCACACAAATTATCTTTCATGCATCATCACATTTTCTCCATGAATTGTGTATTATAATTAGTCCCAAATTAACAGAAGGAGAAACTGAGCTTTAGATAAATTAGCTAATAGAATGATTTTTAAAATTGAGGTAAATTTTATTTACCAAATAATGTAAGTTTTGATGTGCAAGTTTACTCTTTATCAAATATATGACAACACATCCTACCCACCACAATTTCCAGTGATCTTCCACCACTGTCCACTGGACCCCCATGATCCCTTACTCCCACCTCAACCTCCTTTCCCTCTGGTAATCTGTTGTCAGAGTCCAAGGTTTAGTCTTTGTTTACTTTGTTCATTTTCTCTGTCGTTTGTTTTTTTCACATATGAGTGAGATCATCTGGTATTTATCTTTCTCCTTCTGGTTCCCTTCACAGCATAAACCCCTCTAGTTCCATCCATGTTATTGCAAATGACAGTATTTCATTTTTAGGGCTGATTAGTCTTCTAGCATATATATAGATGATGTACAACATGTGTGTGTGTGTGTGTGTGTGTGTGTGTGTGTGTGTGTGGTAGAAGACTATTCAGCCCTAAAAATGAAATACTATCATATATATATACGCCGCATCTCCTGCAACTATTTTATCTTTTGATGGATAATTAGATTGTCTCTATGAGAATATTTCTTGAATGGAGGTCCCAAATCTGGTTTATTTCATTGTTATAAATCCAGTGTCTGACATGTAATAGCTGGTCAATATATATTTATGCATGAAAGTAGATACCTTTGCCAGAGATCATAAATTATCATGTGATTAATTAGCATTCCCCGCCATTAGAGGCCAAGTTCATTCTTCCATATCACAGTGCTTTTGGCAATCATAAAGTCACATCCTTGAAATGGCTGCATTTTTGCCTTTTCTTAATGTCTGTCAGTCTGCTGGGTGGTGATCTCTGAGGTATGAGAAGGAGATGTATAAGAGCAAAGGGGAAACGAGGCATGTGGACACAACAACAGGGAAGCTCACAAGTCATCATTGCTCTCTTTCTACCTTAAGTTAATTGAGACTCCTGGAATATCAGGTTGGTTATTTAATACATCTCTTTAGCTTTGTGTTAATGGTAAAGGTACTCAATTTTATACAGAAATTATGACAGAGGAAAACTTCTACAGCAAAAGGAGAATTCTTTAAAGTTTTGCTTTATTTTCACAACTATAAGCATATATTTCAGTGAGATCTCTTCTGCTATATATAAAGAATTTGATTGCTTTATAAAGCCCATGTTAAGCACTTGCTGTTAACTGTAGTTGACTTTTCAAAACAGAGGCATTCATTGAAGTTCAAAACAGGCACTCCCTGGTGGCCTACTATATAAAGCCACTGGATGTAGTCCACATGCATCTCAAGGACCCTGGTGTGAGAGGCAAGGTCAGGTGGAGCATCCAAGGTGAGCCTCTAAATAAAATAAATAAACTGATTTTTTTTTTTTTTAAGTTCGAAACCACTTCTAAGGAACTCAAGCAAAATCCAGTCTCACTTCCTGGGTTCTCCATTTTAGAAAGGACAGGCAGAATTCCAGTGATGCTATCTTCTCACTCTGTCATAAGTACCTGCCACTCAGAGCTCTGTTGAGGTGCTTATGACAGAGCCCAGTACGAGTTCCAGTCTGGGAAATTTCTGGCAGGATTGGGAAGACAGAAGCAGGCTGAGTTCTTGTTGATCTCCATGTAATTTCCAAGTATCACTTACTGGGTAAATGAAAATAATGGAAATGTATTATTTTCCCACATGGAAGACTAGATGTTTGAGGTCAGGTGGCAGCAAAGTTGGCTCCCTCTACTTGCTCAGAGGGAACACCTGTACATGCTTCCCTCTTAGCTTTGGGTGGTGGCCCCAATCCATGGTGCTCCTCGACTTGTAGACATCAGCACAATCTCTGCCTCCATTGTCACAGAGCATTCTCTCTGTGTGTTTGGATCCCAAAGTCACCTATTATTGGATTTAGCATCCTCTCTAATCCAGTATGACTGGCTCTTAACTTGACTACATCTGCAAACACTCTAAGTAAGATTGCATGCACAGGGAGATTAGAACTTCAAAACAACTTTGCGGTGGAGACAATTCAACTCATAACAACCTCTGCTCTGCTCTGCTCTGCTCTGCTCTGCTCTGCTCTGCTCTCCGTGTTTCTTCTGCCCTTTAACTCAACTGGCTAGCCATTCTTGATAGCAACAGGATTCACAATCCTAATGCTGCACGACTTGAGAACTTGCTGGAGTGTTTCTCCCATAATGAACATGTCTGGGCCAATGACGACATGAATCAGAAGGACTGCTGGTCCTTTGGTTGCTTAGAAGGTGGGAGTGGGTGGGATGAAAGTGTGTGGGGATCAGTGCCTCTCTTGTCTCATCATCCCCAGACATTCTGGATTGTATCAGTCCTTGCATCTATTATTACCATGTCTCTGAGCAATGCTTAATACCATTTATGAAAAATGTGTGGTCACTTTGCATCCTTTTTCTTATCTTGCTCACTGTTTGTTCTCTATCTCATTCACATTCAAACAAAAGAAAAGACAAAATTAAGTAGTTGCAACTAAACATTGATACCATCAAGTTCAAAGTCTCTCTTGGGGTCCCTTGTGTAAAACATTTACCCTTCTCAATACTTCTCAGGACTCTGTGACTCTGAAAGGAGGGGAAGAAGTTTTGCTCGCATTGCAATGCAACTTGGAACTGATCGCTATTTTTTTAGAGTACTGAGGTGACAATTTAATATTCATACACAGTTCTAAGGGAGGCAACATACTGTGATGACAGGGTTTTCATGTTTTTCATGCCATAGACACACTGTAAGCTTGAACAACAATACTGACCTCACAAATCCTATCTGCTTTCAAATTAATTTAAGAAAGCCACACTTTACAGTTTACTGTGCAATCTGAATTTAATTTTTATAGAATAATAAAGTCCAGAGTTTGAAGGAAAAAATGTTTTTCTGCTGAAATGGGAGCAAAAATAGAAGGAAATGATAACCTCTAATCTACACCTACATAACAAGAAGCAGATGAAAAGCTCTGTTTTTGTTTTTGTTTTTAACAGCATTTTATTTATTTAGTTCATCCAAACTGCTAGGCCACAGGAGAATGCAAAACAAAACAAAAAAAGCTCTTTGCTTTGTTAGCATTTTCTCCTGAATATAGCAAAGATCTTTAAAGGGAAAGCAACTTATAATATTTTTAACACAAAATATATTTCTGTGTATTGGAAGAGCTTTTCTTCAACTGCCTTGGCTGAAGTTGAAATTTCAAGGAGGAAATCACATTAAAATTGGCATGAAAAATACCAGCTGCTGTGAAAATATTCCCATCTTGCCAGTTTCCTTAGTTATTTTGTGTTATTTTTCCCACACGACAATCTTGTTATTGTCTTAATGTTTTGACAGACAAATCAATTTCCATGAACAAGTTCAAATACAACTATCATTAAGTAGAAAGGAGTGGTCAATTCCAAATGAAGAACTTAACTACCACTCCAGGATGCAGTGCAAAGCATAGGGAGATGTGAAATCTGGAAAACTGTTCTGTGTCCCTCTGTGCTGGCTCTGTTTTAGGAGTTCTTTTCTCCCTCTCAAGTAGAACACCATCTTCTGGCCTCCCTTTCTCATTCTTTATTTGCATGTGTTAGCCTTTTTATTGCAAATAGGGCTCTAAATCTTTCTTTGGAAATGGATATTGCACTGTGTGCCGGTGCATGTGTGAGAGCAGCTATCAATAATGTTAGTTATGAAAACCTGATCATAAGTGTTTTTAGTCCATTAGCCATTTCACTTTATTTATGTCTCCTTTCAGGCAGGATTTGAAGCCAATATTCAAAAGATGAAGTTTGGATGAAAAGCAACACAAAAGGGTATAAAACACTGTCACAGTTTTTCATGCGAGAAAATATTTCTTTCTTATATTATTTCTCCAAACAGCTCCTAACAATAAGCAATATCTGGGGGAATGAGGAATACAGAATGAATAGGCTAAGGTAGGTATTATTTAATTGTTCATCCATCCATTTATCCATCCATCCATCATCATCTATTTTTCATTTATTTTTATCTATCTCTTCTGTATCTATCCCTCTATCTATATATCTATCTTATCATCTATCATCTCTCTATCCCTTTTCTATCATTACGTTTAATTGCTTTTAACAAACATAACCAATTTTTTAAAAGTTGCTATTATGAGCCCCCAAAATGTCCCTATAGTCAATTTTGATATATTTTGCTCCATTTCAGCTCCTAACAGAAATTCAGGTCATGATTTATTAATAATATTCTGTTTACTCTTATTTGCTGTTTTGTCTTCCAAAGAGCGTGCAATATGAACAGCTGAACTTGCGTGGAGAAAATGTTTCTCATGCCTCTCCTGCTATATAGTGCCTGTCAACTCTTGAGACTGCTGGTATGTGGTTCTGGATTTAATGTATCCCTGAAGCCACCGCCTGATTCTGCCGCCCGGAGGAGCATGTGGAACTGTCATCCCAGGGACCCCTCTCAGTGCCTCACCCCAGCCATGGGGATCAGGGTGATGGAAATCACTCCCAGAGCTTTTCTTTTTATGTCACATGCCCAAGGATAACAAGGAAAGAAAACAGGACTGGCGAGGAAAAACATGCCTCAGTAATCTTCCTTTGGTATCATATTAAATATTTGAAATATATTCCCTATCAGTATCTTAAATAGGAATAGAAATATATTCATATCATATATTCTTTTATATTGTAATATAAATGCAAAGGAGACTGCATTCTCTCCAGGAGGTTAATAGGCATTTGGGGCTCTTTTAAGAAAAGAATCAGATGTTTAGTCTAATATCCAATAACAGCAAATGATACTGTAATTCAGAGCTGGACCAAATACCTCTCTTGAGCTCTGCACATTTATTGGTGAGTCTCTGACTTTTACATTCATTTCCATTAATGACAATGCAGATGCGATGGTTTAAAGTCTCATGCAGACCCAAATGAAAGCTCCTTGAGTCACCTAGTCCTTCTCTATGGAATCATTTCTAATTGAATGTTAAGATCAAAGTTTAAGTTTATAAGAAAGAAAAACAAGTGCAGATAAATAGTTATTATCTGACAACCTTATGAAAATTCATGACCTGCCATTTTATCAGAGACCTTATAAGAATTCTAATTGTGAAGTATGCAGAGCTATTAAATGGCTAGTATGCTCCAGTCTCTTGATAAGAAGTGAGTTAAATAATTGTCCTGTTTAACTTGTGCTTGTTAACCTTTAAGGTCAACTAGTTTGAACATACGTTTAATGAAATCCTGGAGCCAGAATTTATGATACTGTTGCTGAATGTTAAATTGGACAATTTACATAAGCAGGACATTAACCTTCTGAGCACTAAATAGCATTTTAGCACTTAGCCGCTGGGGACAATAAGGGACATGTTCTATATATTTGTGATTAGCTTGCCTGGAAACTCTCATGATGACCAATTGGCCTACCAAGTTTAGCAGCATAATTAAATGAATGGACTCAGCCTAAGTAAATTATCAGTGCTGTGTACAGTATATCATTATAGTCCAAAGAAAAAAAAAAGATATGAATAATTTAATAATACATTACTAATTTATCAATGCTAAGTGACTTCGAGGTGGCTCTTTGTAGTTCATTGTTTTAAATTTGATATTTGATTTACTGCTTGTGTGATGCAAATGGAACCTATTTCATTTCTTACCAGAAATATATAGAAGCAGTAGGTTTGATTTGATTTTTTTTTGACGTGAGTGGTGGGGTGTTTTTCTTCTTTGGTGATAGTACAGCATACCTACCACTGTGCTCTGATTAGGAGGTAAACTAGTAATCTGTCACCATCAGATGTCCCTTCCACTGGGTAGCCTTCCTGAGGGGAGGGCACTCACCCCTGAGTTGTTCAGAAGCCCAGCTTGCAACCCAGCAGCAATTATCATTATGGCTTGGAAGGGTCAAGCACCAGGGAAAGCAATTTGCACTTCACCTAGGAATGTTCCTGCTGATTGTAGATAATTAATCCACCAACTGACTCCCTGGGAGTTGCATTCTGTAAACTCAGTCTCACTCTAGGGTCTATTGAACTTTAATGGCCAAGTGCCTACTTGGGGAAATAGTATGTCACCATGGAGTCAGCTTGGGCCTCTGCCCCTTAGACTTGTGAGGCAAACCTGGCCCAGATCTCAGTCCTCATCTGTGACAATCTTCCTCTTAGTTCTCAGAGGTCCTGGGGTTCTGCTTGCTGTGTTTCTCCCTCAAGCTCATCCATCCTCCCCGTCTCTTGTCCTGAGAGACCCTCAGAAGATTGTACTTAGCCCTTTAATGTGCTTCTTTCAACGCTGCCCACCTCCACCACATTGTGGAGCTAATGGTGATGGTGTGGGCAGCAAGGCGCTGAGCCCTTGACCGCTGGTGAGCTCAGCCTTCATCCTCCTTTCTCCTCATCACATTCTTCAAAAGACTAGTCCTCCCTGGGTCTTTGACTTCCTCCTTAGGTTTACCTTCTACCACCAAGAATCATCCAACTATTTCTTCAAATAAATACTGTCCCTTTTGTAAAGAAAAATCATAAATATTTTCATATCTGGACGCAAAGCACACCAGGAATATGACCCTAAGCAAAGCAGATCTTTGGCCACCATTTGGCTCATTTGCTGATGTTGCCAAACTCTTTGTTAGGTGTTCTGTTTCCAGCAGGTTGACTCATAATCAGCCTCCCAGTTTGTCCCAACAATGAGCAATAGCTACAACTATAATAATCCTTTATATTTTATGCTGTAGAGAATGCTTTGCTGTATATTATCTCCTCTGATCCTTATGAACCTGTGATGTAGAGTAGATACTATTTTACTAATTTCCTGCAAGCGAAATGGTGACTAAAAGATTAAGTGCTTTCTACAAAAAAAAACATTGCCTAGTTAGATTGTGGTCGAATTTAAAATTTGTGTTTGTTTCCAAATCCAGTGCTCCTGAGTTCGCATGCTCCATGTGTTCTCACCATGGTTCAGATCAGCAAACACTAATGTGCTTATTAATGTTAAAATGATTTTAATTAATCTATATACGTGATAAAGATAATTGGAACTATGCAAATAAGTGCATAATAAAAAGTAGTCTTTCTCTTGTATCAGGATTGCAATTACCCTCCCTAAAGATAATACCAGAATCTTGCAAATCTTTTCATTGGTATTCTCTTTTTTATATTGTATGCCTATCTTTTAAATAACATTTGGTAACATACCATAAGTATCAGTCACCACCCTGATTTTTCACTTAGTAATATGTCTTGGTGATTGATTCACATCAGCACATATTAATTTATTTAGTTTCTTTTAAAGGTTGTACAGTACTCTTGTATGTATTCGTAGTAATAACGCTCCTTTGTTTAAATCTATAATTTTGTCTTTTCCTCTTAAAATACTGTTAAAATCTTTGTAATAAATGGAATACCAATTTAGGTAATACCTGGAAGACTGATTTCTTACCTGTTAAGAATCACTTCTGGCATTATTCTTGGTCATGTACTGGTTACTCATCTTGGGGCCAAGCATCTCCATTGATAAGAGAGTAGACTTTCTATTGCTGTATTTTCTGTTTTGTTCCCAGTTGATTCAACTTCATTCCATCTCTCCAAACTAAGCAATCTTTGAGATTAAATAAACAGACTCAGTAATATAGCAGACCACTAGGAAGTTAATTATCTGCTGATAACTAATGTGGGCAAGTTTCCTAGAATCTAAGTTTTCCTTTTGCGTCTTCCCTATGTCATTAAAAATAGCACCAGCATCCACAGAATTGTGGAGGGTGGAATTACAAAATGCTTGTAAATCCATGGTTTCTTGTAAGCAGTCAAAAATCTTAGCTATCATCAATGATTAGTATTATTCGAATTTTCCAAGGTAATTTATTAGATAGTTAAGTCATTCTTGGACAAAACGTGGTTATTTATTTTTCATAACTATTACACAAGTGACAAATAGGAATGTGACTTGGTCAAAATAACAGCCAGAATAATCCTTTTGGCCTAACATCGCTTAGAATCTTGTTAGCAGATATGACCCAAGGTTTGGCAATGGCTATATACACATTGTTGAGTAAGAAAAGTAATACTGTCCAAATGAGCGCTTTCAAGGGAGATATTATACTAAAATGTTTTATAGCTGCGAATTCTCAATCATCTGACGGTCACTACTTTGCTTTGATTATTCATTTTGCATTATTCTGTAATGTAAAAGAACTCAGAAAGAACATTTGCTTTCGCTCCTCTGGAAAACTTCTCTGCCCCAATTATTTAGTAGTGGGAGAAAATTAAAGGAGAAATAGAATCAAGTTGCTTGTCTCTCTGATTGGTAGATGGTAGAAAGCTGAAATCATCCTGCGTCTAGAATTCTCTGAGGGCTACTCAGATTGAAGGTGCACCAGGATGTTTGATTCCCATTTGGTTTGTACCAACACTCTTCCCAGGCTGCAACTTTGCCTCTAGATGTTGCAGCAATTGACATGGGGTGATCTAGCACAGTGAAGAAAGCACTTGGATTTGGAGTTGGAGAACCTGAACAGGGGTCCTATTTGACTGCTTTTGCATACTGAGCGAGAAGTTGCTGGGTCAGGTTTTCATCTATCAGGTCTTATAAAAACACTGACCCCTCCCATCCACCCTCACAGGAGCAAGTGAGGTGATGAAAGCTTTTTGTGAATAAGAGCACTAGGGTAAATTTTAGTAATTATTGTCATTATGATTGTTATTGAGATTGGGGATAATGTTCAGAGTCCAAATAGTGTCTGAGGGCAGCAAAAGAAGTATTCTCTTGTTGGGAATGCTACACACTTGGGTCTACAGAATTAACTACCCCTTTATAGTGTTCCACATTCTTCTAGGAAAATGCCTTGTCAGTGTTTTCAGACTTCCTAGAGTTTTCCTATTGGCAAGATGTCTTTCTTCCTCCAGGATCCAGCATAAAATTTCATCCATGTAGCTGTTGACAATATTTCTGAATGATGCTCACAGCTTTGTCATCACTCAAGCTGGTGACTTTGGGCTGGCTCCACTGAAACCATAAAAGCTAAGTTTCTTTAAGTCCTCCCATCATCTTCCTTGCAGCCTATCTCCAAGGACCTCCAGCAAATCACCATTTATTCTAGAAGTGGAAGTTCCTTAGAACAACAGCCCTATCAAGAGGAAATGAAAATCTTACTGCTTGCAAAAAAACCCTATAAAATTTATTCCACTTTTAAGCTAAGTAGATGTGAATTTTCAGTTAGCCAATCATTTGTACTCTCTAAACTGACAATCCCTTCATAATATATTTGATACTCAAGAGTTAAGTGTGTCACTACTGGCTTATTTCTTTTTTCTCCCATTTTTCCTATATGGCTCAGTTATTTAAAGGCATTTCTGACCAACAGATGCAGCAAGGTAACATTCCTATATTTGCTTGTACCCATCTTTTGTGGCACTCTTCTCTCCAGAACATATGTATACATTTAAAAGTTCAGAATGATTAGGTATGGAAAATAACCATTGAGACAGGTAGACTGTTACCCAGATATTTATTTTAGAATCTGTTCTATCGGTTACATATTCATCCATTTAGATGGAGTTTGTCTCTTTTTGTGTTTGTTTGTTTTTTGGATTTTTTTTTTTTTTTTTTTTGCCATATTGCTAGCCAGACATTAAGGGAACATTAAGTTCAGGATATTTTTCAAATGATTCAAATATTTCATGGCCTTCTTTTTTGCCAAAATAATCTTAACTAGAGTGGCTTTTTAGTAAGCCTTTGATGCCTTACTAAGCAGACTCCCTTGTCTCCTGTTTGTTTCTCTTCTGTGTTCCCTGTGTTTTTTTTTTTCTCTTAATTTGAAATAAATTATTTCCTTGAGCGAGAATAACCTTAAGTTATTCTCAGTCAATACCAGACTAGAAATATATACAGACAGATGTTTTCATCTCTAAGGACAAACTCAAAGTATTTGAAAAATGAAAGTATCGGTGTGGTCATCTGAAAAGATTTGAAGAATTTCAATGTTATTACCACCACCACCCACTTTGCAAGGAAACTGCTCCCTGTTAACTAGAAGGGAAAGAAATTTCTCTGACTTTTTTTTTTTTTTCTGCTAAGCCCTCTTCAAGATAATCCTTTCATTGCTTTAGTAAGTCAATCACACTAACAGGTACCAGTTATCTTGTGCCTGCCTTGGGCTAAATAGAGCTGGTGACAAAAAATGTTTTCAGGTTGTCAGGTATTAATGTAAAATACCTCTAGACCTCACTGCTTATTCATCTTCATCTAGTTGACTAATGCTTTTCCCATGTTGTTACATGTTGGTAAATTAAAGAAATCTTCCAGACAGTCTGTCAACAATTTACTGAAATGCACCTCATTAGTGAGGTGAGCTGTCACACGAGTGTAATTGAATCCTATTGAATTATCACTCAAAAATGCTGAAGTGCTCTGTTTTTTGTACACTGGATAGAAGGTTTGCTGTGAACACTGTCACGTCTGCAGTTGATGAGAGAGAAAACAAGCTAAAAAAATATGCAGGTTGCTCTTTGTCCCTACCTGCCCCCTCCATAAAATGATACTCATGTCAACAGCTGAGCAGAAGATGACATTTCAGTGTAGATCCAAGCATCCTCCCAGATCATTTACTTTTCAAAACTAAAATGTGAAGTGAGAATGCTGACTGCTCCTGCCTTTAGGTCCCTGTCTACAGACAGAATCATTGAGAGCCAGGCCAGCAGAACTAGGAGTTCAGGACTCAGAGTCTATGTGTGCGTCTCTCGGATGCTAGTGGACCTTGTCACTGTGAGATATTATTTTATCAATGGCAAAAAAGCCCAGGAGATGCTTGTTTTCCAGTTTTATCTTCACAGTGATATAGCAACATCCTGAGGTGACTTATGCCAGGGGAAAGATGAGAAATGGTGGTAAGAAATAAGCGCAGGTCATGTGCTACACAGTGGGGGCATTTTTGTTTCTCTACCCTTTCCAGAACACATCTGTACCTCTTTCCTGGCTTATTCAGATAATTGTGATGAGATGATCTAAGTGTAAGTGTTTAATTGTTGAGATTTGCCAAGTCGGTCAACTTGCCAAATTTCTACCTTGTAGAAATTGAGGAGAATCTCTGCAGTAATGCAAGACAAATGATCAAAAATTCTACAGATAGCTAAAGAAATTGGCTTGACATGTCACAGATGTATAGTGAGGTATCTGACATAATCAAGGTAACAATCATAGCCATTGAAGTTAATATTTAGGGTATGATTACTACAGGTCATGACCGGTACTGTGCGTTGTATGTGGTTTTTTTGTTTTTTTCTCTTATCATCCCTAACCTTTGATTCTATTTTGACCACATTTAAAAAAAAAATCTTTTTTTAGGAAAGGTGCAGGCAGGAATGAAGGTGAGGAGGAAGAAGCATTTTACTTTATTTTTTACTTAGTTGTTCATGCTGGTTGTTTCCCCCTGTACCCGGAACTTGAACCCAGGGATACATGGTCTGTGCTCCTTTGGAGGCAAGTGAATCAACCTCTACTCCACCAGGCTACCCTGATGACCAATTTTTACAGTAAAGGGAGCTGTAGCTTGGAGAAGTCAAATTAAGTTTTCGTGCTCAAATGACAGACTGAAATCGGAACACAGAGCCCAAGTTCTGACAAAGGGGCAGGCCTGCCACTGGTCTCTGAGGTCTGAGAGTTGGAGAATGGTTCTAAGTCTGGACATTTTACCTTGTGATGGTTCTCCAGAAGAATGGTGGCCACCAGCCAGGCAAGGCGTGTTCTGTCATTGGCCTGGGCCTCCCAGGAAGGGGGAGCGAGGCTGTTGAGTGGCATGCTTGTTTTCCTGTTCTGTCATAGTAGATCAGTTATGGTCCTGGAGGGTTAGTCTGGGACATGCGTGCAGGTTGCGGGGTAATGAAGCTGGAGTCTGGAGTCTCTGGAAGCTGGCTAGTGGTCCTGTGACAGCCCCAGCTAAGTGCTGCTATGCTCTAATGGACAGGACTCAAAATGCACGGCTGTTTGCTTAGCCCTCTTACCTTCCTCCAGCTTTCTCCACTGGCCCTCCGTGTACCTGTCAGCTTCCCCAAAGAGGCACTAAGTTCCCAAGGGGAGATGGAGAAGTTGGTGCCTTATCTTAGCTCCCCATTCTCAGGACAGCCCACCTGGCCCGAGAAATAGGAAGGGAAATGCCTGGGCGTAGGGATGAACATTTCTTTTTCTTTCTTTTGAAAATGAATTCTTTGTTCTTCCATTCTTATTAACAGCTACATTTCGACTATAATGTGGCGTGCATCATATGTAGCCCAACAGGTCAGCCCGAACCTGTGTGTTCCTGAAATTCCTGTTTTAAGATATTTTCCAGCTGTAAATATTCTCTATTTTAATTAACTGATTTAAAAATTACTGAATAATATAAATTTAAAAAATTGTTTAGAAGAAAGATGCAGACAGGACTGAAGGTGAGCAGGGAGACAAGAAGAGAGAGGAGGAAGAAGAGTTTTACTTTATTTTTATTGTTCGCACTGGTTATTTTCTGGATCCAGGACTTGAAACCAAGAGTATGTGGCCTGCACTCCTTCAGAGTTGATTGACCTAATAACTACTCCACCAGGGCACAATAATATGTTTAGATGTTCAGGTTCATTGTTAATCAAATATATGATAACACAGCAGCCCACCATCAAATTACCAGTAGTCTTCCCCCACTGTTTATTGGATGTCCCCTTTTCCTCTGGTAACCTTAGAAGACTACATGTTTCATACTCATTTTTTCCTCTAACAGTAGAGTAAGGGAACCCAGCAAAGCAGACTAAAGCATGTGGGTGTCTTCCATCATTTTTACCAATGGAGTAAAACCCACTAATAAGCTCTGAGATTGGACACAGACTCTGATTCATCTCCACAACTATTGTCTGTGGGAGACACTCAGGCAAGACACCTCTGGTGATGTTATGAGGCCTGGGAAACCTCATCTGGAAAGCAGAAAAGAAGGAGGAAAGAAGTCAGACCAAGAATACTGAGTTCGAGTTCCACCGTTGCTAACTGGCTATGCAGCATAATATTTAGCAAGTTAGATTAGGAGGCCTCAGAATCCTCAGTCAGTTCTGAAGTTGCAAATCATTTCCATTATGCTATGATTATTTGGGGGCCAAATAGAAGCTCACCAACCTATCTTAATCAGCATATTGCAGTCTTCTCAAAGTGTGGTCCCAGATGAGAAGCATCTCACCAATTGTTAAAAATGCAAAGTCTCAGCCTCACCTCACACCTAATGCATCAGAAATGCTGGTAGTAGGACCCAGTAATTGGTGGACTAACTCAGCTTCTAGACGATTCTGAGGTATGCCCAAGTATGTGATCCAGTGACATAACAACTTGCTTTATGGTTCATCTTTGCATTTATGTTTCCATATATTTTATCATAAACCTCTTGAAACAAGAGCTGTATTTGTAGTTTTCCAACTTTAATTCTTAGATTAGGAGTGAAGCATAGTTTTTGCTTTCCTGGAGATGATAAGCCAGAAAGGAAGATTAAAGCTGGTAATTATCAGTGTATGAGATAAGATCTCTATTCATCATTCTGAGTAGTATAAATGTTGAAATAACAGACCTAGCTCTGATGCCTTGTTTCTTCCTGTCCACATCTGGAGACACCCATAAAACTACAGATGAAATGCTTACTTCTCTGACAAATTTTAATGTATCTCTGCAAATAAAGAATAGTTAAGTGGCGATTTTTGATAACCAACTACAAAATGCAATTTACAATTCATGTGTACTGAAATTCATGATGAAATCAGTTTGATTCTCTAAAAATTATCAGCATGTTGATATCACCTTTTTGTGATCACCACACATGGGAAGGAATGAAACCTTCTGACGAAGTTAATATGAACCCCACAAATGAAAAATTGCTTGCCTTCTCTAAGGAATGACTCAGAGTGAAGAGTCCACACTGAAAGAGTGGATATTTCATTGTCATTTCTTACTCCACGCCATCCTGAGTCAAGTCACAGCCATTCCTCTACTCATTCGTTCATTCATAAAGTGGTCATGCCCATTGCCCACTCCAAACTTTTTTCTATCATGTCAATTATATAAGTATTTAAATGTTTTCCCACCTTCTGCTTGACATCTACGGTATCTTTTCTTTTCTAATCCCATTGTCCTTCATCTACCCTTGGGGGCTTACAGGTTTATTGCATTGGAAGACTGAGGGAATAATTGTTCTTTTTACATAGGTAAAGTATGTTGGAAGAAATTGCAATTAGAAGGTGAATGGAAAGGAGTTTGGGGATTTATTGTATTTGAGGAAACAACAAATACATGGAAATAATTTCTAATATGCAACACTTGTAATAATCAGTATAGGGCTAAGGTTTAGAAGAGATAGTGTAGTGAAATAATACTCACGGTAGTTTAAAGTCCATGTATAGATGAGATCACTAAAGAGATCTAGAAAAGGGAAATGAGAACAGAACACAAAGTAGATAACCCAATAAATATTTACTATTTGTGGTGTCCTTACCGGGAAATGTATTTCCAGTCTGTTCTTTATAATGGTCATGACTGAACCTTTTAGGTTGTGAAACTCTCATTCTTGTTCACAACAGAGTCTAACTCTCCATTTCAAAGTTACTTCAAAGAGAGTATTCCTGAAAACTGTCTCTCAAATCACAAATGGCAACTCAATGGTCAGAAGACTTCCAAGATAAATACTTAAAACAGATTTCAACTCTCACCATTCAAGGCAAGCAAAAAAGCTTGCTTTTTATGAAAAGACACTCCAAAGGAGGTTCGACCCAGAAGAAATTTGAGAAGAAAATTAAGATTATGACTGCAGGACTTGCTTGTCATGAGGGGAAATCCAGGCAAAGAAGGTTTAGGGCATTAGCCCATGTTCTCCTGCTTACAACTGGCAAAAATCTCAACCCATGTCTTCTTCGCAACGGATTTAGGGAATCTTGACTAGAAATTTTGAAAAGAGGAACCGACTGTCAAAACAAAGACTCATTTCACAACTCAAATTCAGACTGAGAAATTTAATTAAGTTGTGTGCGTGCGTGTGTGTGTTTGAGAGAGGAATGTGGTCTGGAATGGCTAATATGAGGTCACTTTCGGCTCCCAAAATGCAGCATTCTTTAATTTTTTAGAATCTAATTTACTTATATAAGGAAGGAGACTGCCAGTAAATGAAATACTAACACCACTATTAACAGTTTAAACTTATAAAAAGATTCAAGAATATAAATTAATGCAATCAAGTGTAACAAATGTTTACTTGCTGTTATGTCTTGCCACATCACACCAAATAGTTTATTTTTTTCTATTTAACTTACTACTCATTCTGACCATTTGTATACATAGCTCTTTCTTTTTAAATTGAATGATCATAAATGGGCTATAATGGTCGAAGAAGCCATACTACACTCGAAAGAAAACCTCAAACTACTTTTATTTTAGAATATTAAAAAAAATAATACTTTCTTCTTTCTTTGTAAGCTATGCTTTCTTTTTCCAGATTAGTGAATGTTTTAAGTGTGAAAATCCAAACTTCCCAAGTATTTAGTTCTTCCTTTAAAATGAGCTGTTAGTAACTTCTCCCTCACTACTCCCGCTACCATACAAACAGGTGTGTGTGTGGGGTGGGTGGGTAACTTATAGAAATGAAAGAAATGATCATCTCTTATATTTTTACAGTTTTTCAGATACAATTAATTGCATTCAAACTGTTTTTTTTCAAATTAGTTGTTTAATGCAATTAGCTGTTGCACTGTTAACTGTCATTGCAATGTAACTGATATCAATGTAGTCAGAATGTTAAGGTATGCCTATTATTTATTATTCTAACATTATTTGTTTATTCATTCAGAAACTTTTTATTTTACTTCTGCATTAGGTAATTCAGGTGAAAAATGCAGGATAGAGCATCAAGCAGTTGCCTTGGATAAACTGAGGGAAGAAATTCTTCCATTACGCAGGCAGCCAGACTTTCCAAAGGCAACTTGCAGTACAATATGAAGTAATTATGGAAGTAGGCGTCAGCGGGAGAAAAAGATAACACAGTTCCCTCATTATTTCCCTTGTCGATCCAATGTGTGAAGTCAATAGGAATCCATCATTCTTTTGAGACACTCGCAAATATGCAAGCATTCACAGTTCAACATGAACATAAGATGATTACAGAGATGCACTGAGTCTCTCATTTTTCCCCATAGAGAACACACACAAAGCACCTTTTCTCCTGAAAATCATTAAACAATCCAGGCGACCTAGAATTTTTGATTCCTTTGCTGGCCATCCAAAATTGATCATGAGGTTGCCACTGAATGGATTAGGAGCAGGCTCTGTGGGACAGAGAAACCCCCAAGGAACTCTAGACACACCTCCCCTTACATACTTAAAGTGCTCGTGTGATTTATTACAATTCTAGACTTGTAGCCTAAGGATGTTTCTGGAATTATTTGTCTAATCTTTTACAAAAATCAGAGTACAAAATCTTTTAGATAATATAGTACAATGAGCAGAATAAAAACTGTGGTTAAAAGACCTAGGTAAAAAATACTTTGATAAACCTTTGTTTTCTCATTAAAAAAATGGCATCATAATTCCTACCATGCAGGATTATATGAGAATAAGTAGGCAACCAAATAAATTGCCATGTATGCCAGTTATTCTTAACTGGGGATGATTTTGGCCTCCTCCTTCCTCAGGGGACATTTGGCAAAATCTAGTGACAATTTGTGTTTTCACAGCTAGGGAAAGGGTGTTACTGGTATCTGGCATATAGGGCCCATGATATTGCTAGACATTCTGTATGCTCACAACAAAGAATTAGCTGGATGGCATGTTAGTAAGATTGAGGAGAAACCCTGGTGTAGGAAATGGTTCTTACAATTACCTTCAGAATTTCAGTAGTAGATCTTATATAAAACCAAAATGTGTGTGGTGGTAGTAAATAGATGAAATACTTCTCTAACTCTTCTAATGAGTTAACTTCAAGATGCACATGACAATTATTCCGCTTGAACCCTATCTCAGTAGCTCCAGTGACATTCCCCATGGATTGAGACTGAGAAAGACTTTTATGGTCATATAGAGGAGTTTTCCTGTTAAATTTATTTCATGTCAAATAGTAATCCTATTGGCATGCAAGATAACTAAAACTTAAAACAGGCATACTCTGAAATTATTTAAAATATTTTGTCAGGGTCAGTTTTCCAGTATGTTCTGTCTTGTATCTCTTCTATAATTACCTGGTAATTTTTCCCCCACTCTTCCATTACCATGAACTTAAATCCTCGGAAGCTGGAGACTTCTCCTACACAGTTCCCTTCTCAGGACGATTAGACACTGGGGTCAGTTGGTGAGTCCATGCTCTTTGCAATATACTTTCTTAGGCCCATGGACTCATGAAAATGTAAATTTTGATTTCTGTGCTTTCCTATCACCATATTGGTAGTCCTCTGTCTTCTCTGTTATAGATGTGTCACCATGTTTCTCTGTACATCACACAGTACTGGGAATGCATTACAGTTGGAGCATTTTTGACATACTAATGAAATAACTTTTTAAAAGTCCCAATTCATTAAATCAGATTCTGACATTTTCTAAGAAGGATCTGTATTAAATTGAATCTCATTTCTGACATAATTTTTATAGCTTCTTTTAGATTTGTCATCTTCATGTATAAATTTTTTCACTTAGTCATATGAGTTTTGAACATCTTCTCTTTTATAACTCCTTTTCGATATGCCTCAACCATCTAACAATTCACTGCTGCTTCATTATAGCCATTGTGTTTTGTCCACATTTGTAATATTGCTCAAGTACATTCTTATTACTGCTCTTTCATACTCAATATTGATTATTTATTTGCAGGAGAGTTGACACTGTTTTATTAATCTATATATTTCTTCAGAGAATTTAGTGCAATGAAGACACTCTGTAAGACCCTAATAAATGTTGATTAAATTAATATGGACTTGTATCCATTCAACTAAGTTATGATGTAAGCACTGTTGATTCCCAAGGAGTGGTTTATTAACATACTCCACATTGTTGCCTTGGTTCTTTTTGTTTAACATTAGAAATGTTATAAACATGTCACAGGTGGAATTTATTTGTTTCATTTTAATAGCATCGGCTTTTATAATAGAGCTGTGTTTTGTAATCAAAGGAAGAGTCTGAGAATATTATTAAGAGTTTGTATCTATTCTGAACCCCTTAAAGCCCATGACCATAACATGAGATCGTGCCCATGATAAGTATGAAATAAGGTGAACTGAAATGAAGTTAAGCAAATATTAATTAAAGAACAATGATGCAGTTTATTTATTATATAGATGCATACCTGATGTCACTGTTCTAAAGATTCCTTTCCAAATATTTAAGTTTATAGCATGTCAAAAAAAGAACCTGACTATTTAAATATGACTTTTAAATTGATATTATTTAAAGTTGAGAAAAAATTCAGGTCTGCCTTTAATCCAACAATGGTTTGTTGAATGCCCACTATGTATTAGATTCTAGTTTAGGTACTTGGGACATATTAATGATCAAACCTTCTGTCCTTAAAGCTTATACTCAGTCTATACTCATTTGCAACTGGAAGAATAGAAGAAATAATAGATTATTTCCTAAATAAGCTAAAAATATACTGCTTGTATTTTCTCAGATATTTAATTACCGATGTTTTGGATTTCATATGGAAGAATCAACTTAGCAAGGAAAGAATGCATGAGATTTTTTTGTAGTCTTTCCAAATAGTTGAGACTGAATCATTGAAAGTTATTTTCCTAGAGAGCTTCAATGATGGTTTGATGACGTCCCCACTACGATGATATTCCATCCTACTTTCTCATTTACTGTGTTGCTTACATAAATCACAGTTCATTGTCTTAGAGAAATATAACAACAAATAGCTTTCCTAGGTGCATATTTAGGTATATCAATATGTCAAGTTTTCATCGTCTATTTAAAATAAACCCAGAGATAATTTGTATGAAACCAGAACAAAATAAACAGGAAAAAAAAACCCCAAACCCACCTTACCTCTGGTCATTTAGTGTAAATCCTGTTGTCTGTACATTATGGGGAATTAGTCGCTTTTCAGAAAGAGCTTTTAATTGCTTAATCTAAGTAATGTGGACAATGGCATACGTCTTTTATTTTAGGGTCTATCTAGCCCACTCAGAAAATGTAATAGACCTAATTTTCATTTAGTATAGGTCTGTGCAGTTCCTAAAACATCTAAATGGCTATTAATTTAATCAGGTAATTTAACTATAGCTCTAGAAAAGGCCACCAGCTAGTTGTCATGCAATGATTATGAGGATGACATTTCTATCCCATGATGCCAGAGGCAGACTTTGATACATCATTTTCTTTTTGAAGGTTAAACTCAGATAACCTGCCTTTGGCATTTAATTAGCTACATATTAAACACTCTTTTAATAATAAAATGATTAAAAATTTTATTGCTTCTCAAATGAGGCCCTTTCAGATAGATTTAATGACTTGGTTAGAGCTCTGTAGTTTGTGATCCAACCCTTACTTAGGCCAGTATGTAGTAATGATGTGCTTTACAGCTTGCAAAATCTGTATTTTATTCAAATGATGGCCATAATCATTTTGGATAAAACTTATAATGCTTTCTTCTGTATTTTTAAGTCTAACTGTTAAATGTCATTGGAAAGTAACCAGACACCCATTGATTCAAAATTTTCAGAAATTATCAAGTTCAAGATTAATAAAGAGACTCTGAAGTCTGCTTAATGTGCTGAATGCTATATTCTAATTGTTTACCCTTTGAAAAATCATTTGTCACCATTGAATACCTGCACAAAAAATAATAAAACTACTTTGGAACTGATGGAGAAGTGTGAGAGGACTACAAATCCCCATCCAGATTGCTAGTTAATATTAACTGTTCAGTGAAAACGGTCAAGAGAGACTATTTATTGTTCATTCTTAGCATGAACTGGAAGCGAGAGGAGTGAGTTAAAATATCGGTCAAGTAGGTTGAAGAGACAGAATGCTTTTAACACAGGAATGGGAAGTAACTATAATCTGAAGAAAAGTGAACATTATTTTTTGTGTTCACAGACTTGAAGCTCTCAGTTCGATGAGAGCTGACAAAACTATACACCCGATAACCATCACTTCAGTCAAACCGTGGAACAAGTCAATTGCCTCATGATTCTTTCTAGTAATGTTAGGGTCAGCGTTCATCCTCCCAAGAAAATGCACACACACTTCAGTCCACAATGCAAGAGCAAAAGGAAACTTTATTTCCAGCTAGCTGGGGTCTGAGCCTTGTCCAGCACAGTGGAGTCGGACAAAGACCCCAGGCTTTGTTTCAGCAGGGTTTTTATATCAAAGGTTACAGAGCAAGGGATTAGTTACAATTCCAGACTTTGGAGCATTCCCATATTTAGTATCTTTTGGCCCCAGGTTTCGGGTATGTCATCTCTAAGGAATTTCTAGTTTCAGGGCCAGAAACGAAACTTAATCCGGGGTTCTTATTTCAGGAAGTGAAACTCAGGCCTATAGCTATTTCTGTCCGGAGCCTGTCATGGCAGTGATCCCGCTCCTACAGTAAGAGCTTCCCAATTACTTTGAATTTTCATCCTAACTTGATTTTTCTTGTTTCAGAACATACAGTAGCATATTTCTTTTATCACACTATTTATGAGATATAGTCAAGTTTCTGTGCACAATAATAGTTGCTTCCATTTTATTGCTCTTCAGTATTTCTTTGAGTGAATACCTCACCACTGTGTATCCATTGAGCTGCTGACAAGCATTTAGGTTGTTTCCAGTTGTCTACTATTATTAATAAAGCTAAAAGCATTTTTTATACTTCTTATATTTTTTGAACCTATGGTGTTCATGACTGTGGAATAAACATGGAGTTATTCTGAAAATGAATAAACTAATGATTATAAAGTGATTTCCAAGCTGCCCAGTATATGTAAACACTGTTAATTGTTACATATTTTATGTTGCAATTTAGAAAGTCTCATGGGTTCTGTGGAAGTTAAATTGCAGAACTTTAGGAAGACATCTGCTTTTCTACAGAACACCTTGGTTTCTATAGCCTTGGACACACTTAGCTGTAAAGACCTCTAGCTAATTTCCTACAACTGTTACTGCTTTGAAAGATGGAGATATTGTCAGTACCCACCTCCTAGGGTGGATGTGAGACTTCAGTGTTGTTAAGCAGGAAGTCTGGTGCCCGATTCAGTGAGTACTCAGTCTCTAGTGTGTTATTAGTGCTCCAACTGAAATCCCATCTCTGTAGACTCCAGAGAGCTTTTTGGTTGAGCTATCATGACCCCTCATTTCTGATTTTCTCTCTGGAGAATTGTTAGGGAGCCCTCATGATGTAGTCAACTTTGAAGAAGAGGTTTATAATGAAAACAGAAGCTTGTTGTCAGGTGGCTCTGTCATCGCTTGCTTCTTTCTCAAACTGGGGCTTTGCAGAGAAGCCAACCAGCACCTAAATTTTCTCTTGGCTTAGATCAAGAATACCAACCTCTCACATGATTTCATCTCAACATCTCCTACTCTACGTGCCTGTAAGCTATAAATCACCCTTGTTTTTCTACAAGTCCACAGAAAGTTAAAAAAAATTAGCCTCAGTTTCTTCACAGCTCCTGCACACCTTTCTCTGGGACAAAGCTAGGTGACAAGGGTGACATGAGTGTAATTGTATTAATAGACTTCTCTCGTCAACTAACACTCCCAGTCAGGGGTTTGAGCACTGGTAAGATACAAGCCAAATGTACGTTTAATGACTAGGTCCATATTTTTAGTTTCCAGTGTGATATCTATCAATTGAAAACGCTTATTGCATTTCATCTTAAATCTTTTTCTATTAAAGTCTGATTGATTTGATTTGTGTATGGCTTAGCATTCCAAGTAAACAAAATTGCAGCTACTTTTTAATGTGCACATCAGGACTGGGTGAATAAGTTATAATATATCAATACAATGGAGAATGTAGCAGCCATTAATAAAACAGTTAGGGGAACCTATTTATGGACATGTTAAAATGTTCACAGCATGTAAGTAGAAAAAGGCAAATTATGAAACTGTATTTACAATATGTTTCCAGAGTTACAAAAAAATATCTGAATGTCTAGGCACCAAAGTAATAATGATTAGTAATTTAAGGTGGAAAGAAAGAGAACATTTTGAACTTTGGTGTATTTTGTATATTGTCACATTTATGTAATGAAAATATGGAATTAAGAAAAAACATGTTGAATCAAGCTATAATACACAAATGCAATCAGTGCTTTAGTCCATCATTGACAAGTTGTTGTATTTAAAAAATAGGACATAAAATAGTGTGAATCAATCATTCAACAATTGTTGCAATTTATTTACTAGTTGTGGAGTGCCAATTACAAATCATGAAAAATTTAAGGTAGTTATTATTGCGTTCGTTTTATTTATAAGGAACCTGAATCCAGACACATTAAATAATTTGCATATGTCTACATAGCTGGGAAACAACAGAGCTAGTATTTAAACCTGAGTCTCATTCTACTACTGCAACCTGCCTTCCAAAATGAGGACCAGAGGAATCAAATCACTTTTCTGCTATCTCAGCTAGCACGCTGCAGACCTCTGTTTCAAACCTTGGTCTGCTGATGGCAAAGTCTAAGCTTTCTCTGATCCATTGCTTGCCTTCATTTTGTCGATGTTCTTTTGGTCAAAGCAAGTCCTGGCCAAGTGTAGAGTCAACATGGGAAGTGAATGAACAAGAGCCTGGGTATTGGGACATGTGATTCCTTGACAGCCATTGCTATACAATCTACAGAACTAAAGATGTTTCAGAGAAAATTGAGATTGAGAAAATCAGATGAGAGAAGATTGTCAAAATTTTGCCTCTGAAAAGAAACATAAAGACAATAACATAAATAAATAAATGTAAGCATTTTTATCAAAGTCAGAAATATTCTAAAGAGAAGTTACTATTTTAAACTAAATCCAAATACATTTCAAGCAAATTTTTAAAGAGTACGATTTACAACTTCACTTACCTGACAATTTAGGGAATCAGGGTGAAATAAAAATTGATCAGAAAAATTGTAAACACATATATGTATGTTGGAAATATGAATGTAATTTAGAATTAAGCAATGGTATCACCAAAATAATTTGGGGAAACTTTTATGTCTTATGGCTTGGTCTTCATACCCAGAAATATTGCTCTTTATTTATATAAACACTTCAGGGTTCAAATTTCTCAGAAGAAAATTGTACTAAAAACCCTCAAATTTCTTCCTCCTCTAAATTTCTATAATCATAATTCTGCAGAAGAATTCAGACCAGCATTTTGTTCAAAATGGTAAAAGTTTTTCTAATGAAGGAATTTTATTTATATAATCGTTTATTTGCATTCTAGCTATGTAAACTCTGGGAAAGTTAATAATGCATTCTTCTAAGCAACTCCTTACTGCATCCCCTTCTTTCTCTGGAAAATGGGATAAAAATGTCAACTATAAATAAAGCAATTCAAGTTTCCAATTCATTTTAAATACTGTTTACTGCATTCCTACTATGTTCTAGGCACACTTCCAGATATTTTTTTCTTGATATATTACCAGGTTTATTGCTATATATCTATATCTATATCAATAGGTATGTATCTATATATCTATATGTATATAGATATAGAGTCTGAAAAATCTATAGCAAATATGCTATTACTTTTATAGGATTTTATAATAATGAAGGTAATAGAGTAGATATGCTTACTGCATTAGTAATGATATTTCTTACCCTTTGCTAAATTAAAAATGAAAATACAGAAAAATTACTTTCCAAACAATTGTTCATTTTCAGAAGGAGAAAATGGGATCATTTGGAATTTTTCCATTTTGAAATTGCTTTCACTATGAGATTTCATTTTATCTTTCTCTGTCCAAAGGCATACTTTTCTAACAGCTTGCTCATTCTTACAGATAATTCATTAATAGCCATTGATAAATCACATTGATATACTGATAATGCAGTCATAGAGAACTTTCGGGCATTTTAGGAAAAGATGTTGGCGGGGTCTGTGGTGGAGAAGGGGTTGCCATTTCAGTCACACTTCTGACCGTGCTCTTCTGTCTGTAGGATTTGGGTGAGTCATAGCTTTGGCCATGGAACATTCCTCCATGGCCTGCTGTTTGCAATCCTACTTTGTACTAAAATCTCCAAAATTGTCTTTAACTGAAAAAAATGTGTTGCATTTTCATTTTTAACACTTGTTGGGTCACACTATTTTTCTTGTGGGTTTTTTTTTTTTTTTTTCCTGCTTATGTCCTGACCTAACACAATTTATTTGCATAGAGTATTTGTGCTACTCTTACTGAAACCAACTTCCTTTCCTTTTTGCTTCCCCAATCTAGAGGCATTCTCTTCATTCCAGTCTTCTAATTTAGGGGAGAAATTTTCATTCTTTTTAATTCTGTGTACACTCTGAGAGTCTCCAGAGGATAAAAATCCAGATCTGACCATGAATCTCTATTTGAGTGAAGAGCTAGGAAAGGAGGGCAAGGAGGAGGTTTTGAATGACCCTGGGATAAAGACCCATTTCTTTCTTTTATTTAAAAGAAAGCATAGGCAGGAATGAAGGTGAGCAGAGCCAGGCAGGAAGAGAGAGGAAGAAGTACTTTATTTTGTTTAGCTGTCATCTTGGTTGTTCCCATCGGTCCTGGGACATGAACCTGGGACCTTGCAATGTATGTGGACTATACCAACTCCTGCGCCACCAGGGCATGCCCTAAGACCCATTTCTGTACTTTGCTGAGGAGGAAGAAGGCCTCCAAATACTACCTAATCAGCAGATGCACAGTTGTTGTTTTTTTTTTCAGATCAACTCGTCCCCAGAGGAAGATGATGTTGTGGTAAAAGTCATCCCATATGCAAAGCTCTCATGTTGGGATTGTACTACACATGGTCACTTTCAGTCCAGCAGTCTTAACTGCTCCCAGCTGAAGCCTAGAGCCCCTTGGCACAGGGCTGAAATTGCTTCCCAGCTGCGGCTGTAACAGGGCATTGATCCTCATCTGTTCCCCACCACTGAATTCTCCACTGCGCTACAAACAAGCACAACGTCCGATGCCAGTGGGACCTGGCTTTTAGAAGTAAGATTGAATGGCTATTAGAAGTAGTGACGGCTCTAACCTACCACTGTGCAGAGAAACCATGGGCCTGAGGTGACACAGGACCCTGACTGCAGCCCCCCAAAAACTCTTCAGACATCCTCCTGGCCAGTCTCATCACATTAGAGGTGAAGGAACCCAGGTCCTAAGAGGCTAATGGACTTATTCAAGGCTATGTTGTGGATGAGTGTTCTTTGGTAGTTGCAGGTCACCCTTAAACAAGTATTTTTAAAAATTCAGAATTCCTCATTCATCTGTTTACCATAGTTTGAAATGGGTCTCTTTAAAACTCATTCACTCAGCAGTGTTTAATGGAAGTCCATACACAGCGTAGGCTATTTTCAAAGGGAAAGAGATTTTTGCACATAGGTATCTTGTGATTTAATTGGAGATTCAATAAAGATAACTAGTAAGAATAAGGATCCATGCTTGATATGTGTATATGAATGTTCTACGTAAAGAGAATTATACTGAACAGGTGTGTTAAGATTTATCTTAGAGAAATTGATGCTCATATATTTGTATGACTATATAGAGGGTCATTAATTTATTAGGGATTGTTAAATAACATTCAAAATAAAAATAAATATCTTGTGATCCACAGCCTTCGCATATACTGCATATACATCTCTGAGAATATGCTGATGGTCCACAGGAAAGTTCCATTTGAATCTTTGACTCTATGGAGCATTGTCTCTTGATCCTGGTTTCCTCAACTCTCATATAAAGTGGCGACATCAGATAACCTTTCAAGTGCCTACAAATTTTCATTTTCTATGTAAGCTTTGATAAATGAGTCACTAAAAACACAACACAATAAGCTCCAGATTTTCTGGCAGATTTACGTTTGAATCTGAGAAAAGTCTTGATGCACTTCCTTCGTTTTATCTTTGGAGTGGTGAGCGTACCACTGAGAATCTTCTCTACAATCTCCCATTAGAATAACCAGCTTCAGGTCTGTGCACTGTCAACCTTGTATGTCCAGGACAGATTTGCGTTAATTATCCTGAATTCCACTGGGTAGGACAGTACTTTAGTATCGGAACAATCAAACTCAAGTTACCGTGAGGGGGGGCCGTTTAACAGATGTAACACATACATGATAATTCCATCAAATTGATGAGCCCTTTTGTCTACCCATCAAAATAATTGTCAGTGGACAGTGAGCACTCATTAACTACACGAACTTTTCCATGTCTAATGATACTGCATTGTTTCCAAGTAGAGAGCAGCATTAGCTCGCACCAAAAGTCTCAAGCCAACACTAGTCATTTAAAGAACTCTTGGGAATGGTAGAATTGGTATTTACAGGAGCCAGTTACCCCAACTCGGATACATTTAAAAAAACCTTTGTCCATGCAGACTTAGTTAGCAACGATAGCTACTACTTACTGTGTGCTAACTCTTCACCAGGAACTGTACTCAGTGTTCTGCAGATGGTATCTCTTTTAATCTCCCAGTAATCTTACGAGGTGGATATGTTGGTTTTCCCACTATCCGGATAAAGAAGTTGAAGGGGAGCAGGCTGAGTTCATTTGGTCCCACCAGCCAGACTCTAATCACATTGCAGTGAAGCCTCCCAGCTTGCACCATGTGGGGAGAGTGCAGATGCAGGAGTGTGCTGAGGGTCGGGGGTGAGAGGGCTGGTTTGTCTCTATTGATTTCAGCTGATTGTATTGAATTCAAGTCTTGCCATGGGTTCTGGAAAGTGCATGTTTTGCTCATTTGCAGGATTATGGAGACAGAGATGTGGGGGCAGAGGGGGGAGGATCTAGATGCCCACCCGCTTCCTTCAGAGCCTTCACTTACCTACACAAACATCTGACCCAGGTCTGCACAGGGAGCTCAGAAACAATTTCATTATTGAAATTTCCCATTTACTGTATTGCATGAAATACTGTTAAGAACTCTGGGCTTTAGGATTTGTGGAATATCCATACACTCCCAAGCTTAAATTGAAAGCGATGGTGCTTAATAATTTATATGACCGATTCTGCCCCTCTCCCCCCAGTGCTGTTAAAAATAATGAAATAGAGAACCCATCCTCTCTGAGAATGTTACAGGCCAATTTATGATTCTAATTCTCTGTTTGGTCATCTGAAATATATAATTTGATATAATTTGAGCAGTTTCTTGACTTGAATAGGTATTTCTTAAAAACAATTCTTATTGGCAAAACTGTTCTGTAAATGTTTTGGCTTGAAAGAGAAAATATGTCCTTCAAATAAGTTTCTTTCTTTCAGGGCTGTATCTGTCAGTGAATTCTTTGGTGGTGGTGACCGTATGTGTTCTGTTATCATCTTCTCAGGGTTCAATTCATTACCCCTGTTCATTATTCAATTTGTTGGACTTTGAGCACCTGAATAATTGAAAGCTATGCAAGTATTATAAATTATATTGTCCACATTCATAATCCCCATTTGGGAGTTTATAGCTTCACTGTAAAAATTCACTGTGTTGGAACCTTACATACAAGGTCTTACATTGAAAACAACTTAATTTATAAATACATTTTTCCCCAAACTCAATATTTATCAGATCTTATACTTTTCAGTTATGGTTTTTATGGGTTTTAATGCCGCAGCAAGAACAATGAAAAGCATATTTTACATGCTCACTTATTCATTCATTTTTGCAACAAATATTTATGGAGTGACTGTTTTTGACAGTGGGAGGCTGGGCCCAGGCCAGTCTATTCTCTGAGAAGGAGAGGGAAAGCAGACTTTTCAGCCCTTGAAGTCCTAGCCTCTAGCTCCAAAGGCATTCCCTAAACAGAACGAACCCCCAAACGAAATTCTCAGTATCTCTGGCCTTGGAGTCTCTGACCTTGGCTCTTTCTGGTCCACTCAGAGCTGGCTCTCCTGAGGACTGGGGGTTTTCCAACCAGCAGTGGGCAGGGACCTCCGTTTTCTCTCTAAGTGAATATTGGGATCGATTTATTCATGTAAAGAGTCGAACTATGTTTTAAAACTTGAAACAGAAAAAGGAAAGAAAAAGCATGGGGACAAGGTTTAAGGAACTGATGCCTCTTGCTAGAGAATATGCTGCATGAGATGCAGGTTTGAGTTTTTCAGATGCAAAGCTGTTGGAGTTTTGGGCTATTTGTTTTTAAGAGAGAGGAAGGAAGAGGAGGAAGAGGCATTTGAAAGAAAGAAGGAAGGAAAGGAAGGATGTGAGGAAAGAAGGAAGGAGGGAGGGAAGGACGTATGGAGGGAGAAAGGGAGGAAAGGGCAAAGGAAGTGCTTTTATTTATTTGTTTTGGTTGTTCTCCAAAGCCTCAGGTCTCAAACCCAGGGTTCCCAGGCTTTACGTGGTCAGTGTTTCAGCCACAGGCTGAACCACCTTGAGCATGCCAGTTTCTAACTGCATCTGCCTCGCTGAACTGATTGACTGGCTTTTACCGTGGCAAAAATAGCTTTCCTGTTTCTCCCCTATTTATAAAGCAATACCTACCATTCTCCTTGAAAAGCTGAAACAATGAATGAAGGCATAAAGTGGAAAGTGAAAATCACTTGCAAAGGCTTTTCTCACCATTTGTTCAAATATTTCTGGAGCACATATTCTCTACCATGGGGCCCTGGAGAAATAGTGGTGACTAAAACAAATGCGTTCCCTGCCCTTCCTTAGTATAACATTGGGGAAGACACAAAGAATAAACGACAATGCACACCAAGGAGTCTCTATTACACTTTTATGAAGGTCAGGAACAGAGAATCCCAGTGGAAAGTCCGCAGGGAAGGCACATCTCAGGTCATGTTAGGAACCATCTCTCCTGGGAATGGAATGTGGAGGTGAGTCCCCCAAACTGTGTTCTCAGTGTAGTTTTGTATACTTATACTTTAATACTTAAATATATATATATATGTATACTTATATATATGTATACTTATATATATGTGTGTATGTATATGTGTATTGTGTGTATATGTATATGTGTATTGTTTTGCAGCTTGTCTTTTCCACAAGAGAATGCTAATATAAATTTTCCATGTAAATAAATATAGATTGAAAGCCTTATATATATGGAATATATCATGATTTAAAAAAATCAATTCTCTATTGATGGATATTGGTTGTTTTTCTTTTTCTCTTACCTTATGTGTTAGTATAATACAGATAGGAATGGAATTTATGAGTCCAAGAATATGCACGTCAAAAGTTTTGATACATGTAGTCAGAATACTCTGTGAATTGGGTGTCTATACTCCTTGCATTATTATGTTCAAGGAGAGGCAGAATAGAAGAATGGTTTCAAAGGTTGGGCTGTAAGGTTTGCTAGCATGTGTACCAGTCTCAGTTCTAGTGTTCACGAGCTCAATGACTTGGGACAAGTTACATCACCTCTTGCTGTCTCCGTTTCCTGCACTAGAACGTAGGCATATAAATTATGGGACTGTTGTGAAGATTAAACGAGATCAGCTGTGTTAACATTTAACACAGTACATGGCAAATATTAAGTGATCAATAAATATTAGGCATTGTTGTTATTTACCCCCATACCTTTGTCAGTCCTGGGTACTATCTGTTTTCTAGACTCTCAAAAATTTTATTAAAAACATAACGCTTGCTTATGGCAAAGAAATCTGCCAAGCTATGTCAAAAGATAGCGACATGATTGCATCTCCTTCATCTGCTATTCCAGTCTCCAGAGAGAATCGCCTCACACTGCTCAAATTGCCATTATCACTGCAACTGTCTTTCCTGAATGTTGATTTGAGGCAGAATTTCCAAACTGACCATGATGGAAGGGGAGAAGGTTCATACCCTTTCTTTCTTGTCCACCTGATTCCTGTCTGTCTGTTTTCTAGTTCTTTTATTTTCCAGTTCATCGAAGAGTATTTCAAATCATGGGTCTATGTGGTCAGAAGCCTACTTTATCAGCATTCATACACCCCTTTTCATATTTGCCTCCATAAAACCCATTAAGAGACACCGACCACTGTAATGAGGTTGGTAACTGGGGTAGTTACTGGGGACATCTGCACGTGCGCCCTTCCACTGGTTTGCTGGAGAAAGCACTGCTTTATCTAAACATAGATGTTCACCCAATTTGTAGAAAGAACGTGAGCTGATATGGCCTTTTCAGGTGGAGGTTGCTGGCAGAGAGAGGCCTGCGCTGGCTTCACGTTATTGCTGAGTAACTAAAGAGAAGGCACTTTCTTTCCTTTCCAAGGTTTTACCTGGCTTCCCATATCTGGGGTTCGTACCCCTTTATCGTGCAATGATCAGCAGTGTGCCCTATTGGCAGCACATCATTTGATTCAAAGAAGCACTTTACGTCACAGTTTTGAGATGTAGGGAGATAATGTAATTAACATTTATCCCATAGTAGATTAGTTCCTATCTTGTTAATGCTATTTTCTTATTCCTTTGGAGAACTTTTCAGACTAATAGAAAGGTGAGGAGATTGAAGAGTAATCAAAAATCTCAACAAAATTTCAACAGCCAGTTTAGAAAGAAAGCATCACCAACATGTTTGGATTCCCTTTCCCTGGTTCCTGTATATTCTCTCTGACTACAATACCTTTCCTTACCCGAGGGCAAGAACCTGCTGAAAGCTTAGAGACACTGAAGCCAATCATTAAAAAAGGGATCACATGATGTATAGTACAAACAAAATTGGTGGTATTGTTTTTATGCTTCAGCACTATAAATGATGTGCATTTTTTTGTTTTCTCTAGCATCTTGCTTTGGAGAATCATCATGATAACCTATGCAGGGGTAATTGATACTCTTTCGCTGCTACAACATTGCCTTATATGAATACAATACTGTTTATCCACTGGACTTTTGATTCAACAAACCATGCTGTTATAAACATTCTAGACCCTAAGTATAAAAACAAATTGCCATTCAAATGATTGTACCAATTTTTACAGTCACCAGTAGTGAAGAAGGGTTTATATCACTCTATAATAACTTACGAAATAGGTAATAAACTAATATTTATTGAGCAGCTAATATAAGTTACTATCTTATATATTGATGATAGACGTAAAGCAGTATAAGAAAGCCCTGAGTCATCTGAGTTGGACTAATACGACATATATACACTATTAAATCCTGTATGGAAAAAAAATGCCATTATTGAATAACTACTAATTCCAGGTATTATCCTAAACAGTAGGAATACCAAGACAAGATTTGACCAGAAAAAGGAAAAGAGAGGTTATTTCCTAGGAAGAAAGGTTGTGAATAATCTGAATATCTTTTTACTATTTCTCCTATTATACTTTCTGAACAATGGTAGATATATACTACCCAGGTAAATTTTTCAATGACTAAGGAGGACAACTCTGAAATGAAAATATATCATAAACATGAATAGGTGTAAAGATCTTTTAGTTGTCATGATAAATTCCAAGATCTTAGGCAAAACATACATTTAAGTAAATGTATTTTCATTATTCTAAACACACTTTAGAAAATTCCAGCTGTCGATATATAGACGTGTTTGCTAGAGAACAAGAATTGTTATAAGAAGATATAAAAGCTACTTACTTTTTATGGGACTTCTGCATAAATCTTATCTCTATAACATGATCCAATGACATAAATTTTAGCAGCTTGTTTCTGTTTCACCTGCTGTGGAAGCAGCACTGTCCTACAGCAATATTCAGGGGTGGAATTGAGCTATTTGCTAGAGTCATAAATAAGAAAGGATGTCATGGCTGTTTTCATTTGACTGAGCAGTAATGGAGTTAATTATACTTTCAGTCTCTTTGTTTTTGATCTGTGTTTCCAAAGTCATCTAATCTTTGGGTGTTCTCAGACTTTAACTCTTCCCTTGTCTGATTGGATTTCTTAGCTTTGGGGATTCACAGCTATTTGATTATTACTTCCTGAAATTTCCTCTTTTCATTTGTAACTGTGCAAGTAGAGTTTCATATTAATTCTTCTTCAAAGAAACATGGGAATCGACAATATTATTTTGTACTCATCATTTTTAATGAGAGTATTTTATATAAACTTTCTATGATGTGAAGGAAGAATTTTAGCCCAATTTCTAGTTGCAACAGACACAGGAAAGATAACTGATTTCTGAACTGTGACCTAGCAAACTATCAAAATAGGAGTAGATTTAGAATTTTATTGAATATCTTCACTGAGATTAGGAACCATTGTTAAAAAAGGATTTCTATGATACTCAGATTTTTAAATCACTGTAGATACTTCAACTTTATTAAAGTATCCTTTTGATTTTTTGTGACTCTCATTTAAATGGCATTTAAGCTTCCAAAGAATATTGAGGAAAAATTATTTGAATGTTTTATTTTTTAATAATGAATATTAAAATATTTAAAAATAAGGAGATTTAAATTAGCTTGTTTTTATCGATTGCTACAGAACTTGGATAGTTGAAACATCAGGAAATGGAACATGTTATTCTCATATATACATACACATAAGTATATACATTCGCACATATTACACATTAAAAACTATAAAGCACATTTATAATTTTAGGGTTTAATTTTTTTGAAATATGGTTTTGCTCTTCATAAGTACAACTCTTCCTTATAATGTTTCCTTGATGATGAACAGCTACATATAAAAGCTCTCTGACCCAGCTAACAAATTGGAATTTGTCTTTAAACATTATTTAAATAATTCCTATGCTGCTTGTTTTCATTCACATTAAAAATAGTTAAGAAATTCTGATGTAAAATTATTTTATTGTCTTCTGTCTCCTGCACAAATGACTTGTACTATTCATGTTACTATCATGATTGCCATCAGTTTTATGACCAATCTGTGAGTCAGTTTATTTTTTTATCATGAAAAGAAGCAGGTTAAATGCAGAAGAAATATACTGAAAACAGAGATGGGAAGTATGAGGAATTTTGCTGAAATCAAAATGAGAAGTTAATAAGGTAGAAATAATTTCTTTAATTTTTGGTCTAAGATTTTCCATAAGGAATTTACATTCAAAAAAATTTTTTTTTGTAGGCAGGAGAGTGTGTGCGGGGGATTGGAATAGTATTGATTGAACAGGGATTTTCTTGCAGACCTGCAAAGAATGACTTTTCTATCCATCTGTACTGAGGTATGATCCTGCTGAACTTTTATCCCTTGGAGTGTTGATAAGATATTTTGTGGGTGACTATTAGATTAACTCTGAAGTCATCATAACAGATCCAAGAGGGGCTATGATAAAACAGCTTAGCCAATGGTGAGGAAATTAACCTGTGTGAGATTCTGTACCTTGTTCTAGGACATGCCTATTCAATGAAAAGCTTTTACTATTTAGCAAAGACAAAGGTGAGGGCTGGAGTGAGTCAGCATTTTCTATGATTTTAGTGCTGTGATTTGAACATGGTCACAATAAGATGGAATCTACTGTTCAAAAGTAAAGAAAGAAAATTCTCTCATTCAGAATTATTGCAAGAGTTGAGAAGACAAACTAAACCAGACCCTTCTGTAGGGAAATTTCAATCCCAGGGTTATATGCATTAACATGAGAGAGAGACATGTGCCCCTTGTTAAAAAAAAAAAAAAAAACAGGCACACATTTCAAACCAGGACATTCAATGTAAATCACTATGCAATTTGACACATCTTTTGCTTCTAGGAAAAAATGCACAAACTAGAATCCCTTCTTGTTGGTTTTCTGAGTTGATTAGGATGTCATTTACAAGGCAAATAGACATTCTTCAATGTGATTTCTAAATGCTATGGAAATTCCACACTTAATAGTGAATCTAACTAAGCAATAGCCATTTAGTAAGGAAGGTCAAATTTTCTTCTATTGGAAGTCTTCAGGCTCTCAATCCAGTTTGCATATTGAGCTCCCCAGAACTATATTCAACTACCTGGAGCAGCTGAGCATGAATAACACCTCTCTCAATGTCTTCAGCAACAAATTGGTAAGCAAATGGGCTCCAGAGGACTGGTGGGGAGGGGCGCACCCCTTAAATCCAGTCTGTTTATGACTGGGGAAGTTCTGATCAAGTTTATGGTATTAAAGACTCCAACATATCAACTCCATTGAAAAGCAGGGCAAGCCACAGTAAATAGGAACCATCAAAGCATCAGCCATTTCAATGAAATGAAGCAAATCAATTGTTTTCTAGAAAGGTGCCTTTCAGATCTCCTTTCTCCATTTCTGAATTCCTGCATCAAGTTCACAAGAAAACAACTTATGTTAACAAGATTTTAGCTCAAGCTCTTGGAAGGTCAGTGACTTGACCAATAAACCACGATTTCCCTAATTTGTGACAAAACAATAGCCTCTCTCCTTTAAAGCCATTTAAAACAATTCTGTGACATTAGCATTAAGATAAAAAGGAAACAGCTATAATAATTGCGATTACTCAGTCTGAGAATTTGCTTCTATCAATCCATTGCCCTTTATTTAATGTGACGTTAAATGTTGTCTCCCAAATATGCTATGACTTACTAAAATAACATGTCAGATGCATGTAGATTTCGAGGTTTTTTTAAAATCAAAACATCTTTGGTTTATCTATTGCAATTTTGTGTTCTGTAATGTAATCTTATCTGCCAAGAAGATGCTGAATGTAGTTTCTGTATAAATCAATAAGGTGGTGATTACTAATTCTGTTTTGTTTATTTCTTTTAGCTCATTAATGGAGTGCTTTAGATAGCAAACACTGAAGTAGACACTCTCACGTGGTGTCTTACTGAAGTTAATTATTACTGCCTCCAAACACTGGGTTTCTAGAGATCAGAAATCTTGGTTGGGCTTTAAGATCTAGCAAAGTACCTGGCATATAATAAATAGTTCCTCAACATCTTTCTGTTAGGTAAAAATAGATACATGCAATTAACTTTCAAAAATTAACTTTGAATTCACGATATCAAATTTTTTAAAGAAAGCAAAAACAGGGATAAACTGCAGAATGCTTTTCTCGTGTGATCAAACCAAAATTCTGTATAGTATTTTGGAAATAAATGTTACTTTTAAATTGGGAAGGGACAGAGATTAGAGGAATATATTTTCCTTAGTCATTATATTTGTATTTTAATAGTTGTTCAGCATAAAAATTAGCCAGCAGTTAGACAGAAGATTTGGGATATTTCTTGAGCTGAGTATATAGTAAGTAAAACTAGATGAAGTAAAAGAGAACACTTTACCCATAGTCAAAGAATTAACTCACTTTAAATGGGTTGAATGTAAGGTTTGTGCACAATTCGCCAATAGAGATAGATAGGTAGGAAGGTAGATGGATACATAGATACACAAGCAGATTTAATTTTTTAAATTAAGAGATAAGCATTAGGCTAGGTACTGCAAAGCATAGCAGAGAATAATTACCATCAGTGCAGTCACAACCTTCTTAGTCTAGAAACAGACAGTAAACATAATTTGAACACAAGGTAAATAGATGAACTAGGGTGTGATGGAGGGGGTGGTCAAAAAGCCCAGCTCATTAGAGGCTCATGTATGGCTGGAAGACAGTGGAGGGGCTTCAACCAGGTGCAGGGCAAGGGTTGGGGTAGGCAGGTACAATCTTCACGAGGAAGGTAAATCCTGGTTAAAGACTACTTCCCCCTTCTCCCCACCTCAATACTATGAGCAACTTCTCAAAAACCTTGAAGGAGCAGCCTTGTCTGCAGAGCATCTTGGAATGTGCCCCTGGCTGCGGCCTGGTGAACAGATTCAACTCCAGGCAGGTATACCCCTTACTGACTGGAGAAGTGAGAAGGAGGAGAAATGGAGAAATTTGAGAAAAAGTTATGAGAGGAAGTTCCAAGCAGGACTTTCTGTTTTCTGAGTTGAGCAGTTAGAGAGGAGTGCAGATTATTGGTAATCAGGGAGCGGACTGGTGGTTGTGGTGGTGGGGGCCGGGGTTGAGAGGAGAGTAGAACAAAACCGGTAGTAGGACAAGAAGGTGGACGACCTATTTAATTATGAATGCTCAGCTTTCAGGCGTCTTTGAGACATTCGAGTGAAAATATCCAGTAATCTGCACATTAGAAACACCATTTTGAATAGAGAGAGCGACTAGAAGTCGTTTTGAAATTCTGCGTCTGCTAATACATGCTAATACGTTTTCAGTCTCATAGTGTTCCGTGAAATCTGTCATCTAGGAACTCTTTTATTTTTTATTATTGCCTCCACATTGTATGTCCATTTAGTGTCTGTTTTTGTTTGTTTAAGAAAGGAAGAAAGGCAGGAAGGGAATATAGGAAGTCGTATTAGTACAAATATAAATTTGTTCATTTATATTAGGTTGTTCTCCTACCCTGGTCCCAGGTGGCCAACCCAGGCCCTTGGACTCTATTTACATGGTTGGTTTATTGCCTGAGACAGTAGGGCGTGTCGTGTCTCTGTTTTTGAATATTGCTCTCTTAGAGTATAGTGATTTGCAGCTTTTTTAGATACTGCTTTACAGAAAAAAGTTATAGTAGCTAAAAAATAGAGATTGTGATTAGGCATTGAAAATTCTATCTTTCCTTTTAAACTGTGTGATTTCGTACAACCCATTTTGCTTGTCTGAATGAATCTCAGTCTCTTTACCTGTCAAGTTGGACTGTCATGGCTGAATCAAAGCATAGTCGTGAGATTAGTTGATACATTACATACAGGGATTGGCTGAAGAGGTGTCTAATGCAATAGGGCAAACATGCTGACAGGCAGTAGATAATAGAAATTGTCACTGGTCCTGCTACTAAATTTTTCTCATTTATTGCTCACAAAATCCCTGGGAGGGAAACACTACAACTTGTATTTTCTACAAAGATAAATGAAACTCAGAGGTCAATAGCTAAAAAGTTTTAAAATCAGTTTTAAAATTTCTGATGTTTCCTTACAACTTCTAGAGATTATGGGTCAAGAATTCTTGTCTACTTCCAAATCATCTCTAGGTTTGTACTATATGGAAAGTTGTTCTGTAAACACAGATGAACAGGTGCAGGATGATGTGATGATGTGGGATATTTATTGAGCTTCTGTTATATGCCAGGCACCGTAATATGTGCTGAGAATACAAATAATTATTGTCTTGTTATTGATATCCAAGTATGACATATTTATATTTGCAGATGACTATAAGGCAGTGGGTTCTCTGTTCAACTAGAGGTAGGGGAAAAATGGAAAACACAACGCAGTGAGGAGGAACTATTGATTTTACCACAAGATCAAGATGAAATTGTAATAAAGCCCCTTCCAGAAGTCTCAGAAGATGTAAAATCTGAAGAACTTTAGGCGATACAAAAATACTCTTTGGTTTGTTCTAATTATATTGGGAAGGTCACAGCTGGCAGTGTTAGACAGCTCCTCTCTTCTCATTTTCTTACCCAAACTCTAGAATGAATTCAACGTCAGGTTGCTTTTTATAATTAATAAGACTATTTTAGAAAAATAATCCAACCTCTTTAAAGGAACTGGATATTTGGAAATTCACACTTAGTGAGTGAAAAATATGTTGAAAAAATAGGTATGTCCTGGTGGAGCAGCGGTTAGGTCATTTGCCTCGGAAGGAGTGCCTGCCACATACCTCTGGATTTGAGTCCAGGTATGGGGGGGATAACCAGAGTGAACAACTGAAAAACAAAAAACCAAAAAAACAAAAAAATAATCTTCTTCCTTCTTCCCCCTTTCTCTTCCTGCCTGCCTGCCTGCCTACTCGCCTTCATTACTGCCTGCACCTTTTCTTAAAAAACAAAAACAAAAACAAATAACTACCTGATAGCTTGAATTCAAATTCCAGAATTTCCTCTTACTTGATATTTATTTTTGGAAAGTTACTTAGCTTTTCTATTGTTCAGTTTTCCTCTTTGTAAATAAAGGTGTTATAAAATTTAAATACTAGGAACAGGGAGTGCAATGGTAAAGGTTCACAGGCTAAAGTAAGTCTTCCTGGGATTGTCTTAGATATACTGTATATTAGCTGTGTGACTTGGGTAAGTCACCCAACCTCTCTGTGCTTTACTTTTCTCATTCGCACCTTGAGGGTAATGCAAACATACCTCAATTTTGCCAGTACAATTCTATGACTAGTTTGTTGTTTCTTTACTGATTCAAAGTATCACCTTAACTATATATTAAATTCTTGTATAGAGTAGGTAGACTTTGGGTTTACTAATGTATTCTTTGTTCTGTCTCTATATCACTGAACAGTGTGATATTTTATGCATTGTTTTAGCTTTTTAAGCATAGCCTTCAATGCCTCAAATCAATTCTCCCCTCACATTCCTATTCTCCACTCTCGCTATAGTATATACACATATGTATATATATGTACACACATGTACACACACTAAAGTTTTGCTTATTCTCTTTAGTGCTGAACTAACAATCATTTTTTTAAATGTACAAAATAAAATTCCATTGAACTTTGGTAAAATTCACATTAACCTACATATTAATTCAAGAGAAATTGACGATTAGATCTCAAATGCCAGAAAAGTTGATTCTCGTCTAGTCTTCTTTTATATCCCATAAGGAAGTTTTGCAATTTATTTTTTCACCAAAGCCTGTACTTTTCTTGTTGTAATTATATCTTACTCATTTAAATGTATTTACAACTATTATGAATGGAATAATAATTTTCCTAATTAGTACTTTTCTATGGAAATATTACTGGTTTTCATATTTATTTTGCAACCAGTCACCTTTAAAAAAATTTTTTTAAGGAAAAATATATGTAGGAATGAAGGTGAGTAGGCAGGCAGGAAGAGAAAGGAGGAAGAAACATTCAGTTACTTTATTTAGTTGTTTATCTTCATTGTTCCCTCTTGCCCCGGTTCTGGAAACTAGGTCCTTGGGATTTTTGTGGACTATGTCTGGTGTCCTTAGGCCACCAAGTGAGCCTCAACTAGTCACTTTTTTCAATTACCTGGTTATATATAATACTCTTCCTGACTATTGGATTTTCCATTATAACTTCCTAAGAAAAAACAAATTATGTTTATAATATTTATGGATTATCGCTTAAACAATCTGGTTAAATTCCTCCACTGAAAACGGGTTAAAAAATAAAAGCAGAGGAATATTCTGCTCCACAAAAGCTTCCAAAATGTATATTAAACTATTGAAATGAAACAATTTACATGTAATATAAAGGTAAAAAGGTAATTCTACTTTTTCTTCTAATAGAATATTTCACACATAATATAGCATGTTTTTCTAAATTCTGGAATATTGTAATTCTTTATCTGCCACGTTTTGCTCCTTATAAGTCCCTAGATTATAAGGAAATTAAAAGACCATTAAATGATGGAAATTAACATCTATGTATGGTTAACTACAGACAGTGCGTAGCTGCTGTTCTTTTCAAATCTGAAGATTTTGAAGTCTGAAAAGATTCATTTACTTACTTATTTGTACACAGAAATAATAATAATAATGACTCAGGAAATAATTTGTTTTGAAGCAGACAGGTGGCTGGAATGCCAAACTTTTTCCAAAAGCAACCACAGAAACAATATCTATAAATAGAGAAAACGTAGTTAAATGGAAATGACAACATTTTTATTAGCCTAGAAAAAAAAATGAACTTCAAATTTCTCTAATATTGATACATTTAATCTAATCATTACTTTGATAGTAAACAAAATTGGACTTTCTGACAGTTGTCTTTGGAAAACTGCTCCTTATTGGAGGACTTTATGAAACTAAATGATGACTGAACATTAAGAGTTTTCTTAAACAAAGAATGTTTATTCTTGTGGATTTTGACTCTACAGATATCAGTGAAATGTCCATTGAATATCTAAGTTCTAAAATTTTAAGATTTGGGTTCATGTATCTAAGTACATGACCCGTGTAATCTTTTATGTATCTATATGGAGAAGGGCTATTTCACTTCTCCTGTCAGGTTTCCCAAACTGAGTAAATTTGCATTTTGTGACTGAAAAAATAAAGACGGGAAAGATTTTGAATGCCAAAGTTGCTGTGAAGAAAAGAAAGGCAGGTTAGACGAATACATAAAAAAAATAACCAAAGGATTTTTATCAGAAAATATCAGAAAGGATTTCTGATATTGATACCGTCAGAGAGCCATTGTATCGTTAAAGCATACAAGGCAACAGGAATCTAACCAGTTACTGCAACTGAATTTATTTGGAAAGATGACGTCTCAGTTTTTATATCTCCTTAAACCTTCGAAATCATAAGATCATAGAATACCAAAGTAGCATATTCTTACGTGAAGTGAATGAGTATCTTTTCAGATTGCAAATATATGTGATAATGTATTGCTTAAGAAACTGAAGTGAATGATAACACATAGTTAAATAAAATTGCAATTAGTTATATTAGCCCATCAGAGAAAACACCTCACTCATTGTTGTATTTGGTCTGATATATACCGTTCGTTATATTTATCACTGGATAAGTTGGGGACACTTCTGTGTACTCAATTTCCTACTGCAATATTTTATGTATAATAGATACTGAATAAATATTTTTGATTCAAAGAATATTTCTTTTAGATACTTCTAAGATCTTAGGACTTTTAAAATTGAAACTCAGTTTACAACTTATATCACATGATTTGAGGCCAATATTGTCCATGTACTTTACTTAAAATCTTTTGTTGTAAATGTTACAGCATTCTATGAGATTCTTTACTATGTGATGCACAAATTAGCCACCATTATTTCTGAAGTGTATGCTGCCTACTACTATTTCTAAACTTTGAATGAGCTTTTGCAATACGATTTTGAGGGAGAATATAACTTTTACACCTCATTATATTCTATATTCTATCTAAAATAAGAGTATCGTTTTATAATAAAATTTAAATAAACTAGCCTGTAAAAATATAGAAAGACTTGGAACAAAAGATTATGTATACTTAAAATCTATTAAATATATTGACTTTAGATAAATCTTCTGACACGGTAGTGTAGGAGATCATAAAACAAATGTTTATTGAGTTAGAATTATCTGTCATGTTCACAGTCATCTTGATCACTCACTCTGCCCCAACTTGGTCTATTGCAAACTCAAATTATATTGATTTCTAGACAACTCATTCTGTCCAATTTATCCGTATTGCACAGCAGAGCTTCAATGTGGGAGGTTGATAGAGTTGGAGAAAGTCAATGAAACCTCTAGAAGTATGCTCAGATCCTATGCAGCAATTCTTCACTTGGATAGGTGAATAATAGCACAATCTCTTGCCTGATTTATTAAACTAATTCCCAGTTCTGATCTCATTTGCTAATACACACTCAAGTCAGTCATGCAACCTGTCTTAAAAGTTTTCCACAACTAGAGAATAGAATTGGCAAACAGAACAGGAGAAACATATGGAAAGCAATTTAAAAATAATATTATATCTATATTTCCTGTTGCCACTTGTGTCTGTATAAATGAAATTTTAGCAATGAGTTTAAAAAAGTTAAAGATCTTTAAATCTACATCTACTCTTTAAAAAAATCAGTGGCATTAAAATAAAATCCATTTTTCCTTTTATCCTGAAGGAAATATGAAAAGATGTGTCTACATAATTTCTGGCTACAGGATTCTAGAAATCTGGATCTTTGCCAATAAATTACTTCTCTCCGTTACTCACTGCTGTTAATATTATGGGTGTTGACTAAACGTATACCCAAACAGCGTAAACCCCTAATTTAGTAGAAGACACTAATGAGAGAAATGGCTCCTACATTTTACAGGTAATGAAATACCCTTTCAGGTATTTATTTCATTATGGTGTTTACATTTTTAAAAAAATGTCACTAATATCCAATCATCCTGAATTAATTAGGTGAGGTCCAAGAATTGTAAATGTACAATTATCTGACACACATCCACAGCTAACAAGTATAAAATACTTGCATTATGTGCCATCCATCAGATTTCTGTTATTCTGCATGTTCATTATGATTGTAGATTCAAATGGCCTCAGCCATTAAACTGGCGAAGAAGCTAGTGTGATAACAGTTGTAGAGTAATGAAAGGTTTCAGATTCATCCTTTTCAATTAATGGAGAATGGAGAATGTTATTTACTGCTTTCAAATGCAGGAATAATTCTTATCACTTAGAATAGAAGGATAAATGAATGTAGCAGATGAACAACTTTTATCAAAAGAACTAAATTGGGGAAGAATATTCAATATTCCATATGCTCCTTTCCACACAAAGACTTTCCTGAATATCCCAGCTTGGCTGAAGGCCCCTCCTTTGTCTTTCAGAATATATAGTCCCTTGTAAATCCTGTAAGAACTCTGACTAACTTCATGGGGATTATTTATGTTTCTAACTCACTGGTCTCTATGTATTATTTCTGTATGTCCAGTGCCTAAAAAAATACTTGATGCATAGGTACCGAGCAAATAACATGAAATTAATCAGATGGGTAATTTTTATATAGAATGTCAATTGAACCAAGTATTATTTGAAAATATATGTGGTTTTTAGAGTCTATATAATATAAGCACCTCTAAGACATTTTTCCTGTATTTTTGTTGGTATTCTCTTACCAAATTTTAGAAATGCTATGCTAAAGGTGTCATCTTTTTTTCTGTAGAAGGTCAAATATTTTCAGATATTTTCAGATATCTGAATTTTCAGATGGTTTGACCAGTCTCTGTCACAGCTACTCAACTCTGCTGCAGTCATAGAAAATAAATAAATGCATGATAATGGCTATGCTTCAATAGAACTTTATTTTGGGATATTAAATTTGGATTTCTTGTGTTGCAAAATACTCCTCTTCTTTTATTGTTTCTTTTTTTTTTTTGCCACACAAAAATATAAAATTCATTCCAACCTCAAGGGTGAATCCTTGCCTTATGGTACTGAATACTCTATTGCTCTCATCCTCACCTACTCATCAAAATAATACTCTTCCCCTCTACATTGTAAAGATATTCATGGTCAAAAAAGATAGAATTATTAAGAAATTAATTAATGAATATTACTCTGCTGGCTGTGTGGAAGTTGAGTTTGAGAGGTGAAGATGAGATGCAGGAGGTGTTTAATAATCCACATGAGGAAAAGAATGGCCTGAACTAGTAGGAATGGCAAATAAGAATTAGAGCCCAGATATATTTAAGAAGTTTATGCCATTGGGCTTTTTAAACTAACTGCTTGGGGAGAAAGCAAAGATAACTTCTACTTTGAGGTTGTGTGGATGGGAATATGGGTAAAGGAGCAAAGAGTTGTATACAGAGTTGCTTAAGCTATGAAAAGTGGGTAAATCTGACTGCTTAGGAAAAATATAACAAGTTAGTTGAACCTTGGGATAAATGTAGAAAAGCAATATTTAAAGGTAGGGGAAGGAAGAGAAACTCACAAGTAAGAGGGAAGAAGTGGCCAGAAACTGTCAGACAGGCAGAAAAATGGAGAGTTTAGATGCTGAGAAAATAGAAGTAAATACCAAATACCATCGAGAATATGATAAGATACCAATTTTGATTTGGTAATAAGAATTCGATGGTACCACTTTATAAGTACAATCGGAACAGAAGACAACCATGACATAGATTAATGTGCATTAAGAACATGAAATTAACAATATTCTTTAGAGAAATATTGATGCAAAGAGGAGATTGGACTGAAGATAGGGAAGGAGTGAAGGTCAGTTTTTTCAATTTTGTCTGGGAGAGACTTGCTTATGCTTACAAGTTGAGGACAATGTGCTAGAAGACAAAGGAAGCTGAGAGGCATCCGAGATGAGAAAGGGGGATTGAGGGGGAGAGAGGGAAAGAAGGAGAGAGGGAGAGCAAGAGAGAGGGCAAGAGAGAGAGAGAGAGAGATGATTGAGGGAGCAAAGTCATGATGGTGTCAGGAGAACAAATTTGGGGTACATATGGGACTTGAATTGGAAGTTTCTTTTCTAAAAGACTGAAAAAAAGGAAATTAAGAGTATCAATCAAAATAAACCAATAAACAGGCAGTAGCAGTTGAGAAATAATTCTTTTATTTTATGTATATTATAGAAGCAAAATAATCTCTGGAAGACTGGGAGGAGGCAAGAATTAAAAAGAGAGTTTAAGGATAGTGTTAAAGGTTTGGAAATATGCTGAAGGGAGTGAGAGTAGATTAATCAAGAACAAGGAAAGAATTGGAAAAAGTGAAGTTGAAGTTCCAGTAGAATTCCGAAATTATAAATTCGTGGGGTTATCATGATTGCCTCATTTACCTGGATCCAGGGCTAGGGTTTAGGTGAATGCAGAAGATACAAAGGTGAAAGGAAATTGAGAGGCCAGAGAGTGTATGCTTAAATCAATATTAAAGAGAAGTCACAAAGCTGAAGAACACAATACCTGAATTGAAAATGCAGTAGAGTATTCACAAGCAGGTTAGATGTGTTGAAGAATGGATCAATGAGCAGAAGATGAGCTGTGGAGTTCAGACAATGGAGCAGCAAAAGGAAAAGTGAGTTCTAAAACCTTAAGAAAACTTAAGGGACCTATGGGGTAACATCAAACAGAATGACATATATTTTACTGAGATTTCAAAAGGAGAAGAGCAAGAGAATAGGGTAGGCTATTGGGTTCAAATTGGGTTCAAAAGGAAGAACTCATGACATTTAATTCTCTTTAGGTTAGAATAGAGGCAGAAAAGGCTCAAGGGCTGCATGGTTATTCTTAAGGAACTCTATTTCCATGGACTTAATAACACACTACTGATGTAGTCTGAACCTAAAAGTGAGTAAGAGAAGAATGTATCTAGAATTCTCTTTCATAAATACTTTTTTTTCTTATCATCTTGATGCTGTATTTTCTGTTGATTATTCTCTTTGTAACCTGTCCTGGAACATCTGTTTTCTTGTACTAGAAATTTTACTAATGGTGTAGGGAAACCTTATTTCTTTTTAAATTGAGACTATGAGTAGAGTCCTTTTTCAATAATTCATCACTAGTGATTTTAATGGCATGGAATGTGAAGGGATGACTTCTACAAAATGTTGGCTATCACTTTTCATTAGGTTATTCTCTCATCTAGCACTTCTTATCCTGGGGCTTGCGGATGAGTTCTGATAATTCACGAGGTTGTATGCAGAGTTGTCACATTTTTCCAGGTAGAAGATCCCTAACTTTCTGCAGCCTCTTGCAAGGATAGTGCTAACCCAAATAGCTTAGAACCATCATATCCTGGCCTGAGCTGTACTTCGGGGGAGGGCTTCCATACAGTCTCTTTTCATTGGAAGCGAGTGACTTTCTTTTGCCTGTGACCTGATGCACATCCATCTGTCACTACTCAAAAGGATGACATTTCTTAGGTAGCAACAACAAACTTCTGTTATATGCAGTAATTCAGGGTTCTAAATCTAATGATTGCATCTTTTAAGTTAGAGTGAAAAAAGGCTGTTTTCTGGCTACAACAAAGAGTAACAAGAAATCAGTGTCTTCAATGGGTTCTTTGTTCAGAAATGAACTACAAACCAGAAAACAGAAGAAAGCACAGATAAGAACTGAGTAAAACTGAGATTTTACTGTAGAAGACAGTGAAGGGGAGGCTCATGAAAAAGAATGGGACTATGAAGGGGGTGTGAGGAGGAAGGAGAGTACTGAAGATGAATGAATCATTCATCTTTGATAGGGTTCTGATCATCTTCATTGAAACTCCAAAATAGTCTTTTAAATATAAATCTTCCTTGCCCTACCCTACCTTGATTCTCTAAAGGCAACCACTTTTAACTTTTCTTTTCATTCTTCTAGCCTTTATTAGTGATTTAATAACTGGTAATCCTGTTTTCTGACACCCCCATCATGACAAATAAGGAGTTTAATTTTCTGATAACTGTCATCTTCTTTGGGAGTTACTTCTATTGCTTACTCTTGCCACTTTGAATAAACTCTTCTATTTGTTTCATTGAGGTCTAATGGACTTATACCAAGGCATTAGTTTCAGGTATACAACATAACATTTTGATATTTGTATACATTTTGAAATGATCACCACAATGAATCTAGTTCACATCTGTCACCATATATGGTTACAAAAATATTTTTCTTGTGATGAGAATTTTTAAGATCTACTTTCTTAGCAACTTTCAATTTTATAGTAAGTGTTATTAATTATAGTCACCATCCTGTACATTACATCCCCATGACTCTTTTATAACTGGAAGTCTATACATTTTTGGCCATCTTCATCGATTTCCCTGCTCTTCCAACCCCCACTTGCAGCTACCAAAATGTTCTCTGTATCCATGAGCCCAGTTTTTGCCCCTCCTGTTATATTTTGATTCCACAAATAGTGAGATTATATGTTATTTTTCTTTCTCAGATTTCTTTCCCTTAGCATAATGTCCTTTCGATCCAACCATGATTTGCAAATGGCAAGATTATGTTCTTTTTTATGATTGAAAGCATTCCGTTGTATGTAAATACCATATCTTTATCTATTCATCCTTGGATGGGCTCTTAGGTTGTCTCCATATCTTGGTTAGTGTGAATAATGCTGCACTGAACCGGGGGTGCAGATAGGCTTTCGAGTTGTTTAAACTTCTACTTTTCTTTCTGTCAGCTTTGGCATCTTTTGACTTCCCACCACAGAGGTGAAGAAAATACTGCTCCTACACTACCCTTCTCTGCATCTGCCCCACCCCATCTCCCAGGCTGTCTCAGCAGTGTTCTGAGTTTCACATTGTCAATGTTATTTTACAGATGTGTGTCTGTTAATTCTATTTTACTTCTGCCATGTGCCTTTATCCTTGGCCAACTTTGACTGGAAAGAGAAATATAGATCCCAAATCACTTTCCCTTAGAATGTGAAATTTTTTTCAGTCTTTTCTATTTAAACGCTAAAGATGATACTGTGAATAGTAAGTCTGTTGCTAATTTAATTCTTGTTCCTTTGTAGATAATCCACTTTTTTTAGGTATAAAAATTTCATATGCGTATAAACCTCTTTCTCCCTCATTCTCTGTCCTGGTAAGCACTTGTTTCAGTGTGAAAATCGTGTTTTTGTCACCTCCTGGATGTTTTTCTCTGCTTACTAATTTGTTATTTGATTCTTTTTAATGCTAACTTATTGAGTATTTTTTGATTATTTTAAATAAAAAATTATTGATGGGGCATTACATGACAACATTATATAGATTTAAAGTATGCATGATCATAAATCAAAATCTGTATATTACACATCCAATTTACCAATAGTCTAAGCTATCCTTATGTGTTCTATTTTTTCAGTGTTCTTTTCTGAACCCCCTTTTGAGTGCATATCAGACTTTCTTAGTTACTTCTCCATAACTTTTAACTTTAATCTTGATTTTCACTGCATCAGCTGCAAAAGCACAGTCTGCTGTGCTCGCTGCGGCATCTCAAGCTTTGCCTGACTTGGAGTGTTGATTCACTAAACACCTGTCCAATTCATGGTGGAAAGGATGAAGTTTCCCATCCCTTTTCTTCACCCTCTACAAATGGAAAATATTTTATCTTCCAGTTTCAGTTTTTTATTTGTATTTGTATTTTGATAATCATATATTTCAATCAAAGACCTCACTTATTTCCTTTCACCAGTCCTTTCTCAAAAATGCTTTTATGAATTGCTACCTTGCCTCAGCATCCTCTGAAGACATTAACTGGAGATTTGTACACTTTCCCTCCTGTTCCCTGAATTGCGTCTTTCCTTCAGCATCGACTTGAGTTGTTTGATGTGCTCGAATCATACAATGGGTTTGAGTTTCTTTCTCTAGGTTTGAACGGAGGGAGTTTAAGTGGATTTCTTCTAATTCTTTGTAGTTGTTTCCCCTCTACATGTTTTATTTGAGAAAGTCTTGGTGGAGTAGAGCGTTGCTTAGACGGTGAGTGGTGGAAGAAATCTAAAACCATCTGTGCATCAGGACAGCATTCCTATGTTCTCTGGGTCTCTTGTTAAAATGAAGATTCTAGTTCAGCAGGTCAGGTTCAGCCTGAGACTGTGCATTCCTAATAAACTCCAGGTGCTTCTGTTTTCTCTCTGAAGCTCACACGGTGAGTAGTAAGATCCTACCGATCCCTCCCCTTCTTCCTTACCTTTGAAGACTCTCAGAAGGCGAACATGCCCAGGCAGGTAGATTGCAGGATCTACTTCATTCCAGTACATTTGAGAAGCTGGGGATTATTTCAGACATATTCTATATGAACAGCTTAATGATGGTTATGGAATAACCCAATAGGCACTACTGGGAAGACAACATTGCTGCAAACTTGCAAACATGTATTGTGAAAATATTTGCTCCACGAATATGATATCTGATCCATCTTGCCAACACATCCAAAACTCTGAAGCTGGGGGTGTGGCTGGCAGAATTATAAAGCAGCAGCTTTTGTCATAGCAAAAGCCAATAATGTTTATAGTCATTTGAAAATTGGCCATTTCATGTAAGAAGCATAAAATGACACTCAACACACATCGATGGAGAAATCATAGGGTTAAAGCAGAGTATGTGGGCAGCTAAAGTACACGCCACTTTTGAGAATAAAAATAGTGTGTACCTTATTAAAAGCCGCCTGACAGGGTCAGCAGCCTAGTCACAGCATACCTACCAAGAACAATTTCAATTTTAATAGGTTTTACTATGTATTTCATAAGCATGCCCATTGAAATTGAGTCATCAAAGCCTCCCAGTTCCTCCAAGACAGATTTTAGCCTGAGAGCTTGGAGTAATTATCCCACAGGATGTTAGCCTGTGTAACTATTTCAGCCTCGTTCATCATTTCAAACAGCTACACACTCTGCCTGCTAATTTCTTCCGATGGATTAGCTGCTCTCACTTGTCTGTCTTTTCTTTTTATTTCTGGGGGGTGAAATATTGCCTTCTTCCTGTGTTTTAATAAGCTGAGCAGGCATGCACCACTGCACAGCTCCTGACTCCTATTGCTTTCAGCTCAAAGAATGATCTTCTGGGGGAAGAACTGTGTATAAATGTGAAGGTGAAAACTTGCCCGTTGCTCCCTGCAGCCTGAAGCCAGTTGTAGCTTTGAACGAGGACTAAGCGCAGTTGGAGCTGAGTGTCCTGCATGGGTCTGTTTGTAGTGCTTCCTAAGCTGTTCTCACTCCACTGCATTAGGTTCCACCGGCCTTCTGCTCCTCTCCAACCCTGATCTGTATTCCCACCCACCCCACCCCCATAATTCACCTTGGCTCTGACTATGTGTCTCCCACTACAAAACCACAATGCACAGAACTATTCATCTCAGGACAGAACTTCCTCCGTTCTTCACAATAATGACCCTCTTTGAGCTTTTGATTCAGGGGTTCAATGTTCAATGATTTCTTTATTCTCTGACCTCCTAGTGAGAACTCACAATTGTACAGGCGGGAATATCACTCCTGCCTATAGATAGTTAAAAAAAAATTTTTTTTAAAAAGCCAGGGCTTCTGGTAATAAACTACCAAGCAAGATTTGAATCCTCTCTCTGCCACTTCTTGCTTTGTGACCTGGGATAAACTATAAACCTTCTCCGAGTTTCAATTTTTTCATCTTCATAAGAGAGATATATCATTTTTTCATCTGGTCTCATCTTTTTCTTTTTTAAAGGAAGGGTGCAGGCAGAGATGAAGGTGAGCAGAGATAGGTAGGCAGAAACAGAGGAGGAAGAGAGGAGGAATTAATTTATTTTATTTTATTTTTATTTAGCTGTTCACATTGACTGTTTCCTCCAGACCCAGGACACAAACCTGGGTCCTTAGGATGTATTTGGACTGTGCTCTTGAAAGGAGCTGACCTAACATCTTCTCCACCAGGATGCGCCAAAATCGTCTTTATTTATTTAGTTGATATTGGCTTTTCGCCCTGGCCCTGAAACTTGAATCCAGGTCCTTGGGTCCAGGTATGTGGTCTACACACCAGTGTCTCAGCTGCCTGAGTCTTATCTTAATAAGAGGGCTACATAAGTTTTTAAAATTTGATTGTCTTCATAAGAGGGAGAAGTAATCTTTTCACCAGAGAGTTGGTGCGAGCATTTACTAATGAGATCGTATGTGTACCCATAAAGAGAAGGCACCTTTTGGCACAAAGGATGCGATGTTTCCTACCTTAGTAATTTTACAAATGGGCTTTGCTCTGTGGAGCTTCATGTTTTTGCCAGGAGGGAAGCAGGGCTCTGAAAGTTTTCAGGGACCCTACAAGACCTAATGGGATGGAGGCAGAGCCTCCTCACTCACAGGGCCAGTCCCGGTTCACAACCATCTGCCCTGCAGAGGTGTAAGAAATTGGAGCCCCTTCTAGGCCACAGTACTGAACACCCCACCATGATCTCGCGGGAGCATGGTTTGAAAGACACACCTTTTTGCTGGATTGAAAACCAGAAACTGACCCCATGGCTCAAGGTAGAGATGACAGCAACTGGACAGCGCCTCAGATAAAGTCTTCAAACTGATGAAGGCCAACTGATCTCAGGCTCAACTTTCCAACCCTTAGAAAAGGCCACTCTCCCAAGAGCTGCCAATTTCAAGAAAAGCTGATTTTACTCTCAGCCCCGAAACTATATGTTTTTGATGAGAAATTGCAGATGGATAATTTTTATCCAGCTCAGAAGGAAGTGCAGAAGGTAATTGGTAATTCTTAGAGAGAGCTGTGCAGCCCGGCCGTCACTCTCCAGAGATTTTTCGGAAATGTGCTATCATTTGGAATTATATTAATAGGAGCACTGTCTGGAATCAGAAACTTGGAATTGGTAGAAGTTTTTTTTTTTTCCCTTTAGAAACAAAGTATCTATAATCTTCGTTTATGTATAAATTATGTAAGTGGATGAAATCCTCATCATTAGAGAATGACCTTAATGTTAGGGCACATTGATATTATAGGTGACTGTCTTCTTTGAAATTTTGCAAATTTTTGACATTAGTTATGGTGCAATGCCAGTATCAAGATCATTAGTGTTGAGTTAAATACTTTTGTATTCACCAGGTAGTAATTAAAATAACATTTCCAACTATGTATATATATATATATAATCCAATGAGATTATATATAGGTAGGTAGGTAGGTATATTTCATCTTCAATTTGTCATTCTTGTGGTCTCTTCTTTCCTTCCCCACTTTTGCGACAATAGGTGACGTGAAATGGAGAATATGTACTGATACTGTCAAAGGAAAAGGCAAGGACCACATTAGAGAAACTCACCCATCCTATGGATCCTCTGTTAATTTCATTGAGGAAAATTCCCAAACTTTATTTTTTTTCTCTTTTTCCCCTACCCCCACCAATAGAACTAACAATTAAAAAAAGTTATCTTAAATGAAGAAATAAAACTACTTGTGTCAGACAAACTCTCCTTTAAAAAAAGACCGTAGGTTTGCTTATTCTAGAGAGCCTGGTTTCTACAGCAAAGAAAAATGGTTAGTACATACCTATATTTTATTGTGAAGGCTAATTGTTAGATAACTTAAGTGAGAACCTACCCACAGAATAAAACTATCTCATGAAATTTTGAAACTCCCATCATGTCAACAGATATGAAATGTTGTTATAAAAGACTGAGATTTTTTTGCCTTTATTATTTCTCCCTTTGTTTACAGGATATTAAGTTCACACCTCAGTCTGCATGTATTTCACACCACACCTGCCACCAGAGTTCTAGTGCCCTTTACCATCATTATATTAATTTGTTCCTTCCTTAGTTCCCTACCTCCCACCCCTTAGCCACCGTCCTTCATTCTGTGAATTGTGTTGGGATTGTCTGTTTGTTTTACTTCATTACCTTCCACGTGTGAGTGAGACCATCCTGTGCTTCTCTTTTTCTTTCTGGCTTATTTTGCTTAATATAATCACTTCTAGTTCCATTTAGGCTGCTGCATCCTCCTACACTGTTGGTAGGAATGAAAATTAGTACAACCTATTGGGAAAAAAAAGAGAAGTTCCTCAAAAAAATGAAGATGGATCTTTGATTCTGTCCAGCACCCCTACTCCTAAGTTAGTATTCCCTGAGAATACAAACACACTCCTCAGAAAAAAAAAAATATGCGTACCCCTATATTTATAGAAGCACAAATCACCATAGTGAAGACATGGAAACAAACTAAATGTCTGTCACCAGATGACTGGATAAAGAAGTTGTGGTATTTGTACTCAGTGGAATTCTATACAGCTGTTAAAAGATGAAATTGGGCCTTTTACAACAGCCTGGTGGGAACTGGAAGACGGATTTTAAAGGCAAATGTAGCTGATCCTACATAGCCAGGCGTGTGTCACTTTCACAATTGTCTCCGACTCTGAAGACACATACAAAAGGCAGATCTGGAACATTAGCATACTTGATCAAAAGGGACAAATGAACATTGGAAGAGTGCTATTCACAAATACATCCTAAAATGTGAAGTAAATGAATCAGATTAATTCAATACCTTACAAGCTTAATATTAAAGCCCAAGACACTTCACTGATAAACACGAATACTTAAACAAGACTGAGAATGAGTTCATGCAAATGGTTAGAAAAGAAGAAAGGATGAGATTTGAAATGATTGATTATGCTTGTTATGTTTCCCTGACTCAGGCATTGCAGTTTTTCTCCTAAATAGATTTTATCATAAAGGAAGAAATAGTCATATTACAGGAAAGTTAAAAAAGAAATGTAAATAACTAACAAGTTCAATCATCGTCAAACATAGAAACAGCATAACTATTAGTGTTTGCATGGTTTCTAATATTTTATGTGTAATATATTTGTACTTGTTTAACAATTTTAATCAAACCTTGCATGCTGTTTTATGACCTTCTTTCATTTAAGCATTCTCCTTGTTTTTATAGAATTGCCATAATCATTGGTGTAAATTCAAGTGGCATATATTCTTTTGGAGACATTGGATGGGTGAGTTTTTCTTTCTATTAATGGGCAGTTATAGTTTTTATGATTAAGAATAATTCTGTGATAAATTTTGTATTACTTTATGCCCACCAAAAATTGAGTATTATTTCTTAGAATCAATTTTGAGAAAAATGACTTTCTTAAATGATTAAGAATATTAATATTTCAATAGAAAAACTTTTAATCCATTCTAGTTACAGAAAACATTGAAAATACAGAAAAGTATAAAGATGAAAATAATGATTATGCAAAATACTACAAACTATAAAAAAATCACAAATAGTATTTTGATATATGCACTGCAAATGTGTTTACCCTTTGTATTCTCTTTCACATGATATATATATATATATGTTTATGTATGATTTATAAAATTGAAGTGTATGCACTTAATGTGCATATAGTCAAATTCTGCTCTTTTTTTCCTTCACATTGAGTGATATGCTTTTTCTCAAGTCATTAATTATTTCCCAAAATATCATTTTTAATGAGCATATAATTAGTCATTTCCTTATTGAGATTTTAGACTTTTTCCAAAATTTCACTGTTCTAATAATTTATCTTTGTATGTAACTTGATTTTTTCTTTAGGATGGTTCTTCAGAAGTCTTGTTGCTGGTCTTGTCCTTTTAGAAATTCATATTACCTATTCGCTTTTCAGATAAAGTGTATTCTTACTGGTTTTATATGAGTTCTAGCTCATTGAACTTTCAATAATGTTTAATAATAGTCTCCAACTTTACTATTTTTTTAAAGATAGAAGTGAAGAATGAAAACTCATTTGAAAATTTTCACTAACTGTTATTGGTGATGTTTTCTTTTTAGAAAATTGCTGTGCAGAATAATGACTTTTCATAAAGATAAATATGCCTATTATAAGAAATAGTTACAAAGATAAAATTCATTTTTGCTAAAAATATCTTATCACTCAGATACAATATCACATATTAAATGACCATCATTCCAGCAAGTATACTTGCTTGCTTTTCCATATATTTCCTTATTTTGTTTACTGCTTCTGTAAGTGTGACTGTTCAAGATTCAAGAAGTTTTCGTTTGGTAAAATGAAAACTTTAAAGTTATAGGCAAGAATGTCCCCAGAAACTGGAGAAATAAGACAGCAAACTCTTGGGCTACATATCAACGCCTCTCATTCATAAACATCACTTCCCTCAGCCCCAAGATCCCCAGAGTCTCCTCTGTGGTTGGTCCTCTTATCATTCTGGAGACTGTCCTGAAAGCAGGAGATAATTCCTAAGCAAGCACATTAAACATGGATGTCAAACAGGTCATAATGCTGGGTTCTGAGCCTTATAATGCCACTCTGAAAACTTTTCCATCTGGAATAAAGTTGTATCATTTCGCTATAGCTCAGCTTTTGAAACGTGGAGATGTTTCATATGTGATTTTCCCTGTATTTGTGCCATTTATAATACATTATTTGTTACATTAATTACAATAATATCTGCCATATGTACAGAAATTTCAAACAATTTTGCTTCTGTTGTCTCATTTTGTATCCCTAATATACTGTTATTACTTCAATTTAGATGGCATAATTAATTACCTGAGGTTACATAAACCTGGCCTTTTTGCCATAATTTTAATCTAACAATAAGTTTATACCATGCTATTTTGATTCTGTGTATTACTTTCTATATAACCTCAATATGGATCACATGTTTCTCACAGATTTTTGCCTGCTGTGTTAGTTTTACATTGTATCTTAGACAGTTTATAAGGATTTGTACATAAAATTGTTATGTTAGATCAATAGTGGTGATAGAATTGCTTTGGGTCTGATAAAGCAGGCAATTTGTAAATCCCTTTTTGATGATAACATGCTACTTTCTAAATTAATTATTTAAATTCCAAAGTATGGGGAAAAGTTAAGACAAATATGCTGCCTTAGATTTGGAAGACAATGTTATTTTGTTTTGTTTTTTTCAGAATCACCTCACAATGAATGTTTGGATGGGAAATGGAAAAAAGAAAAAGAAAGACCAAGAGTGATATTGACATTTCAGAGAGAGAGGTTTTATCATTTTTTTCTCTTAAAATATAATGAAAACATTTACACTATAAACATAAAGTATGTCTAAAGAAAAGAGCACTAAAAGTGCATGGATTTCCCATGTCTATTTACTTACAAAATCATTCCTTTTTATTGCCGGACATTTGAAGCCTATCATTGCTACAGGTATCAGGAATCAAACAGCACTGTGTTTCATATGAATTTCATAGAGATGGGCCATATTTGACATTTTTAACATCATTTTCAGGGAAGTTTAACAAGAGCACAATTTAATTGCAGTTTTTAAGGAGCTTTGATCTTGGATGGGGAGTTTAAAATCGTTGCTTAATTATCATGATGTCTCAGAAGAATAAGAATATTATTCTGAGTAACTCCAAACATACTGAGATGAGGTTACCCTAAATGAAAGTGAACCTCGTTAGAAAGGCAGGTAACTGTCCTTTTCACTTGTTTACTTACCACTGAAATTACCTCAAAGTACCTCATATCACAATAATATAAAAGAAGAGCATTATATTCCATTCCACAGATTCATGTCTATGTTTAATCCCATGGAAACCAATACTAAAATAACTTCATCATACTATTTCATTTAAATTTGCCTGTATTTTGTAAATAAATACATATATTTTGGTATGCATATACAAAATAGCATAGATACCATCACTAATCATGTGACCTTCTTAATAGCTGGTAGGTATATTCAGTGTCAAATTGTTTTAAGTTAGACTGTTACTGTACTGGTAGGAGGATAAAAAGAAAATACTGAAGGCACTGTAAAGGAAAAAAGCATGGTCATATTAAGATTTCCTTATCTTATGGTCTTCAAGATCTCTTGCAACATGAATTAATTAGTATTCATAGTACCTGGGAAGGTAAATATTATCATCTCAATTTTAAATAAAATCAAAGAATAAAGGTTAAGTGATTTCCTTCAGGCTATAGCAAGATTGGATTTTATTTTTTACAAGGAAAATGAAAATGACTCTAATAATAATGTTAAATAAGACAGGATATAAAATTCTCTATTTACGATTCCTGGCACATAGTAGGCTTGCAATAAGTGCCGTGAATTTTTTATTCATGATTCTGGTTAAGGGGAAAGACTTTTTCTCTTCACTTGAAATATATATATGTATACACATAAGGTTACGGTTTTTACATATATGTATGTTTATTGATTAAAATAAGTGGAAAAAAATTCAAATGCATAAATGTATATTTTTGTTTTGAAAGAATTCACCTCTTTTGTTGAGACAGGAAGGCAGTTGTTATATTTTTCAACATCTTCATGGAATGAGCTTATAGATTCTCTTTAGTACATAATGATACCTGTGCTGATATCAAACTGTGGCAAATTTAACCAGGTTGATAAAGAATTCAGTAAATTATTAATAAGCTTTATAGATCTAATACCACCATGTAAATGGTCTGTTGGATTTTTCCTCTTCATACAACTAGATACATTATTTTATCTAAATTTACTATGGATTTTTGTGTCATGTTGAAATCTCTATGTTCTTCCTTACTGCTAACCTAAAGTCTTCATGAGACTCATCTTAAATAGTCAAAGATCCTTGTTTCTCATGGTCTCTATTACACATGATCAGGACTCACGCGTTCCGGAGAGGTGTAGTCAAATGCTTCTACACTAACATGCAGCATTCAGCTTCTTTCCATTCTTTTTTAAACATTTTGTTCTAGTATTTCTCTTATGTACATTCCATATGCTTTTTAGGATATTGAAATGGCACCTCAGTCTGTACATTTCACATCACACCTGCCATCAGAGTTCCAGTACCCCTTACCACCATCTTGTTCCTTCCTTCCTTCCTTCCTTCCCTTCCCTCCCCACACCCACAGTGCTGTGTCCCGTGAATTTTATTTAGATTCGTGTTTTGTTTCTGTATTTTCTACATGAGTTTAACAACGTAGTACTTTCAATCTTCTCTACCTTTGTTCAGAGTAAATGTAAGTTGCTTTCAATTGTGTGGATGTAGGAAATATTCTGACTAGTTTGACAAGTGGTCCATCATATAATCCACGATTAAGAACTGAGAATACACTGTATACATATGAATCATGTATAAATATATAAACTATATGTATATAAACTATATATATATATATAGGATCTGTATATATATGTATATTTCATATGTAGTCAATACTATGTTCAAATTAATTAATGGAGGCAAAATTTCTGTCTTTTTGATAATGTGAGCAGTTGTTTCAATTGAGTCCTTTGTTTTGGTAGAGTAGACTTTGTTATATTCAAGTTATTAAACTCTATGTAGGCTACCCTGGCAGATATACTTATATGACTGAGCATTATGTTAAACATTTGTACCAATTGGAAGAAGAACGATGGAACCAGAAGACAAAAGGTAAGAGAAATCTTCAAGTTGCTATGGACATAAATTGCACTTGTCCATTTTAAAGCATTATTTAATTTCACCCTCCCTGCCCTCTTTTTTCATCCTTAATCAATATGGATTTTAGGCAAATTGGGATACACTGTGGCCAAACTTTCTCTTTCTTGGTGTGCCCTGGTGGAGCAGGGGTTAGGTCAACCACCTCCAAAGAAGCGCAGGCCACATACCCCTGGGTTCAAGCCCTAGGTCTAGAGGGATAACCAGTGTGAACAATGAAATAAAAATAAAAATAAAGTGTTTCTTCCTTTTCTCTCTTCTGTCTGCTGTATTCATGCCTGCACCTTTCCTTAAAAAATTCTTTTTCTCTTTCTTAAATAAAATCTCTATCTTCTGTCTTTCAGTGCAAGCACACAGGTATCTTAATAACCATAAAATCACCAAATTGTTCTAATATTTAATTCTATTTTAGAGCACAGTATGTCAATTATGACTTAAAATAATATTACATAATATAAACTTACATTAATCTATGTATGAAGAAAATCACTCAGTAAGAACTATAATTTTTACATAATAAGTATTCCAAGGGTTAAATCAATAGAACAGTGGCTTCCAATCATTGCTTAAAATATGTCCCTTCTTAGAAAAAAATGAAAGAAAAATGATGAGTATTCACATGATTGACAACCTTTCCAAAGAGAAGTGTTGCTATAATTAAGCAATAATGTATGAGTGAGTGTACATTATGACAAATTGGAAGCTTGGTTGATTAGATTGAGCATATAAGCTGTCAGTATAATTATCATATTTTAATCATTTTTCTCCATTTTTTATAACAGCATTGTCTTCAGCTTCATTTGGTGCTTATTAGATTGATATTCTAAGAGGAATTGTACAACATAAAACATGTCCTTAAACAGGATGAACTTTAGATAAGGCTTTAGTTATGTCTATAAACATTTATAATGATCACTGTTATGTTTCCACTTTCTTCTATCTCCTGTTTTACTTTGTGAAAAAATAAAAATCTCTTTTCAAGATAGAATGCACAAACTTGAGCATATATGAATCCATGAAACACTGCTATATTTTAATAGAAGCATATAAAATATGTATTAAAACTGCCTTCTGCATAGGGCTTTTTTTCTTCCATTGCCTGTTCTTTCTGTAGATGGATCATGCAAGTGAATAGCTTGTATCTTTAGTGTGGATACTTTGCTTCTATTATTTGTGTTGGCTCCTGTCATCACAAACATTGAATCTTGACCCCTCGCCCAGGAATTTTTGAGGGGAGGATTCACGTGCAGATAATGGTCCAGCTTCTATGTTCTAAGAGTTGTTCATGCAAACAAGAAGAGAAAACTAAGAGAAAGGCAAGACACCACTTGGTGTACATGTTTTAAATCTAAAGCCCATATGCTGATTATGCTAACCTTACAGCATGAAAATCTAAGGAAGACGTTAAAGGTTAAAGATCTGGAATATTAATGTTCATTTCTCTGGTCAAAATCTGGATACTACCCAACAATCTCTTCTCTTAACTTGGAAAGAAAATACTCTCCGTGCTCTTAGATGTGTATTTTTGTTTTTTGCATTTCACAATTTCAGAGTAGTCTAAAATACAGAATCTGGAGTATATGAAAAACTATACACCCAGAACTGATATAGTGTCCGTGTCTTCCAGATTTTCAGGGTCTAAGAGAGATGCCAGAGTTTTGAGTACATTCTTCTGACTATGTCTTTACCTAAAGGGCTGCAATATTTTCCTCTTTATTCAAAAATTTTTCCTGAGCCCCCCGCACCAAACGGACATTATTGAATAAGTTTGTTGCATGGAAATAAATGATCTGATGGTAATTGCATTACTGTATGTAGTAAGAGCATTCCAACAATGAAAACAGTCAATAATCATACTAGTGAATGCAGTAGTCTCAATAAGTGGAGAATGTATTTTTTTTTCAGTACACCCAGGTGTTAGCACTCACAAGCACTTTTTTGAAAAAATTTCTGCTGGCCTTCCTATTTGCTTTCATTCCCACCTGCACCTTTCATTTGAAAAAAAAAGAAAAGATTCAGAAGCTATATTGGGAGATTTTACTTATGTTGGTCACAAGACTAAAATTCTGATACAGTTTTAGGCAAGCTGGCCTCTGTGGTAGATGATCTAATTATTATTAATTTTTATACATAAATATATATATTATTACAATTATTGTCAGTCATACTCAAGAGGAAATTATATATGATGCATAGATTACCAGGTGAATTGGTAATATTTCTACAAGGCATGGATAAGTTCATAAATCTTAATGAATTTCTAAGGAAAGAGTAGAAATTTAACTCAGAGCAAAGGCATATAAGGAATAAAGACTGCACAAGAATTATAATTAATATTTGATGCTTGTTTGATGTCTGTCACAGACTGAATGCTTGTATCCTCCCTGCCTCCTCCAAATTCATGTATTGAAATCCTGATCCCTGATGTGATGGTAATAGGAGGTGGGATCTTTGGGAGGTAATCCTGAACTTTCCATTTTCTCTCTCCCCCTCTCCCTCTACCCGCCTCTCCCTGCACCCCCTCTGTAATGTAAGGGTGCAATGAAAGCAAAATTACTTGAAAACCAGGAAGCATGCTCTAACCAGAAACCAGATCTTGGATTTCTAGCTTCCAGAACTATGAGAAATAAAGGCTTGTTGCTTAAGCCACCTATTTACTCTGTTTAGCAGCTGAAACTGACTAAGACAAGGCTTTTATTTGACCTTTTGATTTCAAAATGAATACTGTTCTGCATTTTCTGTAGATTTATCTAATGAGAGATAACTTCTGATTTACTTTTTTTAACTGCCTGAATGTTTGATTGCCTTAGCAAAAGTTTTCCAGTTGTCATACTTTTATTTTTTCAAATGTAAATTCAGGATCTTAAAATATGAGCGTGTCTACAAAATATGTATCTTCACTGGAATCAGTCCAAGACTCAGTTTTTCCACCTCTAAAATGGGAATACTTGTGTCTTTTTCATAGAGTTCTTCTGAGGATAAAGTTATAATTTATGCACAATTATAGAACAGTACTTGGCCTGGCATAAGGAATGCTTTCAAGAAATATTAGTACCTTTTCCTTTCAATTTGCATATAAAAAAAGACACAATGAGCCTAAATATTTTGAATAGAATTCAATAGCTAGCATATAGCAGTCAGAGTTCTATTCCTTATGGTGGTTCATTGGAGGCTTTGTCTCAAATCATAATTATTTTTAAATATTTCCTTACCAAACTTTAGACTTGTTTCTCCTTTGTGCTTTAGAGACAGAAAAAAATATTTTTTCCCTCCATGACTTACTATGTGTCTTTGTGCAATAGAGGGCCTAGCCTTTGTTTCCTCATCTGTACTGTGAGATATTGTAAACCCTATTCCGGGACTGCTGTAGGGAATAAATGAACTCATCCAGGCAGAGCACCTGACCTACCACCTGCCACATAGCAAACCCTCAATATACGTCCAGGATTTTCTGAAACTTACTATGACCCTGTCTCTGTAATAGTCACTGGAGACATGGGAAAAAGACATCATTCCTACTCTTGGAAAACATATCATTTCCTGGAGAGTGAAACCAAAGACATGTGCACAGCAAGATGCCTGAGCTGAGCATCCTGGGCTCAGTCGAGGACTAAGGCGGTGGTGGGACAGATGCCAATGCTGAGCCTTGAGGCACTAGGATGCATACACAGGACAGAACAAATAAGACAAGGAGGCCTGGGAGACGAGAGAAGGTAAAGAGTTTGCTCACACTCCAGTTAAGACCCCAGGAAGCTAGACAGGACGAATATGACTGGAACAATGGGAAAGCATCCAGTTATGTTGGTCTGGTCTTAGACCAGTGGGGTTATTTGTTTTGCTTTGCTTTTAATTTTTTTACTTTTTACAATTTTACCCTGGAAGCACTAGTTTTGAAGGACTTCATGCAGGATTGTTGATTGGGTTTCAGTTTTAGAAAGATGATTTTGGAGGCAATTCAAATTTTTTTCCAGTGGAATGATCAAAGGAGAAAACTCCAGAGGTAAGTTAGCTAGTCTATTCCTCTACTTTTCTTTCTTTCTTTCTTTTTTTTTTTTAAAGGAATGGTGCAGGAATGAAGACAAGTAGGCAGACAGGCAGGAAGAGAAAGGAAGAAGAAGCAATTTTCATATTGTTTTTATTTAGTTGTTCACACTGATTGCTTCTCCCCAGACCCAGGACTCACATCCAGGGGTATGTGACTTGCTCCTTCGGAGGCGATTGACCAAACTACTACATCGGAACATGTTGAGCTTGTTTATTTCTGAAGCTTCTATTTAAAATATGTGATATGTAGACAAATTTGCTTTGAAGATAATATTTGTCTCATGAAATATTCAATAATGAGTTAGTAAATTGACTCATATAATCAGGCAATACGTAATGAACACAATGTATGTGTTAAGTATGCTGGGTGTTTGGGTTACAAAGAGATCCTCAAAGATCTTTCTCTTGATTTGCAAGGGGAGGCTGGCTAGAGAGACAGGTCTACTCTATTAAAGGGATTAATATAAAAATTCTGTTAGGTGTCTGGGCTTCATGGATTTCAATGTCAAACAGTCCTTTCCACCTTTACCAAATACACACTTACGGTGGGAACAATCCAGGCATGTTGCATACCCCTGTTTCTGATCTGGGGTAGGTAGTTACTAAAATGAACCCAATATGGTACAATTAAGCATCTGACCCCTCAACACTGAAAAAAAGAACAAATTAGAAAGACTTTAAAAGTTCACCTGTAGTATTAACAAGATTTAGCCTCACTACTATATTCACTGTAACAGCATCTTTATGGTGTTTTCATTAGTTGCTGACACCGGGTGTTGCCGACACCCTCCAGGCCCCCTCCCCAACCCAGGACTCGAGCCCAGGGGTATGTGGCTTACTCCGTCGGAGGTGGTTGACCTAATGGCTCTTCCACCAGGGCGCACCTACAGGTTCTCTTTTTCAGCAATTGCCTGTGTCCTCCTCTAACATTATTCCATAGATTTGCTAGTGAAATGAAATACTGCAATGACCTTTTTAATTCCCCTGACTTTTTACAATCTTGAAAATTTAGCACAACAGCAGGAGTTTAATCATATTCACTGATGTAAAAGACAAAATAAGGCACCTTTAAATTCAGAAGAAGATGTGACCTCCAAGGTATCAGACCCTTGGGACATTCCCCTGCTGTCCCTAAGGACTGCAGAAACTATATTCCTCATGTTTCTAATGTTGTAGCACTACATCTTGGCTGACACATCTACCCTCTGTGGATACTTGAACCTACAGGTTATCACCCCTGATTTTGGACCACATTTTGAAACTCACTTACCAGACTATTACATTCTGTATGCACTTTTTCTTTTTTTAAGAATTTCCTTTAGATGTATTCAGATGCTATTCATTCAGAAGTCTCCAAGTCTCTGATTTCACTTTTGAAAATGCATTCTGTCGCACTGGGTATTTGGTCTCTGCTTTACCAGAGACTATAGCTACATGATGGCTGATACCAAATCCTCATCTGTTCACCTGAGTGTCTAATAACAGGTGGATTGATCCTGGAATTCAAACAGAATGATTTGTCTGGTTCTTTGTGGGTTTTGAAATGCCCCATCATTTAGCCAAGTGTCATTATATGTGTTTTAGTTTTAGGTTGCAATTGTTGTGCAGTTCAGTTGATGGATGAGATGGCCTTCAGAAAAGTAAGAAAGAAAAGAACAATGTTCTTCACATAGCCCAAAGTGACAGAGCCGATCAGCTCTCTAAATCCCCTGTCTATACAGCCATTGTGATCAAGGTGATTGATGAAGCATCCTATCAGTTCTGAGCTGTTTAGGTGTCAAACTGAGGAAAAAGTAGTGCTCACCTGTGTTCCTGCAAACAATTTGAAGAGGTTAAAAGCTAACACAGCTCTACAACGAAAGACATAGGCCTCTATCCTTGGATACGTGCAGATGATTGCTATTTTGTATTTTTCATGAGCATGATTTATAAGTAGAGACCTTTAAAAAAGCCTACCATTGAATGTTTTCTGTCACTACCTTTTCAAAGCCTCCAGATGAGTTTGGCCAATGAGTATAGGTGTTTTAGTACAACTGACAAATGATCTTACCATTTTTGTTAGCTTGCAAATATTTCTTATTGAGTGTAGTTCGTGAATTATCCTGATTACTATGGCCACGAACAGGCTTGCTGTCTTTTAGTCTCAATTTTATTTTGTTTTTGTTCTTTCCTGGAGTCTCCCTACAGCCATGTGATCATAATTAGCCCTCAAAGAGGAGTATTCATTAGAACTGGAACCAAAGAGAAATGGGAAGGAGAGATGAATGGATTACAGAAGATTTTTCTTTAGGTCTGACATTCATTGTGGATATTTGAAAAAAGATTTTCATTTCTCTTTATTGTATAAAACAGATGTTCCCGTAAATCATTAATAACTTCCAATGGAAGATATATTAACACAAACTAAAATCAAGTATAGTTACAAGGATAAAAAGTGAATTTATAATCATTCTAATCTATGATAAATGTTCAAACTCCAAAATAGCATATATTACTGCCCACTGACCTAAAATTCTTGGCACATAAGTTCCTTTTCTTTATTTAAAATTGCTTGTCTCTCGGTTGAGCTGCAAGTACTAAAGAAAAAATGTCATTGCTATGATCTGAGACAGGGAAACTTCAGGCTCCATAAATTTGTTTTATTTGATTTAGATTAGGCAGTAGATAATGTTACTGGACACAGTTGACAAGAAATTATTTTTCTACTTCAAGAACTATTTAAAGAAGAACAAACTCATTAAAGAAAGTGTAGTGGGGGTGGGAGATAGAAACATAAATAGAACATACACATCGTTCTTTCACACAAAATATGGGAAATATGTTACTATCATTTTAGTATTATTATTTGGGTTTCTAAATATGCTAATGTTTTAAGAAATATAGCTGTGATCATTATATTTTTGCAAATATACACATATACACATATGTAATGTTTTAAATATCTCGCTCTTGTAATTTAACCTGACATTAAGTGCCAAGATACTTCTATATTATTATAGTCTTTACAAATTGAGTAACAATATATTTGTATATGTTTTGGTTATAATATTAGTTGTCTACTGAACATCCTTTCCTTCTTTAAATATTTATTAGAAAAAGCACCAGTTTGTTAAAGTAATTCTCCTCCCCCCTACTTGACTTAGGGGAGAATTGTTCTTTTCCTTGGATATCTTGGATTGGGTCTCAGTGAGTCTTAATCGCCTCAAAACTCTTTGCATATATTGGCTAAGGGTGGCATGTGACCCATGTATGTCCAATGAACTATAAAGGGAATGCTACTGTTTTGCTCATCGGTACATTTCAAACAATTAGACCATTGCCTGGCATGTATCAGGTTCTGAAAAATAATTATTGAATTAATTTTAAATGCTGAAGAGTTTTTCATTCAAAGTAAGAATTCATTGGAAGAAACAATTCTTTCCGGACAGTGGTCTCGGGATATGATGGTCAGATCTGCGGCAGCCACATTTCTACTGGTGTAAAGAGGGTTCCCAGTCCGCATAGGAGGCCACCCCTGAGACTGAAAGGAATAGAACCCAATGCTCCTGACCCATCCCTGACTTACTGATTTCTTGTGATAACAAATTTCCTGTTGTGATCAAGTCAATTTGATTTATGAGTTTCTGACATTTTCTACTGAAATCATCTTAGCTGATTCATCCTGTTTTATATCAGGAGTTTCCACATTTTTCTGGAGTAATGCATTTAAAAGAGTTTAAAAGGTCTACATTTGTGTGCCTATCATTACAAGACATAATGATAAAATCTCCTGCTAGAGTTAATGAAAAGGTAGATGCTGGCTTTTGAGAGATTAAAGTGATACATATTTTTAAAAAAATTCAATAATATTTAGTAAATCACAATAAAATATAATTATAGATATCGACATAGTACAACCAGTAACAACTGATGGAATTTTCTGGAAGAAAACAAGAACAAGATTATACATCATCACCTTCATTCCAACACTTAGTCTCTGAATGTCATTGTTCTGGTTATCTAGCACTATGTACAAATGACCCCAGATTTTGTGACTTGAAAATACAACCTTCGTTTTGTTTTTCCTTGTGATTTCTATGGATTGGGAATTCGGGAAGAGCTCAGTTGGGAGTTTCTGGTAACGGGACCCCAATTGTAGCAAGTGGCAGCTAGAGCTGTGGTTGGGTCAGGGCTGGCTGAGCATCTCTCTTTTCATGTGGTCTCAGAAACATGTGAGTCCATGTGATCACTGTTCATGGGTTAGTTTGGGCTTCCTCACAGCATGGTGACCTCAGTATGGTTAGACTGCTTACAGGGCAGCTAAAGACTTCTAGAGAAAAGCAAGTCAGACAGAAGCTACGTTGTCTTTAATGACCTAACCCAGAAGGCTTACAGCATTATTTTTACTATTTTATTTTTATTTTATTATTTTTATTTCATTTCATTTTATTTTGCATTATACTTACAAGTGAGTCACAAGCTTTCCCAAGTCATTATACTCCATCTCTTGATGGACTGTGGCAAGATTCTAAAAGACTGAGTTAAGATATTGTGGGGTCATCTTTGGAAAATACAACCTATCGCAACTATTAATGACATTTCTTTGCAGATCTTTTTCCTTTTTTTCATCTTTCTTTTGTCATTTCCTTCCCTTAAATCAATCCTTGCCATGCTAAATCTGTGAATGACCAAATCTGAATGACTAAGTTCCTCAGAGTTAAGGAATCATTCTCTCTTTCCATGTGATTCCAGGATCACTTGAATTCCATCACAAGGATCCACTAAGTTTAGAGAGTGAGAGAATGACAGAGAATAATGGTGTACAAGGCCATGAGTTTGTATTGAGAGACTATGAATAAAATTATGTGTTTTGGCATGAGTGACAAGACATGGCAAGCACACTTGGAAAGACATATTAAGAATGACAGTAGATAGCAAACCTGGAGGGGAGGTGGGGTGAAGGGAAGTGTTTTCAAAGCAAATCCTTGTAACAACATTTAATTTTCACCCTGATTAAGTTCAGATATAAGTATATATCATAACATCTAAGCATCTCTATTTAAACTTTTATTATAACAATTTTGTGCAATATGATGGATGGCATGCATTATGTAGCTTGGGAAGCAACTCATTCAAATGATACTTAAATGTTTTTAAAGAAAACCTTTGCACTAGGACATTAAAAGTACAAATTACAAATAGGCAACTTCTAGAAACACAAGATTTATTTATGAAAATCACACATTATTTTATCAGAAAAAAGGAAAACTAATTTACAAAATGAATCTAATCTTTGAAGAGGCGACTCCAATATCAGACTGCAAGGACATTCTAGCAGATGATGTTAACGTCCAATCTCATGCAAAAGTGAACCAAATGTAATGTGCCCTTTCTGGTAGGTGTTCCTCTTGCCCTGTGATTCTGTTGAGACTATATTTACTATGTTATCGTATCAAGAAAAAAAACCCACAAATCCAATTTCAGAAATGTCTCCACATAATGAACAGCTGTGGAGGATTCAGGTGAGTATGACATTGTCATCGTCTGAGTCAGCCCAACATGGAGCTACCTCTCTTCTGGACAAGATTTTTCTTTGTTTCTTTTTGATCTTATACTTCTTATTCAAGCATTGTGCTTAATATGTATTATGTATATAATGTGTTTAATTATCTATCTCTCCCATTTGACTATGTGAACATGAAAACAGGGATTGCTTCTATGTGGAACAACTTGTGGAGTAAAAGAACGTGGTTAGCAATGTTTTATTCAAAGAGGAAATAAGTGTATATGAGAGAGAGAGAGAGAGAGAGAGAGAGAGAGAGAGAGAGAGAGAGAGAGAGAGAGAGAGAGAGAGAGATATGGGGGGATGGAGGAAGGAGGGGGCGGAAAAGAACATATGGAAAAGTAATTGTGTAGAAATTGCCCTCTATTTGCAGATCCATAGAGCAAAACCAGACTTGGTAGTGAATTTATCAGCAAGGCAGGTTTTAAAACAGTACAAGAAAGATCTTTTTCCTAACAAGAGCTTACCAACAATGGCTCGGGTTGTCTGAATATGAGATGAGCCTCCTGTCATGGAAACGCAAGCAGAAGTCATGTGAGCATCTCCCAAGGATGTTAGAGAAAGAATTCTTGTCCTGAGTGGACCATGAGATTAAATGACTTCTACATTTCCTCTTATACCATGAAATGAATCTTAGTTATCAATTCTAAATGGAGTGGATGAGGGAAAACTCACACAGTAATTTAATAAGCACCTGAGAGTTACAATTTTAGTCATTCATTTCTGAACAAAGAAGAATGGACACTGTCTTCAGGGAACTTAGATTCTGGCAGGAAAGATAAGTGGTCAATAAGTAAAAATAAATAAATAAATAAATCCAAGTAAGTTAAATTTAGATTGAACTATGAAAAAGATAGGCTAATGCACAGAGAGTGAAAAGAGTGATTGGAGGAGGCCCAGATACCATGAGATGAACCAGCAAACAAGGAAGTATTCTGTAGCATTTCTATAAAAACTAAATCCAGAACATATTTAGTACTGGCACTTAAAAAGTTAACATGCTCTCTGAAAACCCAGGTTCTGAGTATTATGAAGCTATCACTCCCTGAGCTGGAGAATTTACAACCACCTGGGAAAGACAGCTAGGTCATTAGTGAAATTGCTAAATGATAAAACAGGGGGTTTTGTTAGCAAATGAGAAGTACAGAGAGCAAATATTATAGGACGTAATCAAAGGACAAACATAATGTGATCAAGAATGATCAGAAAACATGTAAAAGTTAAGAGGGCTCCAAAAATATATAATTTTATGGTAAAATCATCAGAAAACCAAATGTTCCGATTATGATTAACATGGTAATGCAGTTCCTATTATGGGCCCACATATTTGATCTGTTACACATTTCTGACATGCTTCTGCATGTAAAATATATCATTGCAAGCTCAGGGCCCATTAATATGTGCAAATGTTCATACGGCAGATGGCATCTCACTGTATAAACATTATCAACGCAGATATTAGCAGCTAAAACATTACCTATTTCATGTACCTGCTTCTAGAACATGGACCCCAAGGATTGCTTAATTATGAAGGTTTGTAATATATGAATCTCATCTCTCTCATTTTTTTGTCCAAAGAACTTCAAAGGCTTGCACATAATATGTCTCTCTGTGTTGTAATAATTTATCTTACTGAGTTCTCGCAGAGAGGCGCCTATTAGAGTTTTATGCTCTCTTTTAGGAGAAAATTACAATATTGGAGGGAAAAGAATAATCTTTGAAATGCTCCTCTGTGCCAAGCACTGAGAAATCAAAGATCAATATCCCTTTGCCTCAGAATGGTGCCCATAGCAGAATTTATGCCATGGGTGCCAAGGGTGTTGCTATGAGACAAGCACATGTCCCCACCCCAGGAGTCCTCAAAAAGCATATTCCGGAACACAAACTTATTCCTTTTTATTGAAAAGAAAAATGCAGGTAATTTTATAAGAAAAATGAATGCCACCATCTATTGATGGACATATTGAGTTGTCTTATTCAAAAATGCTTTGAAATTACCTTGCAGTACTTATTCCCAAGTCTCTGTTAAGAAAGAATTTCTATCTTCAAAGTACTTGGAATTTTCATATATAATATAATTGAATCAATCATGTTTTAATGTTAGAATTAAAAGGAAGATCTCCAAAGGGGTGGGGAGATAAATTCTATGGTTTCTATGATTTCATAAGCATTCTAAAAATGTCCTGTAAGAACAGAACAATACTTGCTAAAAATAGGTTGCACTTTTATTTCACATTTAAAAAGTTAATTTTATTGAAGGGACATTGCATCATAACATAGACGTTGAAGGTGTCCATATATAAATCAGCATCTGCATAGAATATGCTATTTTACCACCACCAGTCCAGTTTTTCCTTCACCGCATAATTGACCCCTTCCACCCAATTAGACTGCCCTACTCCCCCTTCCCCTCTTGCAATCACTAATTTGATTTTGTTGACTGAGTCTACTTTTGTTAATTTCATTTGCTCGCTAGCTTTCTCTATAGACCGTGTATGAGCAAAATCATATGATTCACTTAAAAAAGTCTTCTGAGACTGTCCATTTTGTGGGAGTATCATCAGCCTTTCTTGAATCGATTAGTAGAAGGTGATTTAATGTCTTCGCACACTCCTAAGTGTTAGCAAGTATCGGAAATGCCCTCTGAGGGTCCGTTGAGCGAATCCACAATAAACTATGAATTCAGTCTCCCGCACTATAAAGAGGGTGTCAAGGAGGAAGCCCCAGCACCCACGCAGAATGAGCACCTCCCTGTACATGAATTCAGCCAGGACGAACCACAGGTTGATCTGAAGATCCCCTTGCCTGTCGGTCAGAGGATCTATGAACAGCTGCAGCAGGAACCTTTTCAGATCTCAGCAGCAGCCGCTGTTCTGAGTGTCACCCTGCCTCTTGGATAAAGACATCAAAAAGCCACACCAGATATAGCCAATTTAGCATGAAGACTTTGCCTCCATACACTGCGTAAAACGGGGATTGGCCGCAATTACCCGAATATTTTTGAAACCTTCTAATAATGTTCACACTGCTGGGCTAAATATTTTAAGGAATGATGTAAAGTCTTTTCTCACTACTTCATTTCATTCTGAATATGCAGAAGACACCACTTGCTGCATTCAGTCTTACTTTTGCATTTTGAGATGTAACGATACAAATAAAAGTTTGTTATTTAAAAATATTTGCAGGATAAAGTCTATCTTATGAAATACTCATTACTAATTTTATTTTTTAAATTGTTACTTCTGCATAATGTCAGTAAAATTGATTTCACACAGTATCCACTGATTCCACTGGAGTGGGCTGTTAGTCTTAGAACACAGTTTGCTGTATCCATTGTATGATTCCCTTGGACTATTTAAATTAAAAATATGTATAGCATTAAGGACTAGGAGGGTATTACTTATATGCAGCTTTGCTTCATGCATTATCTTTTTAATGTTTATCAATAGCTAAAATTATCTTTCAATTGGAAGTTTAAAATCTTTTGTTGTCATTCTTGCTTTTTGCTAAAAATTGACTAAATTTCTTCATGAAATTTTAAGTTTTTAATTTGTTTATTGGGAAGGTTTAGGAAATGTTCATTTTGATCTTAAAGACATAATATAAAACTAACTCTACATGAATCTACCTGTTAAGTATTCAGGTACTTCTAAATACCTATTCATTATTATTTTTAAATCACTGCTGGCCAATATTTTGATCCTTTTGAAAAAATATGTTTAATACAAACCACATTTGGGAAATGGAAATAACCAAGAGAACTCATGGCATTATCATTAGGAGGAAGTGAAATGTTAGGTAAAATACCTAAATTAAAGAAGGAAAGAATTTCTGATCATTTTAGATTTGGCTTTTATGGTTTGAAAACCAGGAGGGGCTTTACAGTATCTTCCTTCTCTGACGATCCCCCTTATGACCACCAGATGTCAGACTTTCACTGTAAATTTAAATTCCCTCCTTAGCAGACAATCGGTTTTTCTTATTTTATTAATGCTCGCTGCTTCAAAATCATTTTTTTCAACTCCAGCACCTGACTTAAAAACTTGCTTTTGAATATTAATTTAGACAGTGATTTTAACTGCTTCAAACACACATTTACAGTAAGTATTCCTCTTTCAGTTCAGTTTTGCATTTATTTTTGATCTGTGTTTATACATTCACATCAAGAATAGATCTCTTCATCTTAAACTTAAAATGGCACACATATAAACAAAGCAATAGGACAATATCTGAACCATTTTTAAATGATAATTAAATGTAAGAAAATCTAAATACAGTTTATTCTTGTTAAAAAAAAAAACTAATGAGAAAATACTATTTAAACATTGTCTTTCATATAACTTCTATTACATAGGTGATCATTTTCTAACAAATATTTACATCTATATCAAAGTTCCTAATATTCTTGTTAAAGAAATAAGGATAATTTAATTTAGCATAATCTTAACTGACAAAAATGAAACATCAGATTACTATACTTTTTTTGAAATTCTATTTTTTTAATTTATAAGAAAATTTATTGAAATAACAGTGCAACCTAATATCATATAAGTTTAAGGTATAATCATAGTAAATCACATCTTTATATATATAACACATTAAGTTCACGATTTGTTTTTTCTTCACTTGTACTTTATAAAAAATAACATATATATGTATGTAGGTAAAGACTTCATTGTTTTTTAAAAAAAAACATGTTTTTACCTCAATATATAATGCTCAAAATGCTTAAATAGAAATGTAAAAACTAATAGATAAAAATAATTGGAGAATTTCAATACTATATTTTTAATGTTTAGTAAGATTTTAACAATTACTGGCTTAATTTAGATCTGATTCTATGTAATGAGAAAGTAAATAATTTTAAGAAGTGAGTAATCGAAACGTGATAAGCCAGGAAAAGGTATATTCTCTTTGAGTCATTCAAAATGTTGTTTTTCTTTTTAAGCACATAAACATTATCATAACATTAAAGTATGTCAAACATGTGCCACACAAGTATAGCACAGTAGTTTAGGTTTCTGATTTGCCATTTGCAAATGTAAATGTAAAGTTACTAAAGAACTAGTTACTGAAAATTAACAAAGGAGAGGAATGAAAAGCAAATAGAATCTATTGGAATGTGTGTACAAGGGAACGATCTTATTTAAACCAAATTTCCAGCTGTCTTAGAATCTGTCTGCCTTTTGGTGGTGTATCAAAAAATAATGAAATTAATGTGTTTTTTCCCTGTCTGCAGTTCTGTTAAAACTTTGCACTTTATTGTTCTTTTCAGTTGAAAAATATCAAATTCTAAGTTCTTTTCAGTTGAAAAATACCAAATTCTAGCAATTGCTAAGACTGACTATGGGTAATCATCTTCTTTTATAACAATTCCTTCATTGTTCTAGGATTTTAAGAAGTTGTATCAAAATTTAAAAAATTAAATGCCTTGCTTTGTTTCACTGTTAACAGAGTCATTTCTCAATCACAAATACACTGCCATTTCATGAAATATGCTTTTGGAGTCTTTTTCTTTTGAACATAAACCAGACATTTATCATTGATTTTTACCTTTAATGCTGCTACTGGATGCCTTCTTTTATAACGCCTCCTTCAATTTGACCTCTTTGGATGAATATGCACATATTCTTTATAAACGAATAAAACTTTGCTTCACTCAGTATAAGTACTTAATCCTCATTATTGAGACTCTGCTGAAACCCTGAATACTTGTCAAAGATTCATTGTATAATCCTGACGTTGGCTTGGCTTTCAGTGATTTACGCTAGGATTCTGCTTACAATAATTGATTCATTCCATACTTAAAACCCACTGATCTCATTACAATTATGGGAAGGTATTTTAGCTGTTGCAGTTTAGACTTACATCAAAGAAGAAAAAAAAAAAAAAAACAACCTGGCATCCTTTTCCTCCTTTGAATTTCTGTAATACATGAAAGAATTAGGTCATATCATGTATCAAAATAAAATCCCAGTACTGACCTTTCTAGACTCAAAAGGTTGCCCTGGAAATATAAAATAATGAAACACATTTTATTTGAGCAATATTTGCAGTTAAGAATGAAAATATTATCAACTTGATTATCTTTAAGTACCTATGTTTCCATTAGTGAGTTCACAGTATTAAAGTGACTAAGACAGTTTTGAACTGCAAATTTTAAAATTTAAGTCAGTTTATTCAGAGAAACAATCAGTTTTAAGAATCCAAAATGAAAAATGTGACATTTTAAATGTACCTGCAAAATATTATGGGTATGCTGATTTATCTTTAAAGGTATATGCCATATTTCTTTATTCCATATGCTAGTCTATAAGAGCAAAAACAGTTTTTAAACCAATAGCTCATATTAAATATGCATCAGAACATTTCTGTTGGGAAAGGTTTTGATAAAAATGTGGAGGGGGGTCTTAAGAATACACAAAGAGGGTTCCTTGATGTCTTAAATATAAATATTTTGAATATTTAAGAAGATAGGGACTAATTGGTAAAGAGAATACCTGCATTTAAGGCAAAGAGAAGTAGCATTTTTTTTTTCTATAAATCATTGAAAGGCCATTAAAAAGGGGGAGGGGGAGTGCTTTACATCCATTCTCATTTTGATCATTTCACTGAGCTTTTATTTTCATCACAAAGATTTTTTAAAAACCAATGCTTATGGTTCATTAACATTGCAATTTTACCTGCAGCAGAAAACATTTTAAAAAGTGAAAGGGTTATTTTTACAAGACGGATTCTCTAGCATTTATGAAGGGCTACACGAAATAAATACAACAAAATATAAGCTGCAATATACTTAAAGTTCATTGCTTAGGAAACATTCTCTTTAAGTTAATATAATCGTTCCTATGAATTACCACCTCCAGCTATGGGAGGACATTTCTCTGGTGGGAGTTAAAAGAAACTTTGAGTTTTTCTGCCAACTCAATATTCTTGATTTGGCTGGTGGGAATCTTGATCTCCCAATCCTAATATCTTCAAGTCCACAGAAATCTAATTCATTAACTTTTCCAAACGTTTTAAAAGTTTCTTTTCATCAGGGACCATTTTGACCTTCTTTATCCATACCACTCTAGAGAACAAAAATATAAATGACAATAATTGATACCCATTAGTTATAGCCCAAAAGCCTACTCTGTATGACTGCAGATTCTAAAGGCAAATTATCTTTCTACAGAAATATCCATATTTTAAATGAGCTGTTAAACACAAGATACCTTGATGACAAGCTTGATAAGGTCAATATATCATTTCAAAGTGTTTTGATCTTGAAACTGCGAGACAAAGTATTTTTTAAATTTTATTTATAGCAAAGTATATTTTTAAATATCCACAGATAACTTGTCTCTTTTCATTTGTTTAAATAAAATATTGAAAGAAAAGTCAAATTCTAGTGAATCAACAATTTTCAGCACAAAAGGTAATTGCTATTCTTCAACTTACTTCAAAATGATGAGAAATGTCTTTTTAAAACAGCATTTCCCTGAACAAAAATAAATCCAATTTACATATATGGTTTTTAAACTGAATAATCCCCTAATAAATCAGAATATAAGTGTAAAACACATTCTAAGTAATTCAAAGGTCAGTATCAGGTACAATATATGAATTTTTATTCATTAATTGAAACTATTTTAAATGATTATTCTATTTCCAATACTTAATAAAAGTGTTTTACAGTTCATTTGTTAAAAATAATCATGTTAAAAACTAAACAATATATGTAGCAATGTTGATAGAAGCAAAAGGTGATTTTTGTGACTCATATTTAAAATATAGCAGACATTCTGGGAGATAACAAACAAATTTTTTCAAGGTTACCTGTGCTTTTTGGAATTATTGAATTTGCTGGACTTTGAATTTACATTAATTTTTTGTTGTTGTTTCACAATATATCCACCAGGGGAAAAAGACTCATAAATTGGAATAATTTAATCTTTAAAACAGAAATATTAATTTAAAACAGAAATAATAATATTTCTAATACTTAACAATCTGCTGTGACTTCATTAAGGTAAGAGAAATGGACAAATCTTAACACTTTAAGTTTTTAAAGGAAGGAAGCTAGAATTACCTAGATGCATTTTGAAGAACAATCTTAATAATACTAATTATAAAAGTCTGTTATTTTGGAACTGAATCCATAAGAGGTGATTATTATGGTAAGATAAATTCTTTAAAATTGCCTAACTTTCTATTAGCCATGTCTCACTCTTTCGTCTCACACAGTGTTTAGATGTTATATATTCTTATCAAAATCTTGCTGAAATTGCAAAACATAGTCTTTACACAAATATTAAGTACTAGTCAAGCAGACATTTCAAACTGCATGAATACTTAAAATGCCCCTAGGGGGGAAAATCACAGAAAAGATTTAAAAGTGAATATTGAAAGATTCGTATTACTATAAGCTTCCATTGATAAAATAAGTACATGTCATTATTTTCAATCTTTTGCTGAAATGGGAAATCTATACATGAACTTTTGTAGAAAAGATTCCCCTTTTCAAGAAAAACTGGTGCCCTGAAATGACTCCCCCTTCATTTCTATAATTGCAACAATTCAGCAACATTTGTGTAGCATCAGCGGCTCCTAAAGCAATATGGTATTTTACAAACTCTGGATTAGGTTCTCAATTTGCACATTTCCTCTTTCCACTGGGTTGTATTTCTCCCACTTCCTTGTTTTATTTTTGTTATCACACTTTCCCAGACCTGACTAGGAATCACAGTGGTTATGATTACAAACACTGGCTACAGTAGCCAGTTTATGAGAAGATAGATTTGAGATCCTTTTGCATGTCACTGTTTTTCTGCAGTAACTTCTGACTTTGGCACTGGTATAACTGCCCTCTGCTTTCAATTAGCTGCTGATTTCCTCTTCCCCTCCCTCTCCTCTAAATCAAACATCAACAGCAGTCTTTGACTGCTCCCAGATCTCAGCCTGTAGATGGATACATTAACTTTCATTTACAAATTGGGTTTCTTGTGAGAGTTGGTCTTGTGAATGACTGTCTTAAAATGGTCTTTGCTTTGGGAATCCGAGTAAGTGCCCCGTTGTCTTTTTTTCATTCATCATAAAGTCAAGGAAAGTGGGGCTGAATAATTTTTGATAACTAAGTCCCAATCATGTTTCACTTCTAAAGCTTATTTCCTGACACAATTTTAAAGAAAATAATATGCAGATAGTAACACCCAAAGATGGCTTAAATTTTTTTCTCATTTGCATAGCAAGATTTAATTTCCATCCCTTAAATATGACGAATTGCTGAGATTTTCTGCAGTTAATGCTTTTAACAGCTCCCAATAAACTCCATTAATCAGGCCAGCTCGAGGCCCAACGTGTAGCCTGCAAGCAGCTAATTTGCTTGATGAGACCCCGACTTTGGTGAATAAACAGGTGGATAATCTAAGGGCTTTATGGCCTTAATTACAGTCTAATCAGTTCAGCGGTTGGCGGGCAAAAGAGAAAGAAATGGGGGGGGGGGACCTCAAAGCCACTTTTCCTAAAAAATGCACTTTCTGAAGACACCTGTATTAACGCCTTCCCTCCATTCCCCGTCTTTTTCCTCTCTCGGTTTTCAGGCTTTCTCTTTTACACAGCCTTTCTTCCCAGAGTCTCGGCTTCGACGTCTTTTTCGGGGTCTCCCTCGGAGCCGCCCCACTTTCTGAGTCCGGTCAGACACCTACACGGATACCGGTTCGGCGCCCCCGGGACCTTGGGGTCACTTTGCTCTCCGCTCATTACTCCCGCCTCACACTCCCTACCCCGCACTGCCCCCAACCACCCCCCCTCCCCCATGCCGTTCCCCCCCCGCCCCCCCGCCAACCCTCCCAAACCCTTCCTGTCACCCGGGGGCGCCAGACAAATCACTTCAAGGGCAGCCGAACTTTGAAGGACAAGACAAAGCTTTGGCATATGGTCCGGTCCCCAGATGTTAGTCGTGCTTCCTCCAGCGTCTCCCCCTTCTCGGGGTTCGCTCGGAACCCTGCCCGTCCCGCGCGCCCCGCGCCCCCACCTCCAAGTTCCCCGCCCCCACGCCCCCGCCAAGTGGCTCAGTTTTCTTGACGCCTTTTGTTTCTCCGGCCTCCTTTCTAAAGGTGATTAGTGGTAGGAAGGCAAGCTTTCTTTGAGCCCAGTGATTTATGTTTAACTCGACTATTAAAGTAAATCTCGGTCAGCTAACACGACGTGGGGTGCGCGCAGGGACCCCGAGAGGTGTGCGGAGGCGGCGGGACCGGGGGTCCTGAGCCGTACGAGGTCCCAAGATCGTTCGTCTCGCGCGTCCCGGGGGCGTCAAGACCTGGGTGGCGCGGGCCGGGGGCGCGGGGAGCCCGGGCGCCTGCAGCTGGAACCACGGACGCGGTGGCGGCTCCACGACCTCCTGGCACCCGACGCCCCCGGGCGCGCAGCGCCCCTCCCCCAGACCCCGCAGATCCACAGCTGCCCTTAAGCTGGGGAGGGGTGATGGAGGCTCACCCTAGTTTGGGCGTCTGCAGACTGCGGCGCTCGGGGCAGCGAGGGTTGGGTCGTGCGGGCTCCGGGACCCCAGACCCCCTGCCGGGGAGAGTGCGCGGCAAGCTGTGGACCCGGAGTGACCCTCCGCCCGGCGGGACCCAAAGGCGCGCGGCTGTTGCCGAGCCCTGCTGGCTCAGGGGGCAGCCTGCTTGCTGCGCCCCTTCGGACCAGCCTGACCCGTACCATCCCCGTTTTCCCGAGTTGGCTGCTGGCCCGTGGCTGACTAGGGGGCTTGGGGTAGAGAGTCCTACAGGCTGGCCCGCTGGCTCTGGGGCGCAGGGATTGTGTTTCACGGGGCAAACTGCACACCAGTTACTTTATTCCACCCCGACCTCGACCCCACCGCTGAGGTCGAGCCGAGAGCACCCAGAGAAAGTCAGTCCCTTAGTTTCTTAATCAGTTGCTTCTCTTTACAACCTTGCAACTTTGCTGAAGAGGGGTCAGCAGAGGCGGAGGCGAGGAAGGCTCTCGACCGCGGGAACAATGAAATAAACGGCTGTGTACGTTGCATGTACTTGGCAGTGGGAGAGAACCAGCCAGCGCTCCCAGTATGGCAGGTCTTTCATTTTTCCGTCCTTGTATTTGCTTACCTTTAGAGAAGACGGAATACAGTAATACTCCATAAGAAAAATAAAAAGGCAGCCCTGAAAACAGCCTGCTAGAGTCCACTTCTTTTTTTTTAAAGTCTGAGCAGGAGTCGATGTCCGGTAGTGCATAGACAATTGTATTGAGAAAAATGCAAATGACACCCCAAAGCTGAGTTTGCATATCTAGATTTAAAGTGTTTATGCTTATTGTCGCTCCTCCCCTTTTAAAAATGATAAAACAAGAGTAGAAAGAGTTTTCAATTAGTGTGTGCTTTTTGTTTTTCCCTCGTCTTTGTGTTAATTCCCTCCAAAACTCTTGACTAGGTCATTTAACCAAAATATTCATTTAGTACTTTAAGAAACCCAAACTCGAATTACTGGGGCAATGCACACTATAAAATATATTATCAATATTCTATTCTGTTATAATAGGAAAACATACGGTTCTACAATGAAGGAAGCAACTCAAATAAAAATATTGAATGCTGTAAATCAGGCTCTTCAAAATATAGTTTCTCCTCATACATCTTTTCAATAAATGAATGAATTAGCAGGCACTCACTGTAGCAGTATAGGTGGCATCTTCAGTTTCTTAGAAACAGATATGTTACTTAACAAACCATGTAAATAACTAATGAATAAATAATAAATCAGAGGTTTCAAAAAATATAGAGGAAATGCTTTAAAAGATTAAAAAATAATTTTTGACTGGTCTCCTCAACCAAGTAAGATTGAAACAGTCTTTTCGGACAATAGGTGAGCCTTGACCTTTTGTTCTTTTTCTTTGATGTGATCATACAGGAACAAATGTCTGTTTTGCCACTGGGTGAGTGAGACATCTCCCCAGGAACGGCGTGGTCAGCATCCTCTACTTATCTAAACTAAATTACAGCTTAATAACATTGCCTCCCCAGCTACATCACTGCTGCTCCAGCCCACCTGAGCAGAGAGGGCATTTTGCTGTCTAATTTCTCTTTTGTGTTATGTCTTGATAATCAAAATGCATGATTATTTCCTTTTCAAAATACAATGGGAATCCCTCCTTCCCTGCCCCCAAGTTCTGAAAATTCTCAAACCAGCCCTGGAGAAATACAAATGCACAAAGCGACAGGCGAAGCCGGCCCTGTGTTCAGCACTCAATCATTTCCTGTCACAGGTGCAACCACTATGCATTATCCTGCCATGATTGATAGAGTGGGTTTCTGCAGACTGGGGGAGCTGGGAGCCTCAGATGGTGTCCTGTCATCTAGGCTCCATCTCATACTACCTGTAGGGAAAAGGAAATTCTTTGCATGGATTGGCTATTTAGTGAATTTTAGATTTTAGTTCCTCATATGTAAGACAAAGGTCATATTTTCTACAAGTTAACTGGGCATTAAAGCTCTATCCTTGCCTAAAGTTTGTATTGGAGAAAAACAGCACAGAACTGCTAATTGTGACTGATCCACTTCATTTCTTCGAAAGTTGACATTTATAGAAGTACATCCACAACCTAATAATCTCCTATCATTATTTTCAGCATGTGAAGTTATTTTTCTCAAATTATAGTCTTTAAACAGAAAAACTACAAGACATGTTCGGTTTATACTCCAAATGGCATAAATAAACAACAATCCAATACTGAACTTGATGCCTGTATTATGAAGTTTAAAAATGTATTTTATAGCACTGTGATTCACTTTACCAGAGAGTGAATTGTGTCATTATATAAAAGTCAACAGTACACTAGACATAGAAAATATAAGATAAAGTGAAATTTTGTAGATGGTGGCCATATTTCATTTTAGCTGGAAACCAGAGTTTTGAGTTTGCTTTCACTCTGATCAGTCAAGATCGCAACTAATTAATGTAAGATCAAAGTTGACAACCATCTCACTGGTGTTATGTAAAATCATAAAATCCTCCAGGTCCTTCATTTCTTTTTGAAATGGCTAAAGGCAAAATGATTTGCATAAGGAGGTCTCAGATTTTAAAATGTAAAACTCCTTTCATTGGGATTATTAAGTGGCTTTCAATACTGTCCACAGATGTTCATGCAGCCATGGTAAAGCTGTAATATTTTTCCTTGTGATTTTTACATGCAGCCTGATAGACTGATTAAAATGATAAAACGGGAGTGGGGAATAAAATAGCTTTAAACATTTTTTTGATACCAAGGTATTATTTGTTATGAATACATCTGAATTTATTATGGTAACAAACAATATTAAATTTCTCCTAAAAATTGACTACCTAATTACATTCCCAAACATCAGTTTATTTTCTGTGAATTTTTCTTAAATTGGCAAAATTTTTTTTTTTTTTTAAAAAGGATTAAACCTTTTAGCTGATAGATACCTTTCTGCAAAACAGGCTTGCACCTATAAAGCAGTTTTGGTTTTATATTTCCCTTAATAGAGCAACAACCTGGCATAATACGTTAAAAATCCAATGGCCCAAGCAATGCATCATTTGATGTGAATGATAAGAAGATATATTTATGAAAATATTTTGATAAAAAGTCATTTCTATTGCCATTTCCCCTTTTTAAAATAAGAATGGAATGAAAAGGGACAGGGAATCAAATGTAAACTTTCAGTGACAGAAATTAAAGGACATTTAAATGAACATAATGAGTCCATGTGTAGAGCTGTATTTGTGGATAACACCAGGTGTAAATGCAAACAATGTCAAGCCCTCGCTTTAAAATATATTGTACTTTTGTTTCATTTGGAGCAATGTTAAAAAACAGCAGAATCCCTCAGGATGTCAAGTGTTATTTGGAAGATCTTTAAATATTATAGCTATTAGAACAATCCAGTATAAGATGTTAAAATATCAAGGAGCAACTTCACAATGCATACAACTTTATGGTAACTAACAGTAGGCAGGACTAGATTCATAGGTAATTCTGCCCACTTTATGTTAACCATCATACGACATTACTAGTTACAGCATGTTCTTGATGCAGAATGTTCTTCAGCTTGTTATTATTATAAGATGAAAAATCCTCTTCCTTATGTTACAATATTATTGAATGATGGTTATTATTCAAAAAGAAAACCTTTTTTGTGTACATAAAGACCTGTCATTTCTTGAATACTAGTAAGTTTCAGCTCTGCACTGAATTGCATTTATGATTTACAAACAAAATGGATAAAGACTGAAAGATGATTATGAAAAACAGTAACTTTGCAGGTGGGTTAAAGAAACTGTGATTGTCTTTGAGTCTGAGTATATGTCTGTTCTTTTCACTCTGGGCTTCTATCTTTTTTAACTATTGAGATAGAACCCAAATGGAGAAGCCAAAATAAGATACCACATGGGGTAAATCCACTTTTTTTTTTTTTTTTGCCTTGATAAAAGGAGGATATATTCAAAAGCAAACCCAAAAGCTGCCAATGTGTCAGTAGGCAAGTCATTCAAAGAACTAAAAACAAGGGACCATTTTCACAGTTTTTGTTGCTGCTGTTGAGACCATTTCAGAAGGAAGAGACATGGAGAGGGTTCACTTCTAAATGAAAATTCCTGTTTATTTCTGTCTTCACACACACACACACTCACTCACTAATGCTGATATTCTTTAAAGAATAATACTATAATGCCACATTAATGAAGGAGGAAAAATAATATGGAAATTATGAAAAGCTGGAATTAAAAAAAGTTTGATTATCTTGAGTAGTGTCATTCCACTTTTTTTTTTTTTTTTTTTGAGGGTGGCGAACTTGTTTATAAACTTTGGGTTGAAAGCTAGCAAAAGTTTTAAAAAATATATTTCAAAGTGAGTTGAGTAAGCTAATTAAGGACACAATACTACACTTGCACTTTCTGTTGGAAAGCCACAATTCTCAATTTCTACAGCCTGTCTTTTCTGTGAGTTCAGTGCAGCTATTCTTTTATTGAATGTCTTGGTGTTTGATTCTTTATGATTTCTAAGACCGACCTACTTTTTCTATAAAGAATTAACGTACATAGCTTGTCAATGCAATTTTTTGAAGAGGGATGGTACACTGATTTTTTAGTAATAGTACTACCAATGATATACTTAGGGTTATTTCACAAGTGGGTAGCAATATAATCAGTAAAATAAGGAGCCCCCAAAAAAGATAGGACTCAAATGTCTGAGAAAAAGACTAACAGCATGTAACGAAATCACGATATGGACATCCACTCAACACGATGGATAAACCGAAAAATCAGTCTTATTATTTTTCAGCTGAAGAGTAATTTAGAAAAATTAGTGAGTTGCAATCCTAAATTGGCAGACAAGCTGAATAAAATCAGAGGCATTTAGGTGGAGACATGACTTTTCAACCTATAATTGAAATTTACTTGACTCTCTAATAACTTAGTTTGGCAGAAAAGCTGAAAAAAACATGCACATACCACTAGTTTGAGGGAAACATTCAGAGCAGTGCTACTAGAAGTGTGGACTATGAATCCTGAGTACAGAATCATCTCATGCCTGCTGACCTGGCTTCCACCCCAGACTGACGCGATCAGATTCTTTGACGGGGGATCCAGGAATCTGTATTTTAACAAATGAGCAGGTAATTTCCCATGCATAATAAAACTCGATTTCTATGTTGAAGTGTAGCAAGATGTTTTTAGCTTTCCCGGAAATGTAATTTCCTACACCAATTCAGATTTTAAATTCTTTTTCTATCAGAACTTATTTCTTATGCAAAAATGAAACTGATTAGAAAGTCCCGGAAATTTGGGACTTTTGTCTAAATTAAATTTTTAGACTGTATCACTTTGTTTGCTTTGCAGTTGTTATAGCTGAGATAAGATACAAACTTTGCTATATTAGTTTTAATAGTACAAAACAAAAATGCGTTAAGTAGTTACCTCTAAAGTGCTGTAGTTGACTGGGTTTTTTTAAATGACTATGTCTGGTCTGAATGATTCTGGTTGATAAGCCATAGTTTTTGAGTGTCTCTTATAAGTCTGTTTCTCTTGTGTATATCACGCCCCACCCTGGATCTCCTAGAGATGAGAGACCCACTTAAGAAACCAGAAAAACTGAGATGCGCATTAGAGCATAAGTAAAGTAACAGATTTGGTCAACAGATGTCTGTGAATAGAAATACAGTAAAACTCTATTTAGAGAGTTCTCAATCACTTCTTTTAAATTAATCTGTAAATATTTTGGGAAAATTATTTTCATTTAAAAGTCTTTACTGAAGTAACAATGATTTAAAATACCACCTAGGTTTCATATGTACAGCATTATAATTTGTTTAACATCTGTGTATTTTACATTATGATTGTCATCAAATGTCTGGTGTCCAGCCAACACCAGACTTTACTTGATTTACCCACTCTCCTTCACCTTTCCCCTCTCGTAACCATTATTTTGTTCTTATAATCTAAGAGCTTGTTTTGTTTTTGTTTATTTGCTTTTTTTTCTTCATGTTCCACATATGAGTGAAATCAGTTGGTATTTGTCTGTCTCCTTCTCACTTATTTCATTAAGCTTAATGCCCTCTAGGTCTATCCACTATTTCAAATGGCAAAATTTCATCTTTTTTTTTTTAATAGCTTATATGGTATTTCGTTGTGTATGTATGCTATATCTTCTTTATCCACTCATCTGTCATTGACTACTTAGACCATATCCGTATCTTTGGCTATTGAAAATAATGCTGCAATTTATATAGGAATGCAAATATTTTTTGAATTAGTGTTTTCATAGTCTTCATGTAAATACCAGAAGAGAAATAGTTATATCCTATAGCATTTATATTCTTAATTTTTTCAAGAGTCTCCATACTGTTTTCCATGATGTCTGAGCCAGTTTACAGTCCCACCAATAGGATACAAGGCTTTTCTTTTCTCTACATCTTTGCCAACACTCATGTTCCTTGTCTTTTTAATATAAGCCATTCTCACAGGTATGTGGTGTAAACCTCCTTGATACAGGCGATGGCGGTGACTTCTCTACTGAGTCCAACAGAGCTTGCAGGTGGCCCAGCCAGTGACAGCACTGTCTGAAGAGATGATGAGTTTGTCATTGAGAGATATAACGAGGCACATGTACTGAGCATCACTCTAAACCAGCGCAGTGCAGGACCTGAACAGGAGAAAAACAGAAGAATCAAAACACTTGGTTGCAGCCTTGAGACTCTCCCAACTTTGTTGAAGAGAGTATGGTTCTTATTCAAAACATAAAAAGCAAAAATGAGCAGTGTCTATCATAATGCAAATTGAATTCAGAGATGGTTGTGCTCTTCGTTGCATATAACAGAATCCTTGAGAAACTGGCTGGAACCCAAAGATAATATTCATCTTCCACAGCTGAGTCATCTTTGGCCTGGCACCAAAAGTCCGGAGTATCTTCAGTGAATCACCAAATGTCTGTTTCTTTCGCTCTGCTTTCCTATCAGCTGTGTCAACTCCCTACTCAGCTTAGCTTGCTCAGAGTCCCAAAGTGTTTTCCATTAGGCCCTAAATCCCCAGCTAATAGAGGAAGGCCCGTCACAGAGTTCAATATGTCCAACATGCCACATGACATAACGATTGCCCATTAAGTCATTCATTAAAAAAGTAAATTAGAGAAAATACAATTTTCTATTTTCTTCCAAAAATAAACACCTTCCCCTGTGTTTAGACCTTAGGGGAATATAGACTCAGTTTGAAAGGCCTTGCTTAGACTTTTATTGGGCCAACTTAAAAATAATCCCAAAACTCTGATGGTGGGTGTGGTGTGAAACATACACTGAGATGCAAATTTCAGTATCCTGAAATGAATATGTTTGTGAAAAAAAGAAATGATAAATATTACTACCTAAAAAAATAACCTGCATGAAGGGTGCCCAGGTGGCCTAGTGGTTTAGTGCACCACTGCACAGTCCACACGCTTCTCAAGGTCCCTGGGTTGGTGCTGAGGCCGGCAACCAAATTAACAACTCAGCAAGACTTCCTTCCTCCTTGCTCTTCCTTCCTGCCTGCCGACTCACCTTCATTCTTGTCTGAACCTTTCCTTTAATAAAAATAATAGATAATATAAAATTAAGAATAACCCTAATGAGCTGTGGGTATGAATGAAGAATGAAGGAATGAAGAAAACTAACCTGCGAGTGGATGCACATATTTTGGAAAAAAACGCATCAACTAAAACTGAAAGGCAATGCCCCAGGAGGGAAACGGGACAGGAGAGCAGGCAGGCGCCCACGGCGAGAGCCCTCGCGTCCCCTGGTGGGCGGGCGGGCTAGCCCGCGCCAAGTTCAGCTGGGACGCGTGTCAGGCGGGGCCGTGGCACTGACGGCCGGTGAGTGATGGCACCATCAGCTTCCTGCCGCGATCCATCATGCGGCCCCAGCCGGTGAAGAATCACAGCCTCAGCAAGGTGCTGAGCCCAGCACCATATCATTAAACAAGGTTACCACCGGCAGATTTGTTCCCGTGATCAATTTGGTCAATAACCGTTCCAGCTCGTGGTACCATTTCTCCCCCAGCGCCCCTCCTGCAAACATAAACAAGTATTAGGAAAGCACTTGCAGAACAATGTAAAGCGTTCCCAAGTCTTCATTTCTCCTGTGGCACTCTGCAAGCTTCTTAAAAAACCCTTATAAATCATGAAAAATAACCTTTACTACAGGATATATCCTCAGGCAACTGCTCTACCCTAATTCCATATTTTATTACCTGATACTGACTGATTTTTTTTTCTTCAATTGATTACTGAATAGCATTGGGACAATTTCTTCTTTTATTTCCCCTCAAGTCTACATAGCTCACTAGTTTCTTCCCTTAGGAGGTCCCAAATGAGATAGAAGTAAAACACTTATTGCTTTTACTGCTCAACTTTAATTCTGGTGTTTTGCATTTAACTCTTCACCGGCCTGGGAGATAAATTACTCAGAGGGATTGGGTAGGTGCCTCACAGAAAATATCTTGGCTTCTTTACAGGGAATTTGAGACTGATAAATATTATCACCATCAGACTCAGAAAAGTGAAGTGGAATCTCCTGAGGAAAACCTATTCCGTCTGCTCTGCTAGTGACTTCAAACCCAGGATCTCGTTCATAGGAGAATTTTTAAAAAAATGAAAAATAAAATCACAAATATGAGTTCTTATTCCAAAAAAGAAAGGATAATTTCCAAATATAATCTGTCCTATCCAACTAAGTCCCCTTGACTTTCAGGACTTTATGGAAATTTTCTATGCTATGTAAGTTTCTATCCATAGCATTAAAGATATATATGATTAAAAAGATGAACGGTCGACCTTAGCCTTCTTAAAAAAACAGGCGTTAATGATATAATCTAGCTCATTAACTGTGGAGAAAAGTAATCACAAATCTGAACTAAAGCTCCATTCCAACTTCCAAAACTTTCAATACTACAAAAAAAAGTTTATTCTTACCCCTAATTTTGGGGAAAAGCCCCCTCTCCCCCAATGAGAGACAACAGATTTTTTTTTAAAAAAAGTCTTTCCTGTACAGAGTTTATTAAAAGTCCCTATTAAGTAATGGCAAGAAAAGGATAATTCATATACAGATTCAAGTTGCCTAACTTATTTTTTTTTTAATTTAAACCCATTTTCTTTCTTCTTTCTTTATCTTAGTGAAGATGAATTGCAGCTAGGTGTTTATCTCTCCGTAGAACACCATTTAAGTTAAGTGGTAAGTTAATCTTAAACTAAGTATTTAAAGATGGAATTAATTCCTTTGGATGCTTATGGTACAAATACATGCCACTTGCTTAATAAATCTGATTTCTTGCCATGTAAAAAATTAGGCATTTAAAGCAAGAACTCTTTAAATTTCAAACCTATATTAGTTCCCGTTTTAAACATGCGCTCTATTTCCTAAACACAAGCGGAAACCCCTCTTTATTATCTTAAAATAGTCTATTTGTGAATATTCTTAGAGTAACCCCTTACCAGTGAAGTCAGTTTTAAGGAGAACATCTAACCTGCGTTTATTTCCATTAAAATACTGACTGCCTACAGGTATAGATGAAAAGCATTCCTTGTTTTTTTCAGAATATGTGTGTTAGTTGATTCTATTTTGTTTAATGTGTACTCCAAATTATCCTCAGGAATAGCATTTCATATATCAAGACTGATGACATGATAAAAGTGGTATAGATTGGCTGCTCTTAATTCATTTTTAGGAGAAAAATAGGAGAGATTTGTAGTAGGTCCAGGTCATGTCTTTAGTTCAACAAATATTTATTGAATTCCATTGTGAATAGAGATTTGAGTTTTAGTTTTTTTCTTATAACAATTTCATGGTTGCAGATTACATTGCTATGTTCAGAAGATACTAAATCTGAGTCATGTAGTTGAGACTTAATTTGGTTAAAACCTAGATGACTTATAGTCTAGACACAATATTCATGGCAGCTTTGTAATGGGCTTAGGTGGCTCTTATTGCACAGTAATGCAAAAAATTGAAGGAAGCTATTGCTTCCATAATACACCATAATTTGACTTAGGCTCTGCGTAGATACTGTCATCAATAACTCAGTAAAAACAATTTCACATCTAAGCATCAGCTCTAACCACAAAAATGCTTAGACTCTTGAAAGAAAGGTGATGGAAATACAAAACATTCTTTCTATTTTCTGTCATCTTTCTTTTGCTATTGATTTAGTTAACGACTTAAAATCAAATTTAGAGGGCGTACTTGAAAAAAATATGTGTTAAAGAAAATGACATTAAGTTACAGGTGGCTTTAAAGAATATTTTCATAGCATTTTTGATATTGTTCATAAAATGATTTTCAAGTGTTAAATATCCAATCACTGTCAAACACTAGCATTTCATTTTCAATTCAGTGAAATTTTTCTTTTAATCACCCTGAAATAAGGTTGATTATTTGACTCGTAAAACTTCCCCATCTGTGTGTGTGTGTGGGGCTGGGGTAGTTGGGGGTTGTATATGTATGTCTTTTAATGTCCCTGGGTTCCCATTGTAAGCCCTGGTTGTGTGTCTTTGTAAATTAGATAATTTTCAAAAGCACTCCAACTGCATTTTGCATAAATTTTATTCCCAGTGGAAATATTGTAGGAAAGTCAATCAAATACTTTAGAGATGATAGCATGACATTACCACTCAGTCTACACTTCTTAACTCACACGTCTTTCCTAGGAATTCCACTGACCGAAAATTAAATGTGTTAGTGGGAAGGCATGGTGAATCCTGAGAGTCACTTAAGGGCAGTGACTAGTTTAGCCTGCTTCCACATTTGTTTTTCCCTGAATCATTCCCTTTAGACACAGTGTGTTCAATATATAACATATCAAGTAAACCCTGAGCCTTTGATTGAACAGAAATTGACCTCTTTTCCCATATCTGGTACATTACCAGTGGCATGATGATTTAATACCAAATGCTGTGTATTTTACAGCATTCTATTTTGACTGTTTTGAGTTCCAATTTCTTCTCAGTAATAAAAATTCACTTATGTCCTTAAGTAAAACAAAACATAACAAAACAAACCCTCCCCGCACCCCGCCACTTCTTCTTCTGAAAGAAAAATGGTTCTAGCTTAGCAAGGATACATTTCTGGGGAACTGGGAGTGGTATGGAAGGCAAGATTTTTGGTTTTGTGTGCTTGATTTTAAATGTCCTTCAGGGCTGGAAGTGAGTTTGCTGAGGCATCAAAAGTGGATAACACAGAGTATAGCAAACAAGGTTTTCTAAGTTTTTGGGTTGATACTTACAGAGATGTGAAACAAGTTATTTCTGAAGAACTCTGCCTTAGATTTCTCATTTTGACCTTTAACTTCTGGCTACCAACACTTGGATGGTTTTTCAGTTCTGAGTCCTAGAGCACAATTCAAAGTAGTCAGCACACAGAGGTGTCGTCCCCACCTATGGTGTCCACTGGAGTGTTCCTAATAAATACGATGCCAGATTTAGAGTCCTTCAAATGGCAATAATCTTACAAAGGTTTAGCCTCTAGGGTCAGATATGGTACTTCTCCCTCTACAACGACAGTCAGTCATGGAGTGTTTTTGTTATCTTTCTGGATAGAGCTGAGTGCACCATGGCAAAACAAGACTAATTGAGAGATTCCATGTGTCCAATCAGCCATGATGCATTAAGATGGCTAAACAAGAACAGCAGGAACCTGGAAGTTCAGGCTCTTGGAATTCATCTCACTAGAGCAGACAAGTTGCGAAAATCGTTACCTGCTGAAACATGAGATAACTGCGCTTGATTTTTCCCTGTTCTTGATCTTTTGCTTCCTTGCTTGCTTCATTCAACAAACACGACGGGGAACTTCTGCAGGCTCTGTGGTGACTGGGGTTCTGAAAACACAAATCCAGAAACTCATGGTTGAAAGAAGTAACTAGATAAATCATACCAGTATCTCAGAGGTAAGTGATAAGTTCACTGACATGGGTACCCAAGGGGTGTTCTGAGAACAGGCATCAGGGGGCTGTACTTTCACCCACATAGTGCTTTGTGAAGGAGTTAATACTTGGAAGTAGGAGACAGTTATTCAGAAAAGCAGTCTACAGGAGCACTGTGTGAAGAGACATAGTGTGAAGAAAGCCAACCTTTTGTGCCTCAGCCCCAGAGGAGTGCAACAGGCAGTTACAGATGGACATAGTTGCTTGTACAGGAAAGAGAACAGATTCTACCAATAGACACAACCCAGCTCCTGAAGAGAGGCACTGACGAGTCTAGTTATAATGAAAGAGAGCAAAGCAGCTCATCAGGGGCCTTGAAAACAGATTCCCCCTTTTGTGTGGAAGACTTCAATCCAGGTTACTGACAAATTAAAATATAAATATACATCTTCATCATATCGTAATTGTAAAAGCAATTAGATCTCACTTTTAGGATAAGGCATGCAAATCTCTGTTTTATAGAGGTTTATAACCATCCTGTCCATTAAAGAAGGCATCAACCCATTATGTGTGAAAGTCATCAACAGAAATGGAAATAAAGTCATTATAGAAACAGGCAATCATCTAAAGAAGCAAGAAGATGCATATCATGGGAAATAAAAAGGGGGCTCACACACCTAGTGAAATTAGACTAGGGGAGGAAATTGTATAGTAAGTCTGAACATGATTTTTATTCCTCCAAGAGATGAGGCTGTCAAAAGAACGTGAAGGGACATACAAAATATTGGGGAGGCAGTCCTAAAATTTTAAAGGAAGTATTGATGAGGACTGTTCCAGAGGGATTACTTATGATGGACAAATAGTTGGATTATGTCAGTCGGACAGCTTTGCCTCCAGTAATTGTGATGGGGGGCACTCCCCTAGTCATGGTGCTTCTGTGATGAAAGTGGAAGCTGTTCCCTAAGGAGCCTTCAGTGAGGGACTACACTCCATGGTGAATGTGGGAGACAGACACTTGGTAGAATATGGTCTCCAAGTCAACAAGAGCGAAAGCCCTTTTCCCATACTTTATTGCTGCAGTGAACTAGGGATTTCTTCTAAACAGAAGATATTGAAATGCTTTATTAAAGATCATGCATTTCCATAAGGAGCATTTAAAATAAATAAAAATTAAAAATTATTTGATCTTCGATACAAAACCCAAAGTAAAAACACAAGCATCACATTAAAGGTTAAAGAACAGACAGTCAAGAGCTGACAACCTAGTTACACTTTAATTTCATAGGTAACAATATTTTAACCAATTTCTGTGCCTTTATCTGTGTGTGAATATTTGGAGGAATCAGAGGAGAATCCATTAAAAAAAGACTTCTATAACAAGCTAAGTTTGGAAAATACATTATTATTTGTCCAAAACACTAAGATTGGCAAGCCCAAACAAAACGACAAAATTAGAGTTGATACAGAAAGAGTACCTTAACACTTTTCTGGAAGATACACAGTCAGGTGATTCCTGATGACTTAGAGGTTTATTTCATCAAGGGCATAGTCCATATACATCCCAAGGTCCCTGGTTCAAGATCCAGGGCCCCGGGGAAATAACCAGGATGAACAGCTAAATAAAATAAATAAACCAATTCTTCCTCCTCGACTCCATTCCTGCCTCTGTAACTTTCCTTTGAAAAAAAAGAAATATGTTGTTGATTGTCAGGGTTAAACCACCTTCAAAGCAAATACATAACATAGATACATATGCATTTCTGTTTATTCATTAATTCATTGCCTAAATCTTGAAATCCTACTATATTCCATTTCTGCCACATTAATAGGAGTAGAACATAGTAGTTCTTGTGTTTGTGGAGTTTACATTGGGGACAATGGGCACAAATAATCTTGGGGTGGGGGTGGGGGGAAATCCACCCATAAAGCAAGTGTTATGAAGGAAAATAGTGATTGTTATAAGAGAAAATAGCATTATGTAGATTTGATATTTTAGATTGGAGGATTGAATAATAACAAAATATTAAGGTTCTTTTGGTCATCTGAAGATTATTTCTGAATATAGAAAATACTGAAATATTGAAGTATGACAAATGAATTCATTCAAAATTCACCTATAAAATAGCTTTTATTAAAACCACAAGTTATAATTGAAACTAACCAGAGACAGTCAAATAACAAGAGGCCTGAGGCTTCTTAGGCACCAGATATGTTTTTGATATTCTGGCTGCCTAGTTAATGAAAAAAAAAAATTTAACAAAACTGCAAACATCAGCAACTGAAAGCAAGAAGTACAAACTTCATTCTTAAAAAGCATCTTACTTCATTGTGATTGCTATTTTGACCTCATTTAAACATTTCCTGGTGACATAAAAATTATATGACTATAACTGAATTAATAAAATTTCAAGAAAACATGTAATAAAACTAACATTTGATCTTTTTTGCTCTGAGTACAGATGGAGAACCACACGCACTCAAAATATATACACCCATGTAAAATGAAACGTGCAGTTAAATTCCTATAGCAAATGGAGAGTTCAGTGAATGAAATGTATGTTTACAGTCCAACAGCAGTTTGTAGTTTTCATGTTGTTTATTTTTTAAGACCACATCACTGGATCATCTGAATTAACTAGTTTCTGTCTGGTGAGACTCGCTTCAAAAAAGGGATGGTGAAATTGGAGAAATAACGAAATTGAATTGGGTGAAAGGCTTCAAAAGTTATTTGAACACAGTGAAAATATGACAACACACTGTGGTAAGCAGAATAATGTCACACATAGATTTCCACATCCTAATCCCTGGAATTCGTAAATATGTTATTTTACAGGACAAAGCAATGTGACAGATGTAATTAAGATTGGCAAGTTAGGATGATTATTCTGGATAATCACGTGGACTTAATGGAACATTAGTTCTTCTCATAGCAGGGAAAGGTAACAGGAGAGTCAGAGAGGAAGATGTGGAGATGGAAGCGGAAGTCAGAGCGATGGGGTTACAGGTTTTGAAGGTAACAGAGGGCCACAAACCATAGATTAAATGTGTTCAGAAGTCAGGAAAAGTCAGGAAATGGATTCTCCCCTAGAATCCATAGAAGAAATACAAACTTGTCAACACTTAGATGTTAGCTCAATGAGACTTCTGAGCTCCATATATGATAATAAATTTATATAATTAGGTTTGGGGAACATGTGGCAACAATAGGAAACTCATACAGAAATAGAATCTAATAGATCATAAAAAATTAAGATAGTTAATAATCTCATATTCATTTTCAAATTTCAGGTTACAACTGATTCCATGCTATTTGTACATGGCAAACAAGGAACTAGATTTAGATTCCTTTTCTAGTTATTAAAACCTTGTTTGACATATTTATATTTTAAATAAAAAAGATGAAGAAAAATACAATGCTTTAGATTTCAAATCCATGAGCCTACCTTGAACAATTTACAAAGTACCTTGAACAGTTGAAACTGCTTAGCAGAACTTATTTTTCCTACAGAAAATAAAATAATTATAGTGAGTTAAAAAATTAAAAATTCTCTTTTATTTCCCTTTTCTTATATCCCATTCTTCTCATTCTAAAGAGTTCTGGATAAACTTTTAAGTCATGTTATACTAAAAATGAAAAATGTTAATTAAGATAAAAATTAGCACAGAGAAGTATACTCTTCTTAGCTAATAGTCTAATGAATATTGGAAAGGGAACACACTTGTCTAACTACCAAAAATCAAGAATAAAAATAACCAGCACCTCAGAAGCTCTCTGGTACTTCTCCCAATCACTCTCATCTTCAAAGAAAATTACAGTTCTTATCTCTTTCACCATATTTTGCCTTTTAGGAATGTCATATAAATGGATTCGTACAGTATGTAGTGTTTTATTTTTTTGTTTTTTTTATTTAACATTATGTTCTTGAGATTCATCCATGTTTTCTGCGTAGAGTCTTTCATTTTCATTAATATGTATTAATCTATTCTGCGAGTATGCCATTCTTTATTTATATCATTGTTGAGGGGTCTTTGGGTAATTTCCCATTTGGAGCTATTATGAATGATGCTGCTATGAACATGTCTTTCTTTTGGTACATATTTCTGATGGTTTTATAGCTAAATGAGGACACTGCTACTGGGTACATATGTGTTCAACAGCCAATCAGACTGGCCAATGGTTGTACCAATTTATATTTTCACCAGCAGTGTCTTAGAGTTCATTGACTCCCATTCTTGCAAATACTTGGTAGTGTTTTGTTTGTTTGCTGATTTTATAGTTAATCACTCTGGAATTTATGGAGTAGTATTTCATTGGGATTTAATTTGCATTTCCCTAATGACTAATGACGTTGAACATCATTTTCATATGTTAATTGGCCATTGCATCTACTCTGAAATGCCTTGTTTAAATATTTTGTTATTGGGATAGCTACATTTTTCTTGCTGATTTGTGAAGATTTATTTATAGTCTGGATTTAAGTAATTTGTCAGATACATGCATCACATCTATCTTTTCCCATTCTTTGATTTTTCTCATTCATTTGCTTAATGGTGTTTTGATGATTAGAAGTTCTTACAATCAATAAGACCTATTATTCAATCTTTCTTTTGCAACTAGTGATTTTTGTACCCTGTTTAGGAAGTCTTTGCTTGTCCTCAGGTCCTGTAAACATTTTTCTATGTTAAGTTCTAGGAGCATTGATGTTTTGGCTCATATTTAGGTAATCCCATTGGAGTTCAGTTTGTGTTTTCTATGAAGTAGTGAAGATTTCTTCTATACAGGCATCCATCCATCTGACTGTCATTTCTCTGTTTTACTGGAATATTATCAATTCTTATATGTGAATGTGTTCTTGGAATTTCTAGTTTATTACATTGGTCTGTTTGTTATTGTAACAACACCTGTCTGAATTACTGTGGATTTGCATGTCGTTTGGTTGTTAAATTCTCAATTTTATTCATTTCCTTAATGTTGTTATGTATAATATTGATTCTTTTCCTTTCTTATACATTTTAGAATCTATTTTCCATTTCCACAAAAAAAAATCTTCATTTAAAAATTTCAATTGAGTAACTTGGGAGAATGGCCATATTTATGAAATAGTTACTCTTTCAAACCACGAACATGGTATCTTCTTTCATTTACTTAGAACTTATGTAGTTTCTCTCAAGAAAATTTTGTGGTTTTCTATGATATAATACATATTTTCATTAGGCTTATTACTAGGTATTTATATTTGTAACATAAATACTTTTTAAATTTCATTTTTCTAAGTATTTTCTAGAACATATACAATTTCTAAACACTTGCAAGAACATAACATACAAATTAATTTTTGTCTTTTGACATTTTATCTAACACCTTGCCAAGTTAATTTAATAATTATGATAATTTATGCATTGGTTTTTAATTTTTCTGCGTACACAATCTATAAATTATTACAATTTTATTTATTCCTTTTCATTCTTTTATAGTTTATTTCTTTTTCTTGACTTACAACCATATGATATAGTTTCTTTTCATCATGAAATACTTCCTTCAGTATTCTTTTTAAGACAGGTTTTCTTAATTTCTTTTAGTCTTTATTAATATGGTAATATCTCCTCTTTACTTACTGAAGAATAGTTTTAATGGATGCAGAATTCGTGGTTGACAGTTATTTTCCTTACAATACTTTGTGTCATTCCACTTCCTTTTGGGTCCTGCTGTTTCTGAAAAAATGTCAACTGTTAATCAAATTACTGCTTCCTTTTATATGATCAGTTCATCTCTTTTTGCTTTAATTTTCTCTTTGCTTTTGTATATTTTTTTACTGTCATGCATATCAGTGTGAATCTCTGTCTGTATGTAATGACTTACTTGGGTCTATAGATTGTCTCTCATCAAATTTGGAACTATTTTAGTTCTTGCTTTTAAATGCATTTTTCTTTCCTTTTCTTTTTATTCACTATTTCTTGGACTGTCATTACATATATTTTGGTACGTCTGATGTTATCCCATATGTCTCTCTTGCTCTATCTAATTTTCAAACTTTGTTCTCTCTGTTCTTTAGATTGGACATTTTAATTGACTTTCAAGTTCACAGCTTCTCTTATTCTGCCATCTCAAATCTTCTATTAGGCCAAAATGGTGAGGTTTTCTTTTCAGTCACTGTAATTTTCAAGTGTAGAATTTTCATTTGGCTCTTTCATAGTTTCTAATTCTAGACTAAGATTTATTTGATGAGATGAGGCATTGTCCTAATATTTTGTTAAACCTGAACATTTTAGATAATATATTACACCACTTTGGAATTCAGATTTTTTCCCTTAAGCATTATTTGATGTTGTTGTTTTTTTGCTTCATTTTTAATAACTGACCTATATGTGCCCATATATGCAGGCCCTCTCCTCACAGTGTGTGACTGCTGATTTCTTTACTACATTTATCTTTTTATAAATATTTTCATTTTATTATCTGACTTTCTAGGGCTGGCCTATGTTTGCACAGCACAGTGATCAGCAAACTATTGATCATAGGTTGGGTTCAATCACATTCATCAGGAAAAGCTTTCTCTTTCACTGATAGCTTTCTGTGTGTTTTGGGGAGAAAACATGTAAAGTTTTCAAGTCTTCCCCAGATTTTACTTTCTTTCCGGCCCTTTTCTGCCTTGCATATGAACCCAGGTTTGTAGTCAGCCAGAGAAATATGGAGGAATTGGGCTCTTTATGATCTACCCAGCATATGAACATAATCTCTTATTCAGCCAGAGACATGTGGGGCACATGCTGAGTCACTCTCTAGTACTTTCACATCAAGGTGTTTTCTGTAAAAGTTATGGCTAGACCACCATTGATCTTTCCCTTGACCTATGTCAGATCTCCCATTCAGTCTAGCAAAGCTGAAGTCCTTTATTTCTTACTGAGTCAGACATTTTTACTGAGAGCACTACCAGGTGTAGGCTTCCTTCAGTAAAGTCAAAGTCATTTCCCTCCATCAGCTAAGCTGCTGATTTTCACCATCAACTCCCCTAGTAACACTACTGTACCAATGGAGTTGGCAACAGTCTCAGGCAAGAATACCACCCATGCTTGCTACACTTACCAGAAACTTAGCATTTTTCATGAATGAATGCTTTCAACTATGTTTTTGTCAACTTCCAGAATGCTGAAATGGTAGTTTTGGCGATTTTGTCCACTTTTATCATGATTTTAGGAGAGAAAGGTTTTGTCAATTTCTCTGCTTGGCTATCACTAAAATTACTTCCCTATTGTCCCATAGAGGGAAATTTAATAAAACGTTCTCAATTTTTAATTGGTTAATGTAGGTTGAATTATGTCCCTCACTAAGTTAGGTTGAAATGCTAAAAACTTGTAACCGTGAATATGACTTTATTTGGAGATAAGGTCTTTGCAATCAGAATCATTTAAAAATGAGGACGTGCTGGATTAGGGAGGATGTTAATCTGGTGACTGATCTTTTTATAAGAAAAGGGGGAAGGATATTTGGACACAGAAGCAGAGATACACATAAAGGGAAGATTGTCATGTGAAGATAGAAGCAAAACTTGGAATGATGCAACTACAAACAAATGAATTCCAAAATTTGGAAGAAGTCATCAGATGCTCCTAAAGACAGAAAAAGTCTTCCCCTAAAATTTTCAGAAAGAGCTATTCTGGGGACACTCTAATTTAGGAATTCTGACCTCAAAAGTATAAAAGAATAAATTGTGGCTCTTTTAAGCAATCTAGTTTCAGTTTCTTTTTTGGGAATAGCACTGGAAAGTAAATGCTTAGAGCAAGTAAAGAAGATCAATAGGGAATTGAAATTATGGTTTAAAGAGTACAATTAAGACCCATTTAGTGGATTTAGAAGTGTGTTATATCTAATAAGTAGAGAACACACATTCTGTAGCATACACATTCATGAAATTAATCTTTAAACCGTATGAGGCAGTTCTTACAGCTTAGTGACTAAGGTCACCGGAGGACACAGTTTTGAGACCCAGGGCAAGGAGATAACAACCAAACGAACAACTAAATAAAATAAATAAATATTTCTTCTTCCTCTCTCTTCCTGCCTGCCTGCCTACTCACCTTCATTCCTGCCTGTACCTTTCCTCTAAGAACAATAAGGAAAACAAATAAAAAATGTATGAGACAAATTCCAACTAATATCAAAGAATCAGTGTCATTAAACATCAATTCAACTGAACAGACATTCTTGGATGGAGAAAAAATGGCAAATAATTATCAGAAAAGTTGCTCAATTTCCTAGTTATCAGATAAGTGCAATACTAAGTGTATCTATTTGCCTGATCAATGTTACTAAGTCTGACAATATTAAATATAGGTGAAAATATGGAGAACTTTTATTCATTGCTTTCAAAAATACAAATGGTACACAAAGTTTGACTTTTTTTATGTTGAAATTTTGCATAATCAATTTCACTCCTAGTTATATATGAGGTACTATTATTCGTGTGAACCCAGAAACATAGATGTTAGCTATTGATTTTTCATAGATGCTCTTTACCTGCTTAAAGAAGTCTTCTCTTACAACTAGTGTGCTGATTTTTTTTAGCATAAAAAAGTGTTAAAGTTTATCAAATATCTTTCCATATTTTTTGAGATAATCATGCAGTTTTTTACATGTGTCTTAAAATGGTGAATTTCAAAGACAGATTTCTAAAAGATAAACAAATCTAGCATTCCTGGGGTATGTTCTACTTAGTTATGCTGTGTTATCGTAGCAGTTAGAATTATATCAGAGAGGAACAAGAGCACTGTAATTCATATAGACTCTAGATTTTATAGTAGAAATATATATAATTGTGGGGACTCATTACATATTTTCTGTACTAGTACTTCTGTCTTTGGTACTGGTACTGGGACTGGTCCACGTCTTGGGGAAGCTAACTGAGGAGATGTAGTATGAGCTGGAAGAGTTTGGGAAGCTGTCCCAGGGTTTCACATGCTGGCCAAGTATCCAGAGAACTTGAAGGAGATCTGGAGCAACCCGGAGAAGCCACAGTTTCAGCTGCTGCTTCTGGATTCAGAAAAGTTTCATGAAGTGATCTTGTGACAGCCAAATGAGCTGAGAGCCCAGCAAGTACCCAGAACACCAAGGTGAGGTAGTGGCCTGGTGATGCTGTGTGTGCCTATGGAAGTCCTTACAAAGTAAAAGCCATTGGTTGGCGGCTCCACTTCCCTCCCAAATCTCCTGCAAAATGTCTCTTTGAGCCAAAGATAACTTGGAATTGTGGCAGGACATACATTCTGGGAAATGCAGTTCCAACCTAGCTATGTTGATGTGATGCAAATCAACCACCACTATCCTCTTTGGGTAGTGCTTGACTTTATTTAGTGCTTGACTCTTTTGTTAAGAACTTTTGCACTTGTACTCATGAGGAATTTGGTCTGTAGATTCCCTTTCTTGTACTATCTTTGCCAGGTTTGTGTTTCAGAATAAGACAGTCTGACAAAAGAATTTGGGAAGAGTTCTTTTATTTTTTAATAGTTGATTTATGATGGACTTAATACAACTCTACCTTATTTATTTTGTTGCTCAAATGGTACTCCTCTGCACTGATGGCATACCCCCTTAACCAGGAGGGTTGGTTTATTTGTTTCAAGCACTGATTTACTTTTGGTACAGCAAGATCCATCAGTTCCATCTTGTATATCTCTGTCCCATCCTAGAATCAGGCATTTCTCCAAAGGAACCCTGGTTCCTTCTATTGCAGAATAGTGTTAGGAATCAAGATTCAAGCATGAGGTATGCATGCTGCTATGGGATTACCATAACCACTACTTCTAAGACCTATTAACTGATAGTGCAAGGGAATTTGTGTGTATTAATATGTACTTATAAATCTGTGGATATTTAAAAATGTGTGCATCTATATTGGCTAAACATGAGTTCATGCTGATTCTCTAATTCTAATTCATGGCCACTTGACTATTATAAATTCTTCTACTGTTCTGTACACTCCTACTCACACAGTAAGAAACTTGCTCCTCATCACTACTATTCACTTACTGGTGTTCAACTTCATTTATGCATACATTCATACATACATATATATTTATTTCTGCTTATTTATAAAATTGCATAGGCCAGCACTTTTTTATAATTAGAATGTCATACAGAATAAATTTACGCTCTACAGACACGCCTTATACACCATCTCATCCTCCCTGCCTCCTTATTGCCAAATCTATGTCTGTGACTGCTGATTTTTTTGTTATCTCTAAAAAATTTGACTTTTAAGAATATCATATAATTGAAATCACAGTCTGTAACTTTTTAAGAATGACTTCTTTAACTTAGAGATATACATTTAAGTTTCATACATGCATTTATATAACTTGATAGCTTTATAATAAATCTTGATATTGTATTAACTTTATTTTTCAGTATTGTGTTGAATATTCTAGCATTTCTGCCTTTTTATATAAAGTTTATAATCATTTTGTTGATATCTGCAAATTAGCTTGCTTGATTTTGACTAGGTTGTATTGGATTTAAAGATCAAATTGGCTAGAATTGCTATCATAAGAATAGTGAATCTACTAACCCATGAATTCACAGAGTGTCTTCACTTGTTTAGTTCTTTGATTTCTTTAATCAGTTTGTTATTCACATATACATCTTGTATGATTTTGTTAAATTTATACCGAATTATTTAAAATTTTTGATGCCATTGTAGATGATATTTTTAAAATTTCAAATTTCAAATTGTTTATTGTTGTCATAGAACTTCATATTTTGAAGATATTTTCAATGGACATAGAATCCTAGGTTGATAGTTTTTTTCAGAATGCAACTGAAGAGCTTCAGATGAAAGTTTCACTGTTAGTCTTTAGTTCTTCATGTAATAGCTTTCCTCCTGTGTTAATATTTATCATAGAATTTTAGCACTTTTCTGTTTTGTCTTGGTGTTATTTCTTAGCATTTCTCCCTGCTTGGGGCTTGTTACAGTTCTTGAATCACTAAATTTGTAGTTTTCATCAAATTTAGAAAGTTTTTTAGTTCTTTACTTTGTTTGTCTATCTCTTTTTTTCTGGAATTCTAATTATATATATATGTATATATACTAATATATATATACACTTTATTGATATATATGCAAACTCTTGAATCTTTTCTTCTGCAGAATTCACTCGATTATTAATCCCCCACAGAACGTTTTTCCAATAGAATATTGTATTTTACCTCTAGAAGTTCTATTTGCTCATTTTATGTCCCTTATTTTTCTCACTTTATATTAGTGTTCTTTAAGTCCCTAACATATATTTATATATAAAGGTTGTTTAAGGTCCTTGTCTACTTGTTCCAGAATTGCTGTAATTTCTAAATCAGTTACTCTTGAATTATTTTCTTGTGGTTATGGGTAATATGTTCTTGTTCCTTGTATGTCTAAAATTTTTTCTATTTGATTCTGGGGATTGTAAATTGTACATTAAGTCTTAGATTTTATTGTATTTCTTTAAAGTATGTTGTACTTTGTTCTGATCAGAAGTTAAATTAACTAAGGGTCCATTTGGTTATTTCAAGGATTACTTTTTAGATTTTATAACGCAGATCTAGAGCAGGTTCAGTAACATTTTTCCTGGTTAGTATTAGGTACTAAATATTTAAAACTTTGCAGATCACAACCAATCTCTGTTGCACACTATCTTCTTCTCCTCTTCCTTCTTTTCCAACCTTTAAAAAAAAGGTAAAAACCATTTTTAGCTCATGAACCAGACCACAAAAAGGCAACAGAAGTTCAAAGTAGGTTACCCATTGTGATTTTACAGATGGTATAGCTTGATGAGTAACAGCACAAGCTAAATGTTAGCTCCATCATGTCATTTGCTATGAAAACATTCCTGATAACTTATTCTCTCTCTATAAAGTCTCTATCCCAGTTTCCCAAGCAAATGATAAGTACTGGTAGAAAGTGAATTGTAAACTCATTTCCTCACTTGGAAGGATCAGCTCCAATGACAAGAATGACAATGCTGAGAGGATGTAGAATTATGTAAAACCCTGGCAAAATGTCATGAAACCATTCTGGGAAACCAGCCTAATGACTTATCCTCTTGGGCATCTGGCTCCTGGTCTCAAAGCCTTTCCAGCTGAAAATAAAACAAATTTAGTAAACTCCTCCTCATTCTCTGTTGATTATTTATTATGAACTACCTTCCAATTCAACCTGATTGACATTCTTGGAGGGGAGTTTTGCTCTGAAATTAGAAGGCTCTGTGAGGACAGAGGGCTTGCACTTTGGGGCAAGGCAAGGAATAGCATCCACGCAATGCCTATCTACCCTTCAGCTTCCTTAAAGTCATTGTCTTAAATGCACAGCATCTGGGAATATGATAATTCTGCCTACTCTAGCTTTAAAGGTGAATTTTGCAATTTTTGAAAAGGTCCTTAGAATCACATTGCAGAATTAAAGGGTGTATTATAATTATCAATATCAATAGTAATAAAAGTTTATTAAAGGTCATTAAAATGAAAGGGGATGGCTCTAGATCCCATCAATCTGAATTGACTCCCTCCTCTTGTGTTAATTAGAAAACTCAGATAATGGTTCTATGGGGGAGTACAGGGAAAATTTAATTATGAAAGTTTAATGGGCCACTATCTACTTCCTGCCAGATTAAAAACTGATGATTTACACAATTTTAGATACTACCACAGGCTTTTCTAACAAAACATGTTGCAGAGTAGGGTAAAAGTTTACTAAGAGCTTTCCATTCATTTTAAAACATTTCTGGCAAAGGCCACACTAGCATGCTTCCTGGGGAAAAGAAAGCCACCTTAGAAGGCATAGAGTTTATATTTACAGGTGCCTTACAATCCTAAAACAACTAACAAGAAAATGCAGACTTTCTCACAAATAATTCTTTAAAAATAAAATTATATTTGTTATCCTCTTAGAATTGGGAGCAGGGAATATGGGAAGAATATATTTTCAGTCACTTGTTTCTGACTCAAGTTTATTACTGAGAGATTTCTTTCTTGAATCTTAATGACTCATACTCATACTTAATGACATCGTAATGACTCCCCTGATCCAGGGCTGCCTGTGACCAGCAGAAAGAGATAAGATTACAGAAAGCATGGAATTTAAGAATATGGATGCAGAGAAAAATGATTTACCCAGAAGAGGAGAAGGGAAAAAGAAATAAAGAATAGTTTATTTTTACTCCAACTTACTTTTCAAATGTTGTCCTTGGAGGAGTTAGATTTTAAGTCTGGCTTGGAAAATATAGGCTCTCCAGAACACTGACGTGACACAAGTAATGCTCATGAATTTTGTGATGATTTCAGAATTATCAGCAAGTCCACTAGATCATCGTTCTTTGATATGTTAGCCATCGAGCTCTTAAAATGTTCCTAGTTCACACTGTTCACACTGAGACGTCTGAAAGCATCAAATAAACACTAAATTTTGAAGACTTGATATTTTGAAAAGGTTGTAAAATATTTCATTAATAATTTTATGCCAATTGCATGTTGACTTGATTAATCTATTAGTCAGGAAAAATAAAATATATTATTGAAATTAATTTCCCCTCTTTTACTTTTTAAACTATGGCTAGTAGGAAATTTTAAATTGAAAATGAGACTTGCATGAGATGCCCATTGGACAGGGCTCTTTAGATACTTGATTACACACAGGGAAAAGTAATGAAAGGGTGGAAATTGATGACATGGAAGAGAATTTTAGCAATCACCAAGACTTACCATTGAGAAAAGGGAGAATGAGTCCCAGCTCAGGAACAGGAAGACATAATTGTGATACCATGAAGTGTTAAAATAGATTCTGGGTACAGAGTTCTCAAGAGGTTATTGAGAAGAGATGTAGCATCACATCACATACATCTTAACTTAGTTTAAAGGAGAGAGAGAAGCAGAGAAGTAAATAGACTGAATTGGAGAGATTGTACAATTTAAGGTGAAGAGATGATTTTTCATCAGTCTTCTAGTCCACCCTGGACCCACGTGCTCCAGTGTGAGTAAGGGTGAGAGAGACATAGAACCTCCTCTTTCTTCAGTCTCCATTTCTTTGTGCCTTTCACACTATGAAAATCTCTCCTATTGCCAGTTGTTCTACAACTGAAATAATAGTAACCCTAACTGATCTATTCACTTTATGTCAGAAGTTTAAAATGTTGATTGCGCTGACATTGGAGAAGACAATGGCTGTGTTGGACTTAAAGAGCGACTAGTTATATGCATATACCATTTTGGGTCCTATCTAAGAGATTTTCAAGAGTCATTTTGACTCAACATGAGTTTCACCACAAATAATGAAAGAATTCTTTGTTTTCAAACTAAAGGAAACAAAAGGAAAATCTCGGAGGTGAGTTATTGAAAAAATAGTTACCACATTCCCAGGCAAGTTTCGTATAAATAAAATAATTCTCTGAAACACACAAAAATTCTAAAAAACAAAACAAAACAAGAGGGCAGTGTTGAAAATTTAACCTAGCTTGCAATGGGTAAGATTTTTTTTAACAGATGAAAGCTATAAACAAAGCCTGAAAATAAAGCATGGATAAGTTTGACCGAATACAAATTAAAAGCTTTTGAATGGAAATGGAAATAAAGGTCAAATAAACAAAATGGGAAAATAATTTGTTATAAATATAATTGAGAAAGGGTTAATATTTGTAAAAATCTAAAAAGCTTACAGATACATATAAAACATTAATTACAGTTTAAAAGTGAGAGAAGGGATATAGATTGATAATCCATAGCATCAAAAGTACAGTAGTCAATAAGTATTTGAAAATAACTTTCATTTGTAATTAAATACATGCTAAGTAAATAACATGGAAATACCATTATTTGTAACAAAAATTCATAAATAGATGTTTCACAAAATGGTAATGCTTAAGAAAATTATTGTATATTCAATGGACAGAAAACAATGCAGCTCTTTAAGGTTATATTTTCAAATTATTTTTAAGAATAGCAACATTGTTGTAGATAAAAAACTGTCTCCTAAAGTATATAAACTGTATGAGGTAATTCTGCAAATATATATAAAAATTCTTTTTGGAATAGGATTTCAACAATAAAAGTGAAATATTGATGAGCTTGATATCTTTCAACTGTGCAAATACAAGTGATTTTTATATATTTTTATATATATTTTTCTATGTTATTAATTTTCTACTTTTATTATACAAAATTATGTAAGGAAAATACACAAACTTTTCAAGTAGTGCAAATTATAACTGCACCAAATTATCATATTTTCTTTATAAAATTAGCAATAAATCAAAGTCGTGAGTATGCAAAGAACAAAAGCGATGAGACAGTGTTCCCAGAAGAAATGCAGGGAACATGGTTCAATACTGCTAATTTCAGATTTTAAGAAATCAACCTGAAATTTAGGCAAAGATTTTTTTGTACCACAATGTTCATTGGATACAATTAGAATATAAACATGGAAAACAACCTAACATCTAGTGTGTGGTGGGATAATTAAATGAGTTTCAAACCCATAATGATCTATTAAGTAGCTATCAGCAAGGTATTTGGAGAGTGCTTTTAATGACACAAGAAATATTCATAGAACTACACTGATATAAAATATATATAAAAACTCAACACAATAGTAAAAGCAAACCATCTGACAGAAAAATGGGCAGAAGATCTAAATAGTCATTTTCCCAATGAAGTTATATCAATGTCCAACAGGTACCTGAAAAGTTGCTCAGCATCACTAATCATAGGGGAATGCAGATCAAACCACCATAGGATATTGCCTCACATCTAGTGAAATGACCATCATCAAAAAGACAAAAAATGACAAACATTGGAGAGAATGTGGAGAAAAGGGGAACTTTATCCACTGTTGGTGAAATGTAAATTGGTAAGCCACTACAGAAAAGAGTGTGGAGGTTCATTCTGGCATTATTTCAGTAGTCAAGATATAGAAAAACCTCAGTGTAAATCAATGGATGAATGGGTAAAAAAATTATATGTGTGTGTATAAATATACATAAATGGAATATTATTTCACCATTAAGAAGAAAGAAATCCTATATTGTTGGGACAACACAGATAGACGTCAAGCACATTATGCTAATCAGAGAGAAAAAGACAAATATCACAGGATCTCTCTTGTATTTTCAATCTAAAAACAAAAGCAAAGAAAGAAAGCAAGTTCATGGATACACAGAACAGACTGTGGAGGACAGGAAAAAAGTGGGAGAAATTGATGAATAGGGTCAAAAGGTAAAAATAAAACAGGCAAATATTTTTTAATTAAAAATAAAAAGCAAAGCTAGACATGCTATATAATCCTATTATACAAAATACTGTATTTTATATTAGGAAAAACAGGCAGAAATAATAGTGAAAAGGTTGATAGTAGTTATCTCTGAACCGTAATATTGTGGTTAACTAATTATTTTATTATGGTTAAATTATCTCTATTTTTTTTCTTTTTCATTGTCTGTGTTTCCCAAGTTTAAAAAAAGCAAGAAAACGTTTTTAAAAGGCTGTGCTCCCAAGGAGCTGCTTTGAGTGATCGTTTCTCTAAGACGCTCCTAAAGGCTGTGCTTAGGAACTGAAGAATCCAGGAGCTCTTCAAGGAGAAATAGAAATGCAGACTATGGGAACAGCGTCTGAAGTCTTCAAGCAGGGAGATCTCCCAGTCTCGCCATGCTTCCTGCAAGCGCTGCCCTGCAAGAGAGAGGGTGACGGTGAGCCTGCATATAAGGGCTTATATTATTTTATAAATCAAAGTGAGCTCAATAAAAATTAAAAAAGAAAGAAAATCAACCTTTTTCCCTATTGTACTTACCATCTTAGGAAAGAGTAAAGACTGTAGACTTTTCATTATAATCTTAAGAAGAAAAAAAAATTCATTCTGGAAACCTAGAGATATTTGGGTGGAGACTTAGATATCATAATAGACTGATACTCAGTCTCCCACTAGAATTGCGTTGTCAGAGGAAAGAGTTTATATAGAGGGAAAAGTTATCTGTTTTAAATGTATGTTCATTTCAAATATCATTTATTTTATGAGCACCAGATAATTTAAATTATACAGATCAGAGGTCTTCACATTGTTTTTGTCACAGACTCCATCAACAAAGAAGTACTAGTTAGCTTTCATATACAAAATGTTTACTCAAAAAAAATATAAAATTCTAATATACTACAAATATGTTTGTAGAGTATGCATATAGAACCAACATAAATTTTAGAAAGGCTAAGATAAATATGAAATGAACAATATTTTAAAATAATTTTACAAACTGAGGATCTAAAACACACAGTAAGAAATTAACTGTGGTTGAACACATTTCATTAGGTTTGAAATTCTTGGTTGATAGTTTATAATAAGGTTGGAAATAAGAATGGCAGAAAATTTCATGCTTTAAACTCTTCAAGTGTTTGAATTTTGTACAATATGAAGGTATTGCATGTTTAATTTTTAAAAGTTATTAAAAGAACTGATGGTCTTTTTGAAAACCTGATTTTAAGGTTTTTATACTAGCACAGATTTTTAAGGAAAGCCATTGCTTGGAGAGGTAACTTACAAAGAAAGATAGGTCCAAATGGAAAGAGCTCATTCTTGGCTCATCTTACTAAATCATGATGCTCATTTTTCAATCTCTAGCTCCAATTATGCAAAGGTATTTATTGTTGGCAAGACTGTGGAGAAACAGACAGGCTCATACATTGCTGGTGGGAGTGTAAATTGGTACAACAAATTTATGAAGTTAATCTGGCAGCATCCTTCAAAATTACAAATACTCACACTTTTTGACCCAGATATTCCACCTCTTAAAAATGTATCTGATAGCCATACCAGCATGTGTTTAAAATGGCATTACACAGACTTTTTCCAAGGCAGTATTATTTGCAAAAGCAAAAGAAAGGAAGCGATATAAATAGCTACACTTGGGGACTGGTAAGTCAATTTGGTATATATTTTTAAAAAGAATATTGTGCAGCCTGTAGAAAGAAACAACCTCATGAAAATTCTGTTATGTACTAATATGGAAGTATTTCTACAACATAGCAAGTGAGAAAAGTTAAGGCGCAAAATATCTATGGGCTACTGCTATTACCTCTATAGAAAGAGTGGGTAGAAAGGGAACTACGGATGTGTGCCTCCTTGTTGTATATGCACAGTATGTTTCTGGAAGGATCCATGAGAAATTGGTTTTTATGGTCATCTTGAAGATGAGTATCTCATGTTGTAAGCAAGAATGCAGGATAACATTTCATACGTCATGCTCTTGTGTTTGGGTTTTGTACAATAAGAAGGTATTACCTTAGAAGGTATGCCTCTTGTGTTTGGGTTAATATTTGGGTTAGCTTAATATTTTTATTATTTTTATTAATATATTTATTTACAAAATTAACCACATCAAAAACCTCCTGTAGCACGTAAATTGTAATGTATTGTAGCTGATGACATAAGAGGTATAATGCCAACTCTTCCATTCCTCTCAGTATACATCAGGGTCTAAATTTCACATGACAAAAAATGTAGGCAGTATCAGTCACTATATTAAAGATTAGTGGCACTTCATTTCCTTCTTGCAATTCAAACATAAAATAAAATGTGTATGTATATATTTAATAACAAAATAATAATGAATATATCATTAGTATGCCTTAGAATTTCTCACGAATTCTCTAGATTCAGGCATTCTTCTTTGGAGTCTAATGGTTAAATCTGTCAAAAGTCATGGTACCACTGATCAGACCGCCAGTAACAAGCACAAACTAAAAGATAAGGATTTATAAAAGTATCTGACATATTAATAATATCCAAGTTTTTCCACAACAAATTCTACATGGCAAAAGCTATACACCAAGTCAGGGGAGGGTAACAGATACATCAGAGGTCTTTGCACCCTTCTATTTCTATAGCACATACACCAGCCAAGGACACTTTGATCATTACAGCGGAATCAACACTTTTGATTCATCATTTGAACATAAGAAATATTTTCCTTTAAAATAAAGAGACATTTGTACAAAGGACAACCAAGGAGTTGCCCCAGAGCAAAACTAAACAAAACAGAAAAACTGACTGTTCTGTTGTGCTTTCTAACAAAGTTATGATGTTCCAAACTGAAGGGTGTTGCCTTATAAATCCAGGGCTGGTTGTCAGTTCCTATTTAGCAGGTGTGGGCAGCTTTCCACAGCAGCTCTCTGGCCCGAAGCTGTAGATCTGGCTTCTAGACACCATGGTGCCAACACGTTATGTCCTTGAAGATTTCAGGTGAAAACTGAATTAGTGGTTCATATAGAGACAAGATATGAGAGACAGAGACACTGAGCAAGAGAAGTCATGTCATGACACATATTGGAACAGCCTCAACGTCTTATTGCATAAGGTGAGGGAGTCTTACTGTTTAAGGTGAGTACCAGGACCCAGATGGAGCACAGAAAAATACACCATGAACACTTACTAAGTATACTGTAAGTTTTTCACAAAGCACTTTAACCTTTTTTTAGGAAGAGGAAGGAATCCCACCAATAGAGTAAAAACTGAGGTGGGAATTGTCAAGTGTGTATCACGACAGACTCTGCCTTCAATTTTTTTGTTTGAAGACACCAAACTCAAAATCAGACAAGTAATTCTTATCTTGTCTATTTGAACAATGCCTAGTCATCCTTCAAGATACATCTGGAATACAGCCTACTGACTATAGTTGTCCTCAGATTCATCAATCCTCAGCCCAGATTTCAGCAGTGCAGAAAGCATTGCTTTCTCTTCTGACTCTGCAGCCCTTTGGAAGCAATGCTATTTTTCCCCTTCGTGGTTGTGTTCTGGCTTGGTCCACATGTGTGACTCCTGAATGAATATAATTTGACTATGCACATGTATGCTTTTTATCCTTTAAAAAAAAATCCATTGCTTTGATGTTTCTAGTTACCTTTTAAACAACATGTCATGTTTGTAGCCTTTTGTGTCTACTGCAGCTGTAAACAGTCCTTCATGCAGACAGAAAGCTGTGGGTATACTTTTGGACTATAGTTAATAAAATGAGTGGCATATGATAATTAATGGCAAGAAGGAAAAAATAATTCTAACTTCAGAACCACTTTTTCTAGACTGCTGAGTAAACTTCATGGAGAAAATTTCCTTCGCCTTTAGGATCTATAGTAAGAAAAATTTCCAGTAACCAAAGGCGCCCAGGACGAACATTAGGATGGCAGATTCTTTTCCTGTCGTTTCCCAATTACCTTTACCCTGCTTTTTGACACCCGCCTCTGGACTCTACCTTTTCAAATGCCCCACCTCTTTTAAAAGGCCTGTCTTGTGTCTCTTATCGGCAATGTCTTTCTTTCAACTGGAAATCAATTGAAAAAAAAACCCATAAATTTCTAGATATGAACTTATCAGGATTTTATGTTTCTGAGTACTTTCCTTTTAATAAGAAAATATTTTCCTACATATCTAAAGAGAACAATTCTTGAAGAAGAGCTATCTTTAAAATCTCGATTGAATTTATAATGTTATGGAACTGTCAAAAATTAAACTGGACTGGGAATCAGAAAGCCTGGATGTATCTATAAACTGATTTACCTTTCATATATATAAAATACATATTTAGTCACTCTGTAATATCTTTGAAATCAGGATGTATCTGACAATGTGTGTCATAGCATAGTTAAATTGACAGTGTTTGCCTTTATCAGTGGTGGATAAAATAATGGTACATCTTACAACAAATCACATTTAATAATCATTAAAACATGTGATGCTGGCAATTCATATATTCACACACATCCATTCTGCTATGTAATAAATGTTTATACAGTACATACTGTACTTTATACAGTCTACTATAATTGGCCTGGGGAATTCAAGAACATGCCTATGTTGAGGTATATAACTATGTAAAGACAATCCATGTACCTGTTTTCTCACCACTAAAATGAAATAATTGAAATAGATGACTTCTAACAAAGGGTTTAATATATTGTCTCTCCCTCTCTCTCTGGTATGACTAAACATATTGGATGGTAGAGAAGGGAACTAATATCCTGTCATGTGTCAGATATTATACATTATTTATTTTTTATACTTCTGTTAGATATTTTTGCCATTTTCAGTTTAGGATATATATGCTCTGAATTATAAATTTAATCAAGCTTACATAGCTGGCCAGTCTTAGGGGCGCAATTTTAATCTAAGTATATACCATTCTAAAATTAATTCTCTTGGACTCAAATCACCCAATCAAAATAGTGCCATGACCTGTGCCTGGTAAAATGTTTTACCACTTTAATATTTAAAATAAAATTTTAAAGATCTATAAAAGCCCGACTTCATGTAATGGCAAAGTAATTTTTACCACACTTATCCTCTCACTAGTGACAATTAGTCACTATATGTTCTGATAGAGATAAGAGATAGAGATAGATGCAGATGTAGAGACAGGTAGTTATCAATAAATATAGATGCAGATACAGATAACTATACGTATCAGGCAATGAGAGAAAAAATAGTAGGCAGAAACTAGCAGAGATTTGATCCTTGGCAAAGGAATCATACTCAGTAAGATCCATCTTTATTGCTTTCCTCCTGAGGACTTTTAAGAAACCACAGTGTGTGATGCATAGAGTGAAACCCGAAGCCTGTCATAACCTGAACTGAGAATTTCATGCTTCCAAAAGCCTGTGGAAACTGAAGAAAGAAATTCCCAAATGACTGGAACCAAGCTGTGTATACAATTCCCTCAAAAGTTTGTCTTACCCCTGACCTGTGCATGCATGGAGCAAGACTTTCAGCAGACTGAGGTAATAGTACAGATGAAAGGCTGAAATAACTGAGCAAATATTTTAAAAGCTGCTCTAAGGAAGGAAAACAGAGGTTGGAATTTGAATATCAAGTTAGGGGCTTGCTTAAACATCTCAATCTTTCCACTAAAATTTCTGTATGACCATGTCAACAGAGAAATGACAAAGTCCCATAAGTAATGAACTCACTCTAGGACTAAAAGTAATACCTAAATAAACACACCTTGACAACCTAAAACTAGGTATCCACAAAATCAACATTAGGAGTCAATGTATTGGCCTATGAGAACAAAACACAACATATTCCAGAGGAAGAGAACAGCATATCAGAATCTCTGCAATGTATTACCTATAGTATCACTATACAAGAAAATGTACTAGACATGTAAAGAAACAGAAAAATGCAAATACAATTGGGAAAAAATGATTCAATAGAAGCATATATACAAATAATACAAAGATTGGATAGAGCCAAAAATTTTCCAAAAATAATTATATATAATATATAAGTATAATGAGAATATTTTATATACATTACACACATACACTTCTTTTCAAATTAAATATGAACCAAAGAAAAAAATCATAAGAGAAATTAGAAAACATTTGACTAAAATATAACAAAAGCACAAAATATCAAAATTTATGGGATCAGCTTAAGAAATGTTTAATGAAAAATTACTATTTTAAAATGCTTATACTAGGGAAAAATATATAAAATCAATTATTTAAGTTGTCACCTTAAGAAGCTAGAACAAGAAATGCAATTTAAAACCAAATTAAGTAGAATAAAGGAAATAATAATTGAAATCAATGAAATAGAAGACAAGACAAAATCAACAAAGTAAAAAGTTGATTATTTAAATATATTAATACAAAAGAAAACAGGAATTATGAGGGGGTATTACTACAGAATCTATAGATATTAAACATTTTTAAAGTTTTTTTTCTAGGGCTTTTCTAGGGCTTACAATATTCATCTTATCATACCAAAATCCATTTCAAATTTATACTAACTTAATTCCAGTATCAGATAGAAACATTACCCTGTAACTCTCTTTCCTTTCTCTTTTTAAATATGTTATTATCTCAATACTAAAACGTATTGCACATACATGTGTGCAATGGAAGCATCTTATGTTCATATATGTTACTATATTAGCATGTATAATAGGTTGCACATGCTACATGTATACATACAATTTAAGTTACAAAAACAATAAAGCCTGGTTATGGTATTTAATATACTCTGTTAAAGATGCTAGAAGAACACAACTAGGTACATTTAACAAGCTAAATGAAAAAAAAAAAAGCAGCAAAAATGTAATTATACTGTCTCTTAATGCAGCCTACATCATTGTCCTTAGCAGAGCTCTTAGCTTTTTTCATGTGAATTTGAATTACTGTCTGGTTTTACTCCCTTTCAGCCTGAAGAACTTTCTTCATTATTTCTTTTATAGCAGGTTTGGTAGCAATAAGTTTTGTTTTTGTTTCTGGAAATGTCTTTATTTCACCTTTGAAAGACAGTTTTGCTGCACCTAGGATGCTAGGTTGACAGCTTTCCACCCCCAACATTTTGAATATGTGACTCCCACTGATTCTTTTCCTGACAAGAAGTCAGCTGCCGGCTGTATTTATTGTGATTCTCTTGGCTATGACGAGTCTTTTTTTACAACCTGCTTTTAAGGTTTTATCTTCGTTTTTGACTTCCACAGTTTGGCTCTGCAGTGTCTAGATGTGGATCTCCTTGATTTATCAAATGTGGAGCTTGTTGGGTTCCTTGAACAAGTTAATTTACTGCTAATTTTTCCATCAAATTTAGGAAACTTTAAACCACGATTTCTTTAAATGTTTTCTTGTCCCCTTCTCTTTCTCTCTTCTTCTAGTCTTTTTCTTATGTAAATATTTTTTGTGCATTTAATGGGATTCTACAATTCTCAGAGATGTTGTTCATTTTTCTTCATTATTTTTCTTTCTGTGCTTAAAATTGCATGCTATTAATCTACAGGTTCTTTCCTGAACACTTTTAACTCTATCATTGAGTCTGCAGATTTTTTAGATTATTAAGCTTATCAACTTCAAAATTCCATTTGATTCTTTTCTTCTTTTTAGTACACCTTTCATTTTAGAACTGTGTGTTTAAGAAAAATGCTAATAGAGCAGTGAAGTTGCACATCTTATTTCCCCTATTATTAACTTTTAGCATTATTAGTAAGAGACCTTTGTTACAATCAATAAACCAATGTTGGTATGGTTCACACTTACCTGTCTTTGAATATATATATTTTTGTTGAAACTGAACAATTTGTAGCAACTCAAGATACTTCTGGGATTGGTTTTTGTCTACTGGATATTTGTTTATTTGTTTGGTGACTTGGCTGGGCTACTTCTGTGAAGTTAATTTTCCTACAGTGTTCAGTGTATGACGCCCTTTCTTGGGTTAATTTTCCCTATTTTCTCCTTTACCTTTCTCAAGGTTAATTCAGTTCAGCATAAGTCATTTATTGGTCAAAGTTTTTGCCTAAGCCCCTTCGCCAGTTATATTTTCGTCCTTGATGCACATATCTTAGAGACTGCTTTCGCGGTTCAGGAGTTCATGACTGTGTTCTGCATTTGGCAGAATATAATAGCTAAGACTTGCTCTCTCTAGTCATTCCTGTGAAAGTGCATTCTTGGACATGCACACAGTCTTCCAGGCCACCAGGAATGAGTCTGATTTATTTTTAAGCCTGGATTTCTAAAAGATGCCCCCGGGTCAGAGGAGCTTATTCTTTGGCTAGTGGTTGGTTAGAGGAGGTTGTACTGATGTCCCTTGAGACAGTAAGGCTGCTCCCTTTGCTAATGGATCTGTGTGTGATTGGGGGGATGTGTTCAGGTCTGTCCCTTGTCCTCTGATCTGTATTGTGTGGGTGTAGCCTAGTGTATGACACAGGCTTCCAAGCCAGAGTGACAGTGATTCTCACAGGGCAATTCTTAACTAATTTTGTTCTATAATTTTCTTCCTGCTCTGTGATTTTGCGTGCTTTGTGGAGTTGGCAGGCTCTCCACCAAGCCCTCCATTGTCTTTGACAGTGCCTTTAGGGAGGGTGGCCTCTTCATTCCATTTCAAATAAAATTGGTCCTCCCAGGTGGAGCTCTGAAATTGCATATCCTTACATTCAACATCTCCCTGGACAAAATTTACTTCACAGTTGGGCTTGAGGACTGATAATCTTTTGGAGTGAAATATCGGTAGATATTAGAGAAGGGAAGACTAGTTTCTGGTCTTTCAGGCTTGCTCCTTCCCACTTGTAACCTCTGGCCTACAAGAATGTTGGGGAGCATGATATGAGGTGGGGATGGGGCGCGTCAAGCTCCATCAACTAATTGACTTGCTGAAAGTACAGCGTTTTTGCCCTAAGAACTTTAGATAAGGAGAGACCAGTTCTCTGGGCCACGTACACCCAGAATAGAACTTTTATGACACAGCATTGGTGGGCGGAAGGGAGAGATGAGAAACCCCGGTGTCCTGATCCTCTCAGTGTAAAATCAAAGCTCTAGACAGAAAAATTCCATAACAGAGCTAGGCGAAGGGAAGAGAAGCTCAAATCCACTTGATTTTTACTGCTCTTAGGAGGTGGAGCACATTTTCTTGATGTTTCTTTATTTGCTGGATGATGTTCTTAAGTCAATTTTCAGACACTAAATTTTTCTTAGAGAATTTTCACTAATTAAATTATATCACTACAGAAAAACTCCTGAAAGTACCATACTATAAATATCATCTCTACCTACATGAACTTTTAATACATGATGAATAACTATGACAATCAATTTAGATGAAATGAACAAATTCCTTGAGACAACAATTTATAAAAATAATGGTAACAATAAACAGAAATAACTCTGCAGGTACGTCTATCAGTATGTATCTGTATAAATGGATACATTTCTTGTATATATCACAACTATTATATTATCTAAATTAAATATTATTTAGCTATTATAACTGATCTAAGATGGCAATTGATGCAGGGACAGTGTAGCTTAAAGTATATAGGACAGTATGAAAGGGTATGGCTGGCAAAACCTAGGACCCTTCCTAGCAACCTCTGTCTAGAGATACACCCTCTAGTTATTCCCACCAGAGAGCTCCAGGCAACTCTCAGGAGAACGCTAGGCAAATTTACCAGATCTCTCAACTCTCAGGAGAGCTATAGGCCCAAAGGCGAGGTCCTTCTCCCAGTATATGAGATAACATTTTAACAGCAAGCTCTCTTTCTCCTGTAACCCCCCGAGCTGCATTCATCATTTTCGTTTAGTTGTTGTCCAATAAACTTGCCACATGGAATAAGATGCCTTTCCTCAAATTCTTTCCAGAATGAACTCCACTCTCATTGGGTCTCAGTAGCATGTATCACTAATGTTGTAACAGATATTAGCATCTCTATTAATAATATTGGGGGAAGGTGGGCAGAAAGTGGGCAACATTTAGTTTTCTAAATTAGTTGTTTTATTTAGTTCTTAGTGGAGCAGTTTTGCTATAGGCTATCCAATTGAAAATAATTGAAAACCTTTAGCATATTATTTCTAAAATCATTTAAAGACAATCTTTTTATTTAGAAATATAATAATAAAATTGCACTAAAATAATTCACAGGTATATTTTATAGACATTAAATTATTTAAAAACCAAATCAACAACTTGCCATTCTACCAAATGTTTTCAAATGGGTTTGAAGAGTAGTTCTAAGAACTGTATTCATGGTTTTTCTGTTTCGTTATTTCCCTGAGACCACTCCTTTCAGACCTGGCCAATACATATCACTTGTTGAAGTGTATAAATGTACTTCTTTGTTGTTAAAAGGTTTCTGGAAGCCTCCACAGTGATGATGGTATGGAGGAAATAGTTGAAATGAGTGTATTCTAAAAAATGGCTAATAACACACATGAGGTTTATTCTAAATTGTTCATTGTGTAGACCGTTCCTTCTCATGAAAAATGAAAGAGAGAATTGCTAAAATTTTACATCAAAATTTGACCTGATGTTTCAAATACTCCTGTCTAAAGGATCTAAATGATGGTACTAAAGTGGAGTGGAACTTGGGTAAACAGCCTCAGGTACCTAATATACTTTGAGTGAGGAGACACCACCTGAGAGGAATTAACTGAAGAGGGTGTCCTATAGATATCTAACAGCTGCGCTTTCCAAGACTGGGAAATGGCATCATTAAGGATGATAAATGACAAAGTTGAAGGACAAGAGGTGAAATTGGCAGGTTATCCTGGAATATGGTAATAAAATGTTGTAATAGCACGTGGATTGGCTTCAGTAATTCTGTATGCAGACATTTCTGATGCATCTGGTGTCAAATTATTGAGTACCATCTCCAAGAAGGAATGCTATTGAAAATCTACCTGGTTTGTAACAGCAATGATGGAAACATAAACAGAGTCAGTAAATAAGTTTATGAATTTTTTCCTAGTGTTGAACAGTACCATTATTTGATATCTTTTGTAAATCTTTAATAATAAATGTTATTTTTTTTTTGTAAGAAACTAATTCCTGTCGGACTCCCCCTAACATAGTAATTGAATTTTTCATCCATTATTCCAGCGTATTGAGTTCTGTGGAAAACCTGCATTTATGATTCCATTTTAATTTCAATTTTATGTCATCTTAAGATATCTTCAACATGTCAGTGGGCGCACTGGGACCCAGTTTCTTCCTCTCTAAGATGGGGATAATAAATATATCTAATCCAAAGGGTTTGTGTGTGTACTAAATGAGCTAATGAATGTGAAGTTTATAGTATACTCTCAATATTTAAAACATTATTGTCACTATTATACAATTGATTGATTTAAGATACTGAGGAATTCAAAACCAACACCAAACAACATATTTCTACAAACCTCTTTTTAACAGGGCTGGAAGTGACTTGGCTATGGGTTCTTGTGTCTTTGAGGAGAAAATTTACAGCAAGACATTGGGGACATATTAGGAGAGCTAGAGTAGGAGTGAGACAAAAGGTGTTTATTCAAGAGGAAAAAGAAAAAAAAGAAGTGCACTCCCAGAAAGATGTGAGGGTGGGCCATTCCAAAAGGAAGTGAGGAAGGCAGTCTTAAGGGTCTGAGTTTTAAAGAGTCTGTTCACTGTTTTTTTGCCTTTATCCTTGCCCAGCAGCCTGCTGGGGTGGGATAAGGTTTTTGATTGGTCTGCTAGTAGCTCACCTTTAAACTGACTGGAGGACTTCAGATTGGCCATTTTATGATTTACTGCCTTTGTTCTCTCTTCCCCCATACTCTGTTTATGTTTAATTCCTACCTAACATTTCTAGGGAACAATGTTCTAATAAAATCAAAATTATTTGAGTTTACTTGTTATGTCAGTGACAAAATCATTTATTTGGACAGTCTCTGTCCATGTCTCTACTTCTTTTCATTAGAATAAAATGACGAGTCCTTGTCACAAGTGTTGCTCAAATCAAGGTGTCACCTCACTTGTATTATCCTGATATAAGTAAGTAAATAAGTCTAATCCCCACGTGAAACAAATTTTCATAATGTATGATTTTTCCTCTGTGTAAAAAAAAGCATTTCTGTCTTTCATAAATGTTTTGATAATCTTCATTAATTAATTATTTTGTTTTGATGAATATTTCCTGTGCACTTGGTCATAGACTGTATAGTGAAGATAAGAAATAGATGTAAATATTTCTTATAAAGAAATACAGATAATCATCTTAATGTATGGGGAAATTATTACAGAAGCCATAAAAGTGAGACTTTCCAAAAAATATGACACTTGGCACAAATCTTGAAGACTGAGAACCATAGTGAAAGGAAAGAGGAAGGCTTTCTAAGAGGTAAAGGTATATGTGAAGAGATAAACATCAGGGAGAGAGGTAGTGTTGAGATAAGGGAAATAGTGTCATCTGTTGATCACAAGGACAGGGTGGGAAATGATGTAGGATACAAATGAATCAGAGTACAATACCAAGTAAATATGGGTTAGTGCTAAACTGACAGTAAACAAGCTGAAGGCAAGAGACAGCTCAGGGATAGGAAAGATTGTGCAAGATGCTCTTTGGGATATGGCTATACTCCAAGATTTATCACTCCAAACCTGTAACTGTGTCTCCTCTCTGGAAAAATGGTCATAAGGCAATCACCCTGCTCCAGCATCAGTGCAGGCCATCACCCTGCTCCAGCATCAGTGAAGGCCATCACCCTGCTCCAGTATCAGTGCAGGCCACCATGAGATCATGGTAGCTCCAGGGACCCAACATGCTTGTGGGCCCGGGAACACGACTTTTCTTGTCCCTGGGGGTAGTTCACACCTTTCCTTGCAAAGGACACAAACTAGTTGTCGGTTTCATGTTATCAGCTGCCTTTCTTGAATGCGTGAGTTCTTTTGTTCTCCACACAATGGGAAAGAGGAAAATCTTGTCAGAAGAATAATCCTAGAATTGTTATCCAATTTTAATCCATTCTTAGTTCAGACATCATTTCTGGCTCACTAAATGTTCTCTATGAGCCTCATAATTTGTTTATTTATCTAAGTCATCTGGATAATGAAAATGACATTTCTTTTCTGTATGCAGAGATTTTAACTGAATTCATTTCCTAGGACCTCATCATGACCGGATGTGAAACATACCTTGAGTTGGAATCTAAGACTCCAATGAGTTATAATATATTAAGGGTTGAATAGTGGCACCCAACATATTAACCAATTCTTTTTGACTTAATCCCAAACTGATTAGTTAAAGGAACCCCGTGAATTACCTTACTTCTTAAGATTGTTGTTGTCACAAAATCTTAATGGTCCTTTCAAATGAAAATATACCTCGAAGGCCTAGTAACTGACCTATCTGATTCCAACATAGATCATAATAATTTGACAGTGTCACTTATTTTAGAGTCTGATTGCCTTCTTTGCCTCCGGGTGCTAGAGAAAAAGGGATTTGTGACTGAAAGAGTTAAGTGGATTTTATTATAATGTGTTCCTATTTCATTTCCCTCCCTTCAGCTCCTTCACAAAATGTTAATCTAATTGTGATACTATCACTTTGATGACAATATGACAAGACAGACAAATTTGATTTTATTCTCCACAGAGCAAAGCATATGCTGCTTGGGAGGTTTTGACAGAGAGAAGGACATAAAACAAATGGAGTTCATGAATATACAATTTTTATTGTACACAGTAGTGACATCCAAACTTCAGAGACTAGGTGGGTGAGAGTGAAGCTTTACTATTGAGATTAATGGGTACGTACAAAGGTGCCAACAGAGAGTACTACAGTTTATGTTAAAAATGTCGATGTGGATAAGAATAATTTTCTCCTCAAGATGAATGATACACTTAATGGCTGTGAGACATTTGTGCCCAGTAGCACTTGCTCCAAAGTAATTTTTTGTTGTTATTGTAAATTATATAATCTTAACTGCAATTATAGTCCTGTTTACGTAAAGGTCAAGTTAGTCCTGTGGATGGTTATAAAGCAAAAAGGAAATTGGTACCTGCGTTCCCTTGTTGATAGCTTATGAATGATTTTGAGTACGATGATTTTTTGGTAACTCTATTTCTCGTTTAATGTAATACAGCAAGTAAAAGACAGCTCACATTAACAAAACAGAAATTAGATTTCTCTAAGTAAACATGTATCTTCTGAAGAAGAAGGGCTACTGGAGAAAGGACAGTGTGAAGGTTAAAGACACCAGGAAAACAGGGAAGACTTATTTTCAAGAAATTCAGAAGAATGAGAAGCACTGAAAAATTCTCCTTGTTGGGTTTAAATCTCTATTTTTCAATTTGGCTTACTGAAACACAAGTCTAGCATATTACCTGGTCTTTGTTTTTTAAAAGCTTATTCTGGTATAAAGTGAGATTTAACTAACCTTGTCTGAAACTGGGATGAAACATGTGTTTGTATAACTGGGCTGTTCAATAGTAATTTGGCTGTTCATGAGTTGAGTTCAGAGTAATTCAATACAGGTCAACCTTGGACCTCATAGTTTATTCTTGATGATGCAAAGACATACAAATACCAAGATCATAATTAAAAAATTATTCTAAAGTATTGTCAAACATTAAATATTTTTAAATGAATATATTATACTTCCTAGAATTAAAGACTTGAAAAATATATTTAGAATTAATTAAAGTGATATGTTTCAAAGAGTATAAAACTTTATGATCTAACTATATAAATTCCCCTCCACTTGAGCTTCCACAGGAATCTGGTCAACAGGAAAACTAGTCCCAACTATAAGGTCAGGTGAAAACGATTAGAATAACCTTGATATTTAAGGTCTCTTAAAGACCCTCTGTTATACCATATTTTCTCACTTCTCATAGACATAGCCTTTTGGCCAACCAAGCATCTTTTGGGGGAAATGCCTCTCCTTGAATCAGGAGGCTGTCTCTACTCCCAGGCTCTGGGAACGGGTTTATGACTAAGGTATGACTCACCATGAAGTGCTTTACTGGTGTACTCAGGAAAATGCTCTCCTTTCTTTCCTACCAGTTGGTTAGAATGTGGCTAGTAAAACTCTGAACCTCCATGCAAGGAAATATGTCTAAGAGTGACTCTGTGACATGACAGGCAATTGTAAAGGACAAACCTCCCCAAGATGTTCAGGCTTTTTCCAATACACATCACCTTGCCATGTAAAGCTAAGGTCAATCAAGGCCATTTGGGTTCAAGAGACACTGTTGCCATTACCTTAACTAAATAGAAGAATAAAGATTACCCAGATTTGGGATCATCTCCGGGAATAACCTTTCTAACAGAGAAACCTATCTTATAGCAGAACAAAGATCCAGAGCATAGGGTTTTGTTGTGTGAGTCACCCATCTCCTCACCATTTGAGACCCCCTTTTTATATCCCAGACCCCTATCCCAATCCTTAGCTCAAGAATGAAAATCGTCAGTCTATATTATTTATGCTAGAATTTCGGCCATGTAAATTCTCCATCTGTATGTAATTAAATTTGTTATTTATCTCTTGTTAATCTCTTTGATGTTAATTTGCTTGGACCAGCCCTGGAACAACCTAGAGAGGTAAGGGAAAATTTCCTCCTACACCTCTGCAGCAGCAACTTTGAGATGAAAAGTATATGCAGCTTCACAGGTCCTGGATTTAGTCATTAAACATGACACTGAGTATCCTAGTGACATGAGCCATCACATTTCTTTCTTAGTTAAGCAAGAATGGAACTCCTTTTCATCCTTTGCAAATGGAAGTATTCTAAGAAATTCTTCAAAGATCACTTTTGCTAACTCTCCTATAATATCCCTAATGTGTAAATGAAAAAAAAAATCAGAAATACCTAGTCTAGAAATGGGCAGAGCCTAGTCTATGAATAGCTTCATTACTAACAAGCTCTTTCCTTTGTAGAAAATTCATTTTCTTTCAAAATCATTGCTTTCTACTTTTATTCCTAAAAGATTCCCATTATTTCCTCGGCATATCCAATAATGTGTAAGCACCTGTCTACAGAACCAGCCAATCATAAATCATTTTCTTTTTTTTCCAAAACATCAAATGTGCTTGCATTTGGTTCAGATCAGTGGAGATAATCATTTTATAGTCTAAATTCTAAATTACAGCCAAAAACAACTTTGATGTCTTAAGTGGTCTGTCTGTACTGACTCCAAATGAATCAGGTACTTATACATATGTTTCCTTTAGGTTTTTTAAATATATTGAAAATATCTAATGGACCCCTTTTACTGTCTTCAAGGACACCTTCAAATAGTCAACTTTGAATTGTCACAAAAATCACTCCTGGACTTGGTTACATTCTCAAATGAACACTGAGTTCAGCTGTGTTGGATTATCTTGGGTACAAACCAAATATAGAAAGGTAGTTATGAATACAGTTTAATTTGACATAGTAAACTTCAGTGAAAAATAATTTTGGTGCTATATAAAAATAGCCTGGGTACTATCTCAGGCCTCTTAGACACAAGGTAATCTAGACTCATGATTGAGAAGGTGAATTCCAGAGCCAGGTGGGTTTGAATCCTGACTCTCACTACTAGATTCATGATCTCAGGCAAGATACTTGATATATTTACTCTTAGTTTTCTTACCTAAATTGGAGAACAGATTAGCATTGTGAAGAATAAATGAGTTAATACATGTAAAATGTTTTAAAAAGTACCTGATTCTACATGCTTTCCATGTACTGTTGCTATTACGGCTGTTTTCTCCCTCTGCATTTCCTGTCTTTCCTTCTAGTATCCAAGTTATCCCAGGTCTTGTGTAGTTACTGCCTATGATTTCACTCAAATCATTGTTCTCGCTGTTCCAGTTAGTAGAATCACCAAGGGAATTGGTCTGACACCCAGAACTAATAAAATCAGACCTCTGGGGACTGGGACTTAAGCAATGGGAGTTTATAATGTTCCTCAAAGCTTTCAGCAAATTAGCATTACCTGGAATAGTTTTTGCTAAAAGAATAAATATTGAGTTAACTTTGATTTACAAGATAATTCAAGCCCATACGTGCAGGTTTACCAGTCCTCAAATATATAACAACACTCTACACCCACCACCAAATTACCAAAATTCCTTCACCACTGTCCACCACCACTCCTTGCCTCCACACCCACGCTGTTCCCCACTGGCAACCTCAGTTCTGTGATCAATGTTCAAGGTGGTATTTTACTTTTTATGTTCATTTGCTTTGATTTTTTATATTTCACATATAAGTGAAATTATCCAGTATGTCTTTTTCATTCTGATTTATTTTACTTAGCATCAACCCTTCAAGTTCCATCCATGTTGTACAAATGGCAGGATTTCATCCTTTTTTAGGGCTGTGAAGTATTTCATATATATATATGACATCACGGCATTCTCTTTTTCCATTCATCTGACTAGAGATACTCACATAGTTTCCAAATCCTGACTATTATAAATAATGAATGCTGCAGTATTCTTCATGGTATTCACCACCACCTGACCTACCATAATTTAAAATGTTGAGTCATCCACATAACTGATCATAAACCATTTTTGACCTGCAAAAATGACAATTTTGACACACCCTCATGGACCAGTGATTAAGTCAATCACCTCTTAAGCTGTGCAGGCCACAAACCCCTGGGTTCGAGTCCTGGGTCCAGGGGAAAGCAACCAGTGTGAACAACTAAATTAAAAAAAAAAAAAAAAAAAAGAGGTGCTTCTTCCTTGTCTCTCTTCCTGTCTGCCTACTTGCCTTCATTCCTGCCTACACCTTTCTTTTACAACCAAACTTTAAATTAAAAAATGACAATTTCATGTAGCACAAACTAATACTTGTTTAATATTATTACATTCCCACTGAAATGTAAGTTCAATGAAGATAGGAATTTTGTCTTTTTTCTGCATCACTATATCCTTCAAGTTTAGTACAATGACTGGCACATAAAAATTACTCAATAAATACTGTTGAATAAATAAATAGATTCTATTGAAAGTGTTCAGTAAGAATTAGAGAAAATCAATCAAAAAGATCTATATTTTTGTTAGCTGGAGAGATGCTTGAATTTAAATGATAATGAAAAACATGTCCATATGTTCAAGAAAAATAGAAAAGTAATTAAAACAGATTCCCTGCAAAAGAAAAAAAATCCCTTTAGTATCAGATTTCTCCTTCCACTAAAGTAATTGGGAACTCTTATAATATACTTCCCAGAACTTTGATAGAAAGAGTCATTGCCCAAGAATACTATATCCTGCCCAGTTTTTATTTATATGCAAAAGCAATAGAAAGATTCTCAGCTATAAAAAAACTAAATGAAATTACCCCATTCTTGAATTTTGGGGAAGAAAATATCCCTCATAGGAAAACTGTAGAAGACTGAGAAGTGAATTACAATAAGAAACTTAAGAATGGTAGAAGATCTAGTTTAGTGCTGTTATTTTTTTAAACATTCCGGATGAATTCTTTTTTTCTTTTAAAAGAAACGTGCAGGCGGAAATGAAGGCAAATAGGCCAACAGAAAGAGAGAGGAAGAACTTTAAAATTTTTTCAATTTGGCTGTTATTCTTGGTTGTTTTCCTGGATCCCGGATATGAACCTTGGTCCTTGGGATGTATATGAACTGCACTCTGGAGGCAGCTGACCTAATTGCCGCTCCACCAAGGCACGCCAGGGTGTGTGTGTGTGTGTGTGTGTGTGTGTAAGTGTTGAACAATGGAATCATAACTGGGTAACTAGCCCAGTGCAAATAAGTGAGCATCTGTATGGGGATTCATTCATGTCAGTTATTGGCACAGTCACGAAACAACGAAAATGTCAAAATAATTCCAGTAATTACAATCCACATGTAAAATTCCAGATTAATGTAACTAAAGTAGGAGAGATAAAGAAATGGTTTTAAAGAGCATTATTTATAATGACAAATAAATACATCTCTATATCTAAATTTTTCCTTTTGTTCTACTAGTCTAAAACAGTTTCAACTTATAAGTGACAGTATATTGGGATATCAGGGTAAGTTCAGTGGCTTCATTTATGTTCTTAAAATGTATTATTGGCACAGCCTGGTGGAGCAGAAATTAGCCAGCACAGGTGACATATTCTAAAGATCCAGGTTCAAGACCTGCGACTGGGATAAACACCGAGATGAATAACTGAGTAAATAAATAAAGTGCTTCTTCCTCCTTGCTCTTCTTGCCTGTCTGTCTCTGCTCACCTTTATTACTGCCTGCACCTGTCCTTTACCTTACTTTTATTGGTTAAAGACAATATACTCTCAAACTTCCACCATTATTGATGGGATACTAGAACTTTGTCTCTCTCTCTCCCACCTCAAACTTTAAACTGTCGTGAATGCAAAAATATTTCAGCTAATTCCCCTCATCATTCAAATGAAAGGTGCAGTCAGGAATGAAGGCAGTGAGCATGCAGACAGGAAGAGGGGAGGAAACATTTATTTATTGTATTTAGTTGTTCATCTTGGTTGTTTCCCTGGCCTCAGTTATTGAACCAGGCTCCTTATGATGTGCCTTGTTTGAACCATGAGGCCACCAGAGTGCGCCTCATCAGTAGATATCTATAGTATAAAACTGTCAATTTTATTTCACTTAGAGTCTCCAGTTCCTGGAGAGGCATAATGTGGACCCCTTCCCCACACTGGGATGCTGGCAGAGGGCTCCTGTAACTTATCACAGCTTCCAAAGTACAGCAGGGATGATAGGTCTTCCCTCTGAATGAATGCCAAGGCTGATCTCTCTTTCCCCTCCCCCTGGAACTCAAGTCATTCTCATTAACCAAAACTTTGTGAAAAATGATCTCTCCTGCTATTTGCATGTTTTAGAGTATTCATCAATATCTGGTGCTGTGACGGCTTTATAATGCAGTTATGACAGAACTTGAAAAATGCCAGTTCTATCAATCAGTAGAGGGTAGAATTATAAGGCAATGCTTTCCCATGCTATTTTCATCCCTTTGTTCTTTCAGTGTGGCCTTCTCAGGTAATAATCATTTTTCCTTGTGCATATCCTTATTTGCAAAAACAAACAGAAAAAACAAAAACAACCCAAAAATCCTGCAGTGTGGTTTACACTTTAGAGCAACCTGTCACGGAGAGACCTCAAAGTTTATTCCTTTTCCTACAGGATGCTGCCATGTTTTAGTTACAATTGTCTACATCCGAAATCTGTGACTCCTTTACTGAGTTTAGCCTCCTTTAAGACCGTGTTTTAATTTGTTTTTTAATTCATTCTATTGTCTACACAGTGCCAGGCAGAGACATTTAAGTAGTTTTTAAGGCAGGAAGTTTCCTCAACTTTCATGACTGCATTTTTTTCCATATATAACATATGTAATTGACCATTAAACCCTGATAATTTGTTCTCTGGAATTTTCTTTTTTAAATTGAGGTCAAAAATACATAAAGGAAAATAAACAGATCCTAAGTGTACAATCTGATAAAAGTGTTTGTCCCTTACCCCCTCCTTCCCTCCTTTTCTCCTCTTCCCTCCTTTTCCCTCTCCTTTTCCTTTCTTTATCCACCCATCCATCCATCCATCCATTCATCCAATTTATCATCAATCTCTGAGTCTAAATGTCTGTATAATAATCACTTCAGTCAAGATATAGGACATACCCATCATCCCAAGAGCAGTTTTGTGCCCCTTCCTGGTCAATCTCCATCTCTTTTTCCTGCCTGAGAAAATATAGTTTTAACTTTTCTTACTAAAGATTATGGTTTGCTGTTTCTTGAACTTTTTATAGAATATGTATTTCTTGATTTGATCTTTTTTATTCAACGTGATGTTTTTGAGTTTCATAATTTTATGTATCAGCAGTTCATTCTTTTTTTTTCATTTATGTTCATATTGATCTATAATTTTTTTTCTTGAAATATCTTCATTAGGGTTTTGGCATTAGTGTTATGTTGACCTCATAAAATGAATTGGGATATGTTCATTCTTTCTGTTCTGTTTTCTAATTTGTATAGAGTGGGTATTAACTTCTCCTAAAGTATTTGATAGGATTTACCAATAAAGCATCTGGTCTCTGTGTTTTCCTTGTGAAAAAATCATAGAGGATAAATTCTGTATCTTCAGTAGAGATACTGGAGTTTTCTACTTCCTGTGTCATTTTTTATTAATCATATTTTTAAAGACACTTATTCACTACATCTTGTCAAATGTATTGATTATTCATAATAATCTCACTTTTCAAATATCTGTCTTTTGTTACTGATACTGGTAATTGTCAATTTACTGCTCTTTATAAAACTAGTCTTTCCTTGTTAATTTTCTCTATCTTATTTCACTGACATCTGCTTTGTTTCTTTACTCATAAGTTGGGTTTAGTGTGCTTTTTTTTCTTTCTTTTTTTTAAAATTTTTTTTAGCTATTTAAGGTATAAGTTCATATAACTTTCTCTCTTGAGTATATATGTGCTTATGAGGTGTCCTTTGCATTATCCTGAATTTTTAGCCAGTTTTCTCCAAAATTTCTTTTCCAACCTACCTCTCCTCTCCTTCTGGAATTCAAAATGCACACATAAAAGGCTTTTGGATATTGCCCAAAGGAAACTGAAGAGCTGTTCTCTTTAGATGTTTTTAGACTTTTCCATCAATTTTCTTCATATTAAATAATGCCTATTGATTTTTCTTCAAATACGCTAACTCATTTGCTCTCCCCATATTACTGTGAATCCCTTTAGGTGTTTTTGTTTTATATTAAATTTAAAATATTTCATTTTTGAGCTTCTCATTTTCCTACTTGGGTCTCTTTTTGTTATATCCATGTCATTGTTGAGAATTTCTAGCTCTTCACTCACTGTTTTTTCCTTTAGGCCTTGTAACATCTTTAAAATAACACTTTTAAAAGCCTTTTCTACTAATTCCAATGCCTGGAACATCTCAGGTTCTGTTTCTGGTGATTGTTTTTAATGTTGAATGTGGACCACATTTCCCTGCCTATCTATGATTAGTTTTATTCTGTTAGTCATTCCTCTTGACATGTTGTAGGCACTTTGTATTATATTAGCTTCTCACTGGTATTCAGTTTTTGTTCTGACAGTTTGCCAAGTTACTGGCAGCTTCTTTTGAGTCTGTCAACCTTGGTTTTATTTTTTCTTCTTAGGGTGAATTTCTTTGGGTTTTGACTTCAGTCCTTGGGTGTGGCATCATCTTTATTCCTAAACTGTGTCTTTGGTGAACTGAAGGGGTTATCTCAATGAAACACATTAAGAGCTCGTTGTGTTTCCTGTTTGGCTAAGCTAGAACTCTAAAGTCTCCCAGCAATGGAAGACTGATGTCATCCTTCTGCTCCCAATCCCACAGCTGCCACTCTCTACCAAGTCTAGCAGAGTCTCTTCCTTTCACGTACAGCTTAGTCCTGAACTAAGAGCTCATGGTGAATTCCCAGTGAAGACTTTGGGTGACCACCCTCTAACACTTGTACAACTTCATTTTAAAGAAAGTATTTTTTATTGTAATAAAACATAGATAACAGTTCTGTGGCATTAAGGACTTTGACATTAGCACTACTTTGTTTTCTCAGATATCCTGACCTATAAATGGTAGCCACTTCAGTAGCCTCAAATTCTGATCTTTCTCCTCAGCTTTACCTTCCACAATGTTACCGAACCTCTGTTTCTTATACAGCAGTGCAAAATGAAAATCAAACAAAAAACTTGGGAGAAGGGAAAGGGTCAATTTATTTTCAGTAGAAAATGGAGACAATGAAGATCTGACTCTCAAGTCCTCAGTCTCACAGACTGCAAGCAAGCAGGAGTTCTTAAGGGGTGTTCAAGCTTGGGAGCTGTGTGCTGAGGGAGCATCCTCTTGACAGGTGACCATCTGGTCATCTCCAGCTTCAGTATCAGCATTATAACTCAGGACCCAGATCAAAAGGAAAGTTGACTTGCAGTATGTGAGGGGGTCACCTTGGTCAGTCCTTGGTATCTCCAGATTTGAGCCACCCTTGCGCCAACAAAATCCTTGGTTAGTTTGACCTATAAGCTGTTTTTAAGACTTGCCAAGACTCAGCAAAGGGAAACAGAAAGCAATAGACTATTAACCCATAATGGGAGGGCTCAAGAGACAAAGCAAAGCTCATTAGTTACACTCTCAGTGGGCTGTAAAAATTTTGTTATTAGGGCCTGCAATAGCCACAATAACTACAGGGAAAATACCCAAAGCAGAGAGCTGCATCATTTATAAGACCTGTTTCATGAGTTTTCCCTTCTCTCAAGTTTTGTCTGTTGCTTCTTATCTGAAACAGTTGTACTATTTATTTCATTGGGTTTTATATTTGCTCACTGCAGAATGACACATCTGACAGCAGTTACACTATCACAGACAAAAATAAAATCTCATGTTTTAATATAACCATTTTCTGTGTCTATAATAAATATTGTATTGTTTTTAAATTACACTGTATTATTTACTAACTGGCCCACCAATATTTACTCTGATTTTTATGTCACTACTTTTTAAGAAGAAGTGAAAGCGGTATCAAACATGAATCTGATTGTGCCTCCTTATTGCTTGAAACCTTCCATGCTTTACTGTTCTTTTAAGTTAAAGGTAGATTTCTCCAATAGGAGGCATGGTGTGGTTTGAATGCATCTTTGTAGCATCATCTGAAACAATATTCACCCTTGATTTCTCCCTCAACTTGCTAGATCTGCATATGTAGGAATTCTGCATAGTTTATTTCTTTTCCCTGGTTATCTTTTTTTTTTTTTTTTTTTTTTTTTTTTTTTTTTTTTTTTTTTTTTTTTTTTTTTTTTTTTTTTTTTTTTTTTTTTGCAGAGTTAACTTCTTCAGAGCTCAACTGAAATATCACTTTGTAGAAAAGACTTCCCTGGTGATCTTTTTTACAAGCTCAGGACCTACTAATGTAAGTTTCTGTAGCAACACAGATATTTTCTCTATCATACTTATCATTGCTGCAATTTTATGTGATTTTTGTAATTACTTGATGAATGGGTCTTTCCTCCTCTAGACTATATGCTCTGCTAGGGAAAGGATCATGCCTGATTTTTAATGACTGTTAAATCTCACTGCTTGGTCATAACATGTACAGAATAAATATGTGCTGAATGAAAGAATTGCTGCAGTTAAGTTCCTGGACTCTTTGGCAATATATTTACGTATAATTAATATAATTTTTGGACAATTTACAAGGGTAGAATAAGCCAAAATCAATCTAATTGAGTGATTTTGTAAATACCGTACAAACAGCTCATACATGAAATAAAAATTCCTTGACTATGTCTATGCAAAATCCCACTATACGGTAATATATAAAAAGTCAATTAAACTTTTTTATATTTGGAAATGGCCATATGACATCTTAAATTTCATTTCTAAATATTTATGTCTTCAAATCAGGAAATTTCCAATAAATTTTTGTATTTAAAAATTTAAACAAGGTGAAATTCATTGAATTCTATTCTTTGATGACATAATTGTGTTTTCTTAAAAATATGTTTATTTTTTAAGAGTCAAACAGCTGAATGAATATATTTGGTTTAGTTACAACAAAGTTATTTTAATTGCTTGTGATAAATGAGTACTTCTACTGATATTATATCAGAATTTAAGCTAGATTTAAAACAAAAGCAAATTAAGATGAAATTCACAAAAATGCTCTACTGGTATGATACTGCAAATCATTTTGTGTTAGAAATGATCGACCTCATGAGGCTGTATAGATTTTTTATTTTGATTATCATTATCTTTATTTTGCTTCAAATATTGCTAGAAATACAATCTTAGCATAAACATTTATGTTGATATTTTAACTGCAATATTAGATTTTTCTGCGTAACGATTTTAAGACTATTCTAGCAAGACTCTAAATCATTTAAATAAAGGAACCTATTATTTTCATATATATTTACATATATAAGCGTGCACATAGGTTAAGTGTTCTTTATTAACTACCATTGGCATATAGAGGAATATCAAGTAAAAGATACTAAGTATTAAAAAAAATCACACTATTAAGTGTTAATTGTTCATAAAGCATCCAAGACTCTCTTAGAACTTAAGTATCAGTTATGTCAGATCTCTGCTGTGGTTTCTGACATGAGTGTCCCTTTCAGATTTCTTCTTAGCTGAACTCATTAAAAGGCAAAAAAATTGAATTTTGATGCAATTGAGAAAGCGGTGAATATGTTGGACAGCATTTGGATGTTTTGAGTTTAACTGTTGTTTAGAATCACTTATTAAAAATGATGGCTTACAATGCTACATTTATTTTTGAATACTGACATTGTACAGCAATCTATATTGCACACCACACTTTCCACCAGAATTCCAGTGCCCTTTGTTTCCTTTTTGTTGTTTTTATTTACTTTTTATTTTTGTTTCCACTAGATGGAATGAGAACATTCATCTCTGGGACCAATACAGAAGGTGTTAATGTTCAGATAGGATAAGAGTCATTTGATAACAAAAGTTGGCAACTCTTAAATAAGTATACTGTTATTTGTACCAGTGTGTGTGCCAAGGCATCAGAATGTCCAGGAGACTGGAAACGAAAAAATGAAAATTCCTGCATTCAACATGTTTTGCAGGATTTTATTTTATCAACAGTGATGACACTGTCACTGTAGGGGAGAAGGTTTAGCCTCAGCACCTCCACCACAGGGGTTGTCCTCACATCTCTGTGAGCAGGACCACGCTCGGCCTGCCCTAGGAGATCACAGCAGTGCACGTGTGCCCACATCCATGTCGGGTGGGCCTTTACATGAAACAACTTTCAACTAGCCAGGCACAGGAAGGGCCCTGCTTTCAAACGTGTTTCTGCTTTCTATCACTGTGTAAGGTATCCAAGTCCCAGTTCTCTCTTCTGCAAAACTTGGAGGAGGAGCCAGTGGGGTGGTTAGTAGAGGTCTTATCTCTTTTACATTTGATTTCAAAAGGGCACCATCTAGTTATTGATGAACAGTCTCCAATTTACCTTAAAGTAAATCACACAGTGTTTGGATATATTTTGCTGTTTTCCAACAAATATCCCTCCTAGACTGTTAAGAGCACACAGCAGCCAGTGGTATCCAATACTTGTCATTGATGTGAAGAGGACCTTATGAATGAAAACAATTCAGAAGCATCATTTTCTCACATATTCATTGATCAACAACCGATTTTGAGTTTTGTATGTCTTAAGGTAGCTCCTAGATTTTGAAGTGTTATGGAAATACATCAAAATTAAAAATGGGACTTACTGAAATTTTTGTGAATTTAGGACATAACTTTCCCCTCTCATCTACTGAATTAACTTAAGAAAAGTATAGCATCAGAAAAAAGTTGAACATATTTCTTTTTCTTATAAGAAACAATGAAATATTTGCCCTGACTGGAGTGTTGGGTTCATTATTATACAGAATAAAATGCAAGTCCTTCCCCACCTGGACTTTATATTCTAGTCTAGGAATCCTGGATAGACTCTAAAATGTTACCTCTCATCAGAAAGAATATCTGCACCCCGATGTTAATAGAAACTCACAATAGCCAAGACAAACAAACAACAAAATGCTCAACTGTCGATATTTGGGTGAAGAAGTTGCGGTCTATGTACTTCATGGAATCCTATGCAGCTACTGAAAATATAATGAAATTGTGCCTTTTGCAACAATCTGGATGGAAGTGGAAGGGATGATGTTAAGTGAAATCAGAAAGAAAAAGAGAAATACCACGTATCAGTGAGATCCTACAGTGCTATTCATACTCTTTCTGCCTTATTTCATTAAGCATAGATCCTTTTAAGTCCATCTATGTTGTTGCAAATGGCAGAATTTCATCTGTTTAGTGAGTAGTATTTCATTGTTTACATATACCACATCAAATGAACCATATAGAATTAAGAAGAGGATATTTCTCCAGTGAACTGGAATAAAATTAATCTGTACCAACTTTCATATTTTGTGGTTGCTGAGGCAAATAAATTAGACTGTGGCAATGTATAGGGACATTTCTTTAAGAAATGAGCTGAGAAGTATAGAGTAGGACACAATTATTTATGACATTATGATTTTAAAAATATGTATAGCATTTTAAAATCCACGAGATGCCTTTGTTCTCTTCTATTCATTGATTTATTCAATCTCTTGACATTTGAATGAGTTCTGTAGCCTCCCAGACTCATGTCAAAATGGTCCATGCTCTCCAGCTAAATATGTGGTCAGGAATTGGATGAAGGGCTAGAATGTTAAACAGTTTCCTGAGAAGAAGAATTTTGGCTGAGTCCTTGGTTTTAGGGTTTGGGTAAGAGCTAGCTGGGGAATTGAAATTTTAAAGAACTGTTTATTCTGAGACAAAATGATGATCAGATAACTGGTTCAAGAGGGAAGGAAGGAAAGAATTTTCCAGAGAGGGGAAATGGCCCAGGAAAGGCTCTAAGATGGGATAAAGCAAAGGGCCCTTCTGAAAAAAGAGAGTCTCATGTAGAGCAGAGAGAATACATGCAACAGATTGGCTTTAAGGTCACAGATGGAAACTTTTCCAGGGGCACTGGGAAACTGCACAAAGTTTCAAATAGAGGATTGTTATGATTCACATTTGCATAGGCTGTAAAGAGAGAAACGAATTGAGGGGCAAAAATCCAAGGGAATCAGCTGAAAAACTGTCAGAAATCATCAGAAAGGTTAGTACTTGAGAAAACTAAGCTAATATTTCTCACATGCTTTCTAAGAATCAGCAAGAGGTTAAGTTCACTTCGCAGGCTACACAGCTTGTTGGTGGAAAGGCTCAGGCCTAGATATGCTTCTAAGTCTTAGCTCAGTACTTAACCAGACTTAGGTCCTTAACATGCGAATCTCTAGAGCATGACTTATTTTAAAAAATATTCTATTTAAGTTTAGAAGCCATCTGCTTTAGACAAACCCAATGTAAGAAAATATAAACTAATAAGCAGTTACTCATTTTAAAATGTATTTTTAAATTTTCTTAAGTGGCTTTTAAATTTCCACAGCCTAGATTTATAAATAGTATTAAATGTGCTTGCAAAATTCATTGGATTAATTAACGATATTGACCCAGTTATCTCTTGCTAATTAGCAAGTAGTCCCTAAATCCTACAGGCTCAGAACAATAATTTTACTATATCCCATGATTTTTGTGGGTCAGGAATTTGAGAGGAGCTTAGCTGGGTGGTGAGAATAAAGTTGGTGATAACTTTAAACGGTGTCCATTCTTTGACCTGATAGTTCTACCTCTAGGAGTTTTTCCTAAGTAAAATTTTGGAGACATGATCAAAGATTGATTTTTTTGGAATGCTTTCCACAGTATTCTTTAGAGTAGCAAGATACTACAAACAAACTCAATTATCCTTAGAAAGTAAATTACGATATACCCACATCTTAGAATAGTAAGCAGACTTGAAATAATTTTTTCAAAGAGTTAATGGTGATATGGGAAATTTCTTACTATATAACTTTTAAAAGAAAGGAAATATATAAATTTCTAATAAATATATAAAGAATATGTATAATAAATGTAATATTATTTGTGCATATATATCTATTATAAATATTATATATAGATACATTATGGAAAAGGAGGGTCATGGGGGGGAAGAATAATCTTAAAAAGAATACAGAAAAAATGTACCAAAAATGTAAAGATTTAATAGCTCTAAGCAATAGTGTCATGGAGGAGGAGATTAAAATTTTAATTTTCTGTATACTATTGTTCTAGATTCAAAATTTCTTACAGTTAGCATGTATCACTTTTATTATCAAAAGGACAATAATATAAAAATTAATGAGTATATTATGGAATGCTTTTAAAGTTTTGAGGCTAAGCAGAAATACTTTCTCAAAAACTAGAGAACACATATTAAAAATTTCCATTAAAATGATAGAAGTTTGAATTGAAATGTAAAAGCTGAAACTACTTAATTTCTAGAGAAAAACAAATGAAAAAATCTTTGAAACCTTGGAGTAGGTAAATTTCTTAAGACATACAAACATAAAATTTGATAAATTGGCCTTTATCAAAAGTGTAAATTATTTCTTTAAAAAACAAAGGATAAGCCACAAACTGGAAGAAAATGTTCTCAATATTAAAACTGTGTGTTCATCTAGGTAAAGAATTCTTCAAATAATAAACCTGATAATACCAAGTGCTGGCAGCACTGAAGAACACCCAAATTCTCGTACATCTCTTATTGGGACATAAAATGGTACAACTACTTTAGAAAATTAGTGGTAACTTCTTAATTAGTTAAATACACAGTCTACCTATGCAAACCAGACATTCTATGCCTAGGTGTTTATCAAAGGAAAATGGAAAAATAGTCCAAACAAGATTTATATACCAATGCACATATCAATTTTATTTATAGTCAAAACTGGAAACATTCAGTGTTCACTGTAGAGTTGAATCATATCCTCTCCCATCAAACTCATGTTGGCCTGGAACCTGTGGATCTGAACTTACTTGAAAATATCTTTAATCTTTGAAAGGTCTAATCAAGTCAATATGACGTTCTACTGGATTAAGTTCAGCCCTAAATCAATATAATTTGTGTCCTTACAAAAAGAAGAAAATTTTGATGTGGAAACACAGAAACACACAAGGAAGAACTATGTGAAGATGGACGTATACAGTGTCAAGGATACTGATATCTGCTAGAGCTAGGAGAAAGGTCTAGAACAGACTCTATCCTGGAGCTTTCAGAGTGTCATCTTGCCATCAACTTGATTTCAAACTCATAACCTCTCAAACTACAACAGAATAAGTTTTGTTATTATGTTTTTTTTTTTTTTTTTTTTTTTTTTTTAAAGAAGGGAAGGAAGAGAGAGAGAGGAGGAAACACTTTTTATTTATTTTTGGTTGTCCCATCCCCTGCCCTGGGTTCCAAACTTAGTCTTTGATTTTGACATGGTACACACCCCATCCTCCAGCTTAATGCCTGAACCATCAGAGTGTGCCAGTTTTTGTGGTCATTTGTTAAGACAGTCCAACGAAACTAAATCATCCACCAAGTGAACAGAAAAACAAAATGTGGTTCAACACACAATGAACAACTGCTCACAACAGATAGGAACTAACAATTGATGAAGCAGCAATTTGGATGAATCTCAAAATCACTGCATTGGTGCCGTGGTTGGGATAATCATCTCCAAAGTATGCAGGCCAGAGATCTCTGGGTTCAAGTCCCCAGTCCAGTGGGAAACAATTAGAGTGAACAACTAAATAAAAATAAGAAGAGAAATCTTAAAAAGAAAAAAAAAAAACACTCTATTGAGAGAAAGACACAAAGGGGGCTATGCTACATGATTCCATTTCTAAAATATACTTCAAAACCACAAACAAATATAGAGTGACACTAATATACAGCAACCCACAGCCTAGAGCTGGGGGAAGAAGGAAAATGAACTGGGAGGAATAGTTCAGAGGTGGAGGAATTATTATTTTTTTATTGTGGTGTTGATTCTAAGGGTATATACAAATATCAGGACACATTGAACTGTACACTTATAAGTATACTTGAAATGAAATGCATGTGAAAATGCATTTATGATAGCTTATAATACATAAAGTACTCCTCAGTGAATGTGATAAAAATGTTGAGTTCAAAAGAAACCCAAACAAGAGGTGATTCAATAAACACAAACAAACAACAGCAACAAAACAGAGCAATGGGTGTCCCTTATTTTCTGAAGAAAAGAGAATAACTTGTAATCACTTTGTTGACAGATATCATTTAAGAAGAAGATCATAGGCACACTAATTGGTGTCAAGCTTATAGGGAGCACTTTTACTTTTGTTAGGTCATGATGCATTGAGACCCTTCCTGACCCTTGGTTTTGACACGGTGCATGCCCCAGCCTCCAGTTTAGCACCTGAGCCACCAGAGTGTACCAGTTTTTGTGCCCCTTTGTTAAGACAGTCTGTGAAACTAAGTCATCAATCAACAAGTGACTAGAGAAACAAAATGTGGTTCAATGCTCAATGAACAACTGCATACAATAGACAGGAAGTAACAGTTGATGTTAGTTGCTGAGCTGATGGGTGGATATGAAAGAACATGGCAACTCAGAAGAGGTTAGCGTGATATCAGTTACTTTTGCTGGGATCCCAGACAACCAATTCTCTCAGCAGACAGAGAAATAAAACAGTTTCAATATTTTCCATGTTACTTGCAAAAAAAAAAAAAAAAAAAAAGAGAGAGTTAAAAAGAAGAGCTATTCATTTTTAAATCCAAAGAGTTTTTTTAAACAAATACTTAAGGCCTTATATTACAAAGATTTTCAGTTTTCCCCAAGAGATTGTTAATGAAGCCAAAGCATAAAAGAACAATCCAGGCCTTCACACTTTGCCCTGGTCTCCTGTGTGTCACATCTGCCTGTTTCTAAAACCACTGTCATTTCAAGAAACACGGGCAAACTGCATTAGGCAATAGGATACGTTGTTCAGCAGGTCCCTAGCTAGCATCTTACAGGCGACAGAAGTCCATCACATGACAACAGTGGCAGATGGCAGTCTTTTAGAAATCCAGTGACATATGGTTGAAACTTTCAGCAGTGAGGTGTGCTCGTCACCCTGTGGCTGGATTGTGGCACCGGCCACCGCTCTCCCTGCCTGGGTCCATCTTGCACATATCATTCACTGTTCCTGCAGCGTCACATTCATTACACTTCACCCTTCTTCAGAAATAACACCAAGACCTACTCACAGACATTGGGCTTTATCCGCCAGGTATCACCACCAAGTTCATCACTTTCCCAATTGTTATGTCATTCAGTTTTTGTCAAACACACACAGGTGCTCAGGAATCCCTGGTGAGGTCCTGGTGACACTCAGACAGCACACGCGCAAACTCTTCAGATCAGCACTTCAGACATTCAGGCACCATGCATCTGAGAAAGCTTGCCTTCTCTCGTTATTCCTTATAATGCCCTGTCGTTTGGGGCAGTTCTTCCACATCGTCGCGCTATGATTTTTTTCTTGCTAGAACACCTTCCTTACCTCCTCCTCTGGAGAATTTTTCCTTCTTTAATGCCCATCCCCAGGTCACATCTCCAGGAAGCCATTTTTAAGAGGTAATTCTCCCCTTACAAGTGGTCTTTGTCCCCCACATTTATCCATCTCTTGAGTTCGTGCTTTGTCGCTAGAGACACGTCTCTGTACTACTTTGAAATAAATTGTTGTTGAGATTTTTCATGATTAATTGTCCACTTAAAGATCTTAAGTGATAAATATTTATATATTGACGTTATATATTTCTATATCTCTATTTATCCATATCCATCCATCCATCTATTCATTCACCTGTAAAATTTTTAAGGTGATTTGTGTGATTTTAGATACTGGAATTAATCCCGAACCATCTGATCTTGACCATCTGAACTTGGGTTGACAGAGCTGTTCAGATAGTTTGTTGTTTTATTCTCAGACCTCCTGTGCAACACAGCTCTACGGACAAGGGACCTCAGGATGACTGCTGCTGATGCCCCCGGACTCCTTCTCCAACCATAGTGAAAGCTGAGTTATCTTTCTCCACGAAGGATGCCATGTGGTACAGAAAAGTGCTTCAGACACTCACGGTTTCAGAACATGACAATACAGAGAATGTGAAAACAATTTTGTATTCATAGACCCTTCAAGAAAATGAATCAGACCCTGTGTCCTCTTGGCCACAGCATCAGAAAAGACATTCTTGGTCAATGGGATATTTACTCTCTTGAAATAAAATGCCCTGCATCTAGGAGGGGAGTTTTTGATCAGCCAGAGAGACTATCTTAGACTTAAAACCTCAAACTCCCAATTGCTTTGAGTTCATGTCCATCAGATATGCTCCCCTTTCTCTATAAAGCCATTGAAATGATAGCTTTCCTATTTCAGTTCTACTAAATATGAATGAAGCAGGTGAAGTGTGGCCCCGCTGGAGCATTACGGGGTTTGGGGCTGGTTACCAGCTTTCGCGGAGATGCGGAATTCATTCTCATCTCATTTGCTGAGCGCTCTATCATTAAAGTGTCATTGAGAACTGACACCACTTAATTTTAGCAGCTTTCACTTCTCGTTTGCAGCAAGAATAGCTTTAAATGGAGAGGAGTGCAAATTACAGAGAGAGGGATATTTTTACACCGCACTCAGCATTTTATCAAACAAAGCAGCCTCCCAGGGAATAGAGGACAATACATTATAAAACCAAACTCTCTTCTGACCCTGGTAAATGGGTATTTAATCTTCCGATTGCAGGCATCCACTCTGATGAGTCTGTAATGAATATACTGGCAGGGACATTATCTGACCTGTTGTGATTTCCTACTCCTTAAAATATCCTTGGTTTTTATTTTGGGTGTGGTCAAAATTTAATAAAAAAGAAAGAAAGAAAGGAAAAAAGCAAAAAGCTTCAGAGCTCAGCTGTCCCCTGCAGGCCACAGTAGAACCTTTACCTCTTCACAAATTACAGAGCTCTGGAGATTTTTCCCCTATTAATTGCATAATTGCTTTTCCTGCCAAAGTAATTTGAACCCTTGGGGGTTAAGAAAATCACTTACTGTGAAATAGTGGCAATTTTTAACCCGTTCAGCTGGAGTTTCTTTGCCTAATTAAATGTAAAATGACTGCTTGCTGCCCACGGAGTATGTCCTTCTTCTGCTGCTCAAATACTTTTGCATTGAAACCTGAGTCTGTAAACCCAACAGAATGATTGCACTTAGTTTTTGCAGCTTCTGGCTACTGGCATCATTATTTTATGCAGGCAGAAACTTTATTTAATCGTCAACTGATCTCTAATATTTGTGTCTGTCTTCCTGTGTGTGAAAAAATAAAGCCATCATCCATTCTACTTAATATTTTGGCTGCTGGGAAAATACATTGTTGCAGACTAGCTTTGAGAAATGCTCAGTGGGTTTCCCCAGAAATCCAAGTTATTATTCCATGTTATAAAAAGTTGGGCCTAGAGGCTTAATGACTTTTCCAAGGTCACACCCAAAGTCAGCTTTTGTATTCCAAATGATCCCTACATGCTTGCCTTTTTGTTTCTTGCTTTCCCTGAAATCATATTCTATATCATGACCTTATCTCGTAATTGAAAGGCTTTATGGTTCTAACTACTAGATGTAATTTGGTGTATGATATAAATTTTACCTGCAGCAAACAGATTTTAAACACTCATCCTCAACTCAGGAACAGGTTTTGTTTATGTCAGTGTCGGACAATAAACAGTAAAAAGGCTGATGACCCCTCAGGGGTTATGATAGAAGAGAAAAACTCAGTTGATAGCCTTTTACCCCAAAGTATCAGCTTGACACACAATTTGAGTTCTGTTTAATTTCCTCAGTTCTCTCTTTCCTTCCACTCTTTTCTTTTTGTGCTTTGTCTTTTCTTTTTTCTTTTTCACTTATTGTTATATCATTCCATGCTCAATCATCGGAATATTTAAATGTTATTAGTATTTCTAAAGTTAAACAATTTTGATGAAAGGGAAAGCAAACACTTTGAAAGAGACACAGCTCAGATATCAATAGAAAACTGGTTTTCAATTGAAAAATAATTGTATAATCAGAATGCATAGCTATTGCTCTAAAGAAGGATGTTATCAGATAGAAGTTTCCAATGAGCATAACTGCTGGTGGAGGGTGTCGTCATAAGAAATGACTGAGAGAAAGAGGGTTATATTTGGGGGGGTAGAACCTCTTCTTGAACTGTTTGGTTATCTTTGTGTAGAGAAAACCAGTCCCAGAAAAAAAAAACATGATGTATCAGAGTCCAGATAAGCTGGGACAGAGAATGAAACACCACTCAGCAATTTTATTTCTACAGTTCTGTCCACCCTACAACGTGCTACCATCCTTTTGACATGAAATCCAAATATTCTTATGCCTTATGTTATTTTAAATTATTAAATCACACCATGAACTATTCTAATATGTGTTTTGTCTTGGTGTTTTGTGTGTGTATTTGTAAACTTTTCAGTCACCACCTAACAGCACAGTTACTTTAGACTAGTTAGAATGTTTGTTATAGATAAACTCTCAGTCTCCACAGTCATTATTCACTCTTGCAATTTCTTGACCTTCTTTAGGGCACAGACCAAATCATTAATCCAGGCTGGGTGACCCTTTGGCCCACTATGCTCTTGTCATGGAGCTCTAAATTCAGTTGTCTGCCTTCCATCCAAACACCCATGATGTATAGAGGGCAAGTCTTTGACTGTGTTTCTAAATTCCATTTAAGGTGTATCAACACTAATAAACAGGTAGATGTTGAGCATCATTGGGTAAAATTGTTTTACTAGAGGTTAGAGGTATATAAACACAGAGGTGGAATACTTCAGTGCAGGGAGAGGGAATAAGCTGAAACTGGATTCCATTTTTGCTAAGAGCACTAGAGAGTAGGTTGAGACTAAATCATGCCAAGACTTCAAATATTGGGCTAAAAAAATCATTCTTTATTTTGCTGGCAATAGGGAGCCTTTGGAGGTCTTTGGAATATGACATTATCAGAGCTTTGGCCAAAATGAAAAAGATGGAAACAAAGGCAGGGATATTGTGGTAGATCTACTGAAAGGCAATGAGGTTTGATTTAGGGTTGTGGTAGTGGGAGTGGAAATAAGAAAGTAAATATCAAAGACATTATAGAGATAAGATTGATAGACTCCTTTCTGTGGCTGTGGGGACAGAAAGATGGAAGTGTGGGTAAATCATGCTAACTACCATTGAAGTTTCAAGTCTGTTTTACTAGGAACTAGGTGATGCATTTAGATATAATTAGGAAAAATGGAAGCTCAGAGAGGAAAAAAGATTGAGTCTGAGTCTGAGTATCTTTGTAACAGGGAACTAGTGATGTCCATTTGGTAGTTGAAAATGGAAGCTAAGGTTGAGAGAATTTCATTTCATATATAGAGAGAAATCAATATATTAAATGAGGTTATCAAAGGAGAAAGAATAAAGTGATCAGAGTCATGTCACTAAGGAGATCACTTTTTAGGGAATGCTTAGGTTGGAGTATGGGCTGATGAGAGAGTTTGGCAAATTAGAGAAGGGATAAAGAGATAAGCATTAACTAAGCGTGCATATAGTAACTGAGAAGAGTAGATCACAAAATTAAGTCACTTCTTGAGCACAAGTGGTAGACATTAAGACACACTGAGACATTAAGACACTATAGGATCAATGTGTTTATAAAATTTGTTCAGGAAAAACTTTCAGAAAGAATACAGAAAGGAAACTGGATGGAGTAGAGAAAGAGAACAGACAACTTGAGGAGCAGACAGGGTAAAAACTGGTTTATTGGAGAGAGAAGAGTCTGAGCATGCTTTTATGTGAAGACTAACAATCTGATCACAAAGAGGAGACAATGCTGGAAGAAGACTTTGGGATAAGCAGTAGTGGATGGATGAGGGCAGTTAACAACAACAACAAAAAAACAAATACAAAAGCAAGGATATGTCCTCCACAGAAACTGGCAAGAAGAAGAGTGGGAAAAATTAAAGAGAAATATTTAAATGAGAGGGAGAGAAAACATGCAGTTCATGTCAAATATTATCAATAAAATGTTAGAATAAATAAAATGGAGAAAGGAAGGAAGCTAAAAATGTGACTTGCGAAGTGCACGAGAGTAGGCATTGACAAAATGCTGATTTTTTTATTATCTTGACAACTATGTATGTACCAGGCATTGTTATAAAAATGTTTAGCAATACTAGTTTACTTAATTTTTTTCACAATCTTAAGTAGTATCACTTATATTTTACAAACAGAGAAGCTGAGTTACCTGGAGGTTAAGAAATTTGTCCAGGCTGACAATGGTGGCATAGCAATTGAGTCTGCCACCTCTGGCTGGGACAGTCCCCATCTATTCCAAGGACCGAGAGTAGGGGGAAGGGTGGGGGAACAATCGAGATGAGCAACTGAATAAACGAAATTATTCTTCCTCCTCTACGTGTCTGCTCACCTTCATTCGTACTTGATCTTGAAGGAAGAAAGGAAGGAAAGAAGGAAGGAAGGAGTAAGAAACTTGTCCATGGTCACATGGCCAAAAAGCAGCACTCAGACCACTCAGGCAGTATAGTCCCAAACTATGCCCTTACCTTCTGCAGCAGACATTCTTCTGATAGCTGCCTGTTGACTATAAGCAAAGGAGATGGTCATAACCCTAAAGACACAGGTGAATCATAACACCTCCTCAGCAGTGGAATTAATTGGTTCTTGTGGAATTATTTGGCATTGTTGTGTAGCCCAGAAGCAGAAGCAGAGGAAATAAATAGCTAATTTGTGAAGAGTTGGGGTTGGCCTAACCGGTGGAACCACCAGGTGAGCTTTTTTTATGTACTATAATCTCAATCTTATCCCAGAGCAGTAATGTGAGAAAAGCTAAGGCTAAGGTACATGGATTTTTTTTAAAGGTCCCACAGTGATTATAAGAGGTAGCTAGGGTTGAAAACCAGCAAGGTTGGTTTCAGAAGGAGAATGAAGAGGCAAAGAGAGTTTCCTACACACAAATGAGGTCAAATGAAGGTGGCTGAGAAGACTAGGAGAGCAGAAAAGGATGGAGGGTCTACAGAGTCAGATTTAGGAGAGTGGACAAATTGGGGAGGAAAAGATAGTGGGAGGGAAATTGTGATAATCGGGTATTTTGTTGATGGTTGCAGATCGTTCCTTCCAGAAGTAGCTGTGCAATAAATACTATTAACCCTTTTCAAGAAATGTCTTCCCGGAAATGTCTGTCTGCCCAGTAATATTCACATCCCTTTAAAAACAGAATAAGATGTCTAAAAGCAAACACATTTATGGACAAGATGTATAGTCTAGAGTGAAGAAAGGATGCTTCCATCAGTGCTTCCATCAATGCTTCTCAAACAATCCGTGGGGCAGGGGAAACCAGGTTGCAAATTTATTTTCACTTTCAATCTGTTGTGGTCTGATATTTTTGTAAAATAGAATAAAAATAAATTGCTATAAAATGAGTTAAAAATAAAAATACATACAGAATGTGAGTTTAAGCATTTTTATCGCTAGATTCAAGGGACATAAAATAACTGTCAAATTGTTATAATCTTTCTATACATTCAAATGCTGCATCTTAATATCTGATCATGGACAAACACTTCAGAGACCAGCTCTACTCCATGAACTATGATTTTCAATACCTACAGTTGCTCTTCCTTTATGGTGAAGTGTATGCTTGTGTTTTATATCAATTCACAACTCTCTTAGTACACCCATAACCAGAGCCAGTTACATAATTAGCAGGGTTCTATGCAAAATGAAAACGCAGAGCTCTTTATTAAAAAAAAAACAGGAAAAAAGTGACATTAAAGTTACTAAAATAGAAAAAAAAATGCTTTTATCTATGGTGTTTTGACTTGATCCAATGTTATTTATCTGCTATGAACTGTCTGCTAAGTAAAGAAAAAATTAAATTATTATCTTCAATTTTATCATTCATTCTTATATTGTGCAATGCCAGTTTTAAGCTCATATATAAGAACATTTAATCATATGTAGAATCAGCAAAATTATGTATTTTATAGCTCAACTATGCATGTCTTTTGTTCTTACCAGAACAGTGGAAACATTTCACAAAACCAACAGAAATTTTTAATTTCACTTTTTGATGCACATGCATTCTATTTAACAATACCTTTGGCTTATCAATTATAAGAAAGGAAGAACTAAGTTGGAAAGGAAAGGAATTATGAATTTCCCTGTCTCTTTCTTCAGTCATCATTTTAGCTTAAGTGGATACAATAAAGTAACTCAAGTAATGATAATAAAAGTTCCCTGGTCATTCCTGTTTCTTAGTGTAGCATTACCTTCTTTCTGTACTTGAAGCATTTCTGGTTCAAATGAAAAGTAACCTCTTATGATTATCAACATTCCTGCTAGTCAGTGATAGACATACATACTGATTCATATTTAGTTTGAATCTTGCTCAACTGTTTTAATACTTCATGAGTCTGCTGGAAGTCTCCATTCATAAGGCATTGCAAACACTATCTGCAAATGGAAGGAACAGCTGACATCTATATTGTGTGTATCTCCATTGCTCACACTCATACTTCATTGTCCCATCAGACATCACCTACAAAAGACAAGATGTCAATAACAAAGGGAGCATTAAACCAAGTTCAGGGCCAACTGTTCATGGGGTTCTGTATGACTGAATATATCCTATAGCACTTTGTCAACAACTTTCCTACATGTGTCATTCTCTGTGTTCTGTAAGGCCAACTTCACATCTCTCCTGGGGCTTTCCATGATGTTTCCTTCATCATTACTTCACTTTATCTAGTACTGTGCCTTATTCTAGCAGGTTCTTCACACTGCTGCCATGCTCAACTTTCTCCACAAAATTTTATCATACTACTTTTCATCCTAAAATGTTTTTAATGCTCCAGTTGCTTTTAGGATAAAGTCAAACCTCTTTACAAAGACTTAACAGACTTTCATCATCTTGCCATTCCATTCTCTCCAGACTCATCTTCAACCACACTATACTACAAACGGAGTCCCTTTCAAAGATTTTTCTGCCATCATGAATGTTTGTTTACCTCAGTTTGAGAAGCCAATCACCTCTCATTCCTCTGGTGTCCCCCACCTCCCTACAACCATGTGCTCTGTATAACTTGTATGGATTATTAAGGATTCCATTTTTGCATTATATCATCTTGTGTCTTCATTCATCCAGATTGGGTTAGAAATTCTTCCTCATACCAATCTAACTCCACAATGTGACATGGTCCAGAGTAAGCCTGCTGTGGTTAAGTTTTACTACCAAGGGCAGAGACTCTGTATACCCAATACCCCTCAACCAACCTAACACAAAGTAGATGCCCAAGAAATATTTGCTGAACCAAACAAATAATCAATAAGGTTTACTGATTTGGGTTATATTTTAACCCCTTTATGAGGAACATTTTAGTGTTAAGGAGAAAATCCTATTTACTGATACTCTCAGGACTTCCACAGTTATGTGCACATGTTTGTGTAATTGCTTGTGCTCAATTTTCATCTTCATTGCTCAGGATGTTTCATCTTTAACATTTCTAACGTTGTGGGTTTTTCAAAGAGATACCTTATTTGAAATCCTGGAGAAGACTATGTGGTATAAAATGAAAAGGTGTAGAGGTTAGAATGAAAGAAATCTGGACTTAACTCTAACTCAGTCTCTTAACAGCTATGACTTCAGAAAAGTTCATTAGTATCTTTGAGAGTCAGCTTTCTCACCTGCAAAAAGATAGATAACTGTTGGAAAAAGTAGAAAATAAATACCTAAAACAATTTACTCAACACTCATGTGTAATAAGCACTCAATATTATAATTATAATAAAATTTCTTATTCCTTAGCATGTGACTCAGAGTCTGAGATAAGAACTAAAATCAATTCAAAATAATGAATAGAATCCTAGAATGTTATATCTAGAAGGAATTCAGGATTATAGATTTGATTCTTTATAGATGAGGAGACAAAATCTCAAAGAGATCAAAGTGACCTTCTTCCAGTAGTGAGACTCAAGTCTTGGTCTCTAGATTTCAAGTACATTGTTGTCGAAACTCCCAAGGACAGCCAACTCTGCGTGGAGAGCTGATTACTGAAAAGCCTGCTCACTCTGTGAATCTGACTTCCACCTATTACACTACGGTGGCCAGAGCTCTTACCTTACTGCTGATGTTGGCACATTATGTGTGTAGATCTAGTCAAAGATGTGTAGCAATGAGAGTGAAAATATCAGAAGCAGAGGCTAATAAAGAAGTTCTTGTAGCCCAAATAATACATTTCAAAATTTAACCTGGCTCCATATTTTGAACTGTTGGCATAGAGGGGCCTTCTGAGACAGAGAAAGAGGAATACAGTGATGAATCTGCTGTTTCCAATCGTTTTGCACTTACTTTTGCACATAGAGCTTCCAGACCCTCCCACCTTGATGCCTTTGCCTTTTCCTTGATGTTTTGTGCAACCTGGCCCTTTCCTAGTGTCACAATGAAACTCTCCCTTGGCATCTGAGCATGAAATGGTTTAGAGTAGACTGATACTGGGTCTAGGCTGTTCTCATGGGCAAGAGCGACCATCTGACTCACCATTACCACATATTTTTGAGAAACCATACAGCAATGAGTCAGACTTAGGGCACTGCAATGTGTGTCCTTATATATTGACCACAAGCACATGCATTTCAAATTTAATTTTTAAGGGATCAATTATACAGTGAAGGATAGAATTACATGGACTGTTTGTGGTGAACTTACTATATTAAATACAGGTGTTGATCTTTAATGATGCACACTTTAGACCTATGTAATGCTATAAGGCTATATTATGTCAATAAAATTTTAAAATCAAATTTAATTCTGAGCAAGCAATTATAACAGTATTTTACAAAAATTTAGATTCAAAAGATATTGTATTTTAAAAGAATTTAGATTTTGAAGATGCTGTATGTTCCAAGAATTTAGACATGGAAAGTACTGTTAATCTTTAAAAATAAAAAAAAATCTAATAATTTAACTAGAACTCCATTTGGAAAATACATGATGTTAATAAAATTTGATATTTAATTTTGCATGATGGGACAGCATATATGATGTAGATTTTGTTTTTTTACCCTCAGACAAGTACTTAAACTCCCACAACATGTTATTCATACACATGGGTCTATTATCATACCTGTCATATGTTAATCTGCTGATCTTAAGGGATTTTGTAACTGGTATCTATCCATCCTTTGGATCACCCTTTACAATTGCTTTCACGGTAATGGGTTAATATAGCTGACTCAACCTCATTTTCAAAAGATGTTTCTAAGGAATCCATGTGGAATTACAGGTAGAGTCTAGAGGCAACTTCTAACTGTAGCTGGAGCCCTCTGTTTTTAAACAACTAAATTATCCAGAAAAAAAAAAAGTTTGCTAAGGTACTACCAAAGTTTGATTAGGCCACCACACCTCAATACTGTTGACGGTTATAATTTAGTGAATACAACAACCACCTGGTGTATTCCTTCTCTCCTTTTTCTTACATCTGGCATTAGCAACTTCTCTTTTACAAGCATACTGAAGAAAAATTCCATTGCTGGTATTTCCTCCACCTCCACCTTCAGCATTTTTCCCTGACTACCTTTTTATTCAATTAATTATCCTTGAGAGATCTTGCCATTTATTTGACTTACCTTTGCTTCTGGTACCCTTCTATTTTTTCATTTGCTTTTGCACAGTCATATTTTCATTCCTATCCATACTTGTCAGTTGCTTTAAGACTTTGTATTTTCATAATTTAGCACCAAATACCTACTGTTCTTGTAAGTGAAACTGACAGAGTGTATTTTCTTCATACTTGTATCTGGGAGGTATTTAAAGATAGATATACTCATTTAAATTTTTGACTACTTGATATTTTCTTCCCTTTGGTATGCTTCCTCAAAGTTTTAAATTTTATCTTGTTGAAGGAACATTGCATCATGACACTATATAGGTTTCAGGTGTGCATCATCATAAATCAACATCTGTATATTGTACTTTAAGTTCACTAGATGGCTATTTTTTACTTTCAGGTACAGATGCAGATGCTAAAGGGGTCTGTGGCATTATTACACACATATCTCCACTTTCAGTCTAGGAATATGGCAAAAACAAAGGAACTAAGATATCTACATACCACGTCTTTATTCTCTAAAGCTCTGTATGACCATCACAGGCCATTTAAGCTAATAATTTAAAATTAATTCAGCCAAATGAGAGGCACCCCCCTTTAAACTTGTCACCTTGGGAATTTGCACATAAGTTCTATTAATTCAGCAACACTTTAAAACTCCTTTTTTGAAATAACATTGAGAACCTGAGAATTTCCTGAGCAAGAGCAGATTGTTTATTTCTTTTTACTTTTCTTTGAAGATTGGCTTGTGTTTTGAAACAGACAAATATGATATAGGTATAAAATCAGAGAGTTAATTTGGTCATCAGTGGTATAATATCAGCTATTCTCTAAAAAGAAATTTGACCTTAAATAAATGACTTTACTGACCAAGGCTATTCATAGAGTTACTGTTTCTGAGCAGTGAGAATGTCATTAGAACAAATAAATGCATCTGATTAAGATCACCACTTTGATACAGTTACTTATTTGATAGACTGGTGGTTTTGTAAAATTGAAAATATGATTAGATTCATAATTTGTAACGTCCTTTATTTTTGCATAAATTCCTATATTTTCTATCCATAAACCAAGAGTATCCTACATTTAGCCCGAACAAAGGCCACTGGTCGACAGGACCAAGAACTAGACTTCATTCTCTTCTTTAGACTTCATAGTACACTTGGCTTTCTTTGGCTCTTTGGTCTGCATGAATCTCTTTTGTGTTTTTTAAAAAAAAGTTTTACTGAAAAGACATTGCATGGTAACTATATGTAGGATTTAGGTGTGCATCATTGTAACCCCACGTCTGTCCATAATACATGAAATTCTCCACCACCATCTTTTGTGTCTACCACTATCTTTTTATTTCTCAGAGCAAATAGAAAGGATTGAAATTAAAGATGGAGAGACCAGTTGGGAAAGCGACCAAGGACAGCTTGGATTAATGAGAAGAATCTTTAATTATAAACATAGCTGCTACTTTTAAGAAACTGAAAAGTTTATGAATATGCTTAAAGTTATGGTACAGTAAATTATAATCACCTCATCAATCTTTTAAGGAAATGAAGATGGTTTTCCTAAATATGTTAGCATCACCTTTCTCCCTTGGTGGCATCTCATTCTTGGAACAAATACTACAGCATAGTATGCAAAAATTCAGCCTGGACTCTTCCTGAGTTATCACAGTTTTAGTTAAAGATGTTTGCATTTTGAGGCTTATTTATTAAAGACTGTTAATCAAAGACTTTGATGTTCACTTAAAAACTTAACTCTGGACACACCCTGGTGCTTAGCATTTAGGTCTGCAGTCTCTGGTTGGCATAGTCCACATACATCCCAAGGACATGGGTTTGTGACCCAGGACATGGTGGGCTTGGACATGACCAAGATGAGCAACTAAATAAAATAAATAAATGCTTCTTCCTCCTCTCTCTTCCTGCCTGTCTCTGTTCCCCTACTTCCTGCCTACACCATTCCTTTAAAAACAAAACAAAGTAAATTTAACTGTGTCTGGTATCAATCTCATTTCATATTAATTTTTGAGCAACTATGTAACATAACCTGGTCCTTGAAATGACAAAAATGAATAACATTTTCTTAAAGTTTGCCACCATCTTTTCCTTACTTCCCTTTGTTTTCTCATAAATCCCATGACAAGTAGAGTCACTTAATACTACTTGGTAGGTCTTCACCCATCATCCTTATTTCAGAAGTGGACACTTGGGTGATAGTAGTAAAAACAGATCATTTGTCTCATTCCTTAACACAGGCATTTCTGTTATGGTCATTGTTAAGTGATGGCCAAGATCTTTTGGTGGTCAAGATTCAAAATGCAAATGTCCTCTAAAATATAAAAAACCATTAATGTTTGATTTCCTTAGTATATAAATAACTACAGAAGAAAAGTATAACACACAATTTCATGGGAAGGTTTATTTGAATCATTAGGACCAGAGAGTTTTCTTTAATGTGACTCACGTCTAAAACTAGCATTACATATGTAGAAATAAAAATCCACTTCTTAGGCGAAAAAAAAAAAACCAATGACAAACAAAACCAAAACTCTTGTATATCTACTTATGGTTTTCATATTTTAATGTGTGTTTTCTTTGCCAAGAAAGCCATGAGTTCTGCCTTTTTGGAACACATCTTCGTTTCCTTTTAGTTGTTTGTGATTTGGTGTTAGTTGTGCATGGCTTGAGAAATTCTAACATTTTTGCTTCTCTGTAGATAATACTTGGGGATATTTGGATCAAGATATCAAAATTCCCTTTGCACTGTTCTCTTGGTATTAATTCCTTTATCACACTGCTGTTCATGGTTATTAGATTTCCATTGAACCTTTATTCAAAAGGTAATACATCAAATATACAACGAGCCAAGCTTCTCTGCATACTGAAAAAAAAACGTGCTGTTGTGTTTGGAGCAAGATGTGATACCACGTACATACATATATTTGAAATCTAAGTGTCTCCTTCAGATCTTCCTTTAAAAGCAACCAGAAGGTAGATTGTGGTAAGGGTGGGAGTGAGGGTTGAAGGGGGCAGTGAGGAGAAAATTGAACTTTCCAAGATCAGTACTTAACATAAAAATTTCATCACAATCTTTATCATCTTGCAGTGGTTGCACAAAAGGCCCAGGCTCCTTCCACCTTTAACTTCCTGAAGTCGCCTATTTTACCTTCAAATCTGATGAAGTGTCAAAGTCATTTACCAGTAATGAGTTCTGCTGCAAATTTTATTTTGCTTGGAATTTAATTAATGGGCCAAAGACTTTCCATTGTGATTTGAGCAAATGAATAATAAATCAAGAAAGGAGATTTGTCAGGGAAGGAACATCTGTTTCTTACAAGCGTTACAACATGACTACAGCTTGGCTGTGCCTCACCAGCACAAAGACGGTAGGAGTCCTCTCCGGTGAAGCTCTCTTCATTTATTGCTCCACTGAAGGTGAACAGAGAGCGCTCTAATGGGCCTCTGGTGTTAATAAAAGCTTTGCGCTTCTCCAGTTAGCCAGGAGCCTCTTCCTTTAGGGTGCTACTGTCCTTAGGCCATGGTTTGCTGAGCCACGTCAGGATTCTGCAGTGTCAGTACTTTAGAGGATGATTAATAAGGGAAAGACAAATTCATAAGCAGAAACAATATGAAATCCCCCTCATATTATGTTCACTGTCATGCTCTTTATTTGGGGTGGGGGTGGGGGCTGTAAATGAGATTGTGATTGAAGTTAAGTACTTTGACTTGCACTGTCAAAAAGCAAAAATAGGTCATCCGACCTGTTGGGCTTTGTCTAGTTAACCAATAACAGACATCTAGAGTAGTGTGACTTTTGCAATCCTGCCAAAGAATCCCACTGATGATTCCAAGGAGAAGAATGAGTCTGATCCATAAGGTCTGCACTTGGAGGTGGGGGGCAGAGGGGCAGGAGGAAGCGACAGGATGGTACTGTCTCTGCTATTTTTTGCAAAATGTACTCTGCTTCTATCCACAAAGGAGGCTGGAGTGCCCACTAGGCAGGAATAAATTGCGTGATAAAAATGTGCACTGCAGGGCTTCTACTGACCTCATGTGATGTTTAGAATGTGTGTGGAGCAGTAAGGGGCACTAATGTCAGGCAGAAAAGACACAGGTCCTACATGTTACCCTTTTTCAGAAACCTTTCTTGAAGGCTAGAAAGATGATGACAAGAATTTCAAATTTCATGATTTCCTTACAGGTCTTTAGAGTACACCTCAGAGGAATGGTTCCCTGATAGACTGAGCATTCCCCATTATTGGGATAATGTGCAGCCCGCAGCCCCCAACAATTCTTTCTAGCATCATGTATGATGTTGTCTCGTTTGTTCTGGTCCCTTCATGCAATTTGTGTCTGCCACAGCGCTGAGGAGTGAATGTAAGAGAGATTGTATGTGTGTGCGTGTCTGTGTGTCTGTGTGAGTATCTGCATGTACATGTGTGTATATTATATATATATATATCATATGTCATACACATATTTAATATATGTCATATTTTTTCCAGCTGTGGGAGACAAGACAACATGAAGAGAGAAAGTGTTCATTTGCACTGAATAGAATGTGTACTGAGTCAAGACAGGCTGGGCTTATTCCCATTCTTCAGTGTTTGAAAATCAAGAAAATAAATCTAAATGCCACTATAACACACTCAAGTTGGTATATGGATCAAATTGATTGTTACCAGCAGGGAAGCAGGTGAGGGTCAGGGGCGGGGGTTGGGGGGCGCAAGCAAATCGGGTAAAAGTGGTCAATTATATGGTGAAGGAAAGAATTGGGCATTTGGTGGTGAACTTCATGTAGTATATACAGATGTCGATTGATGATGACGCACACCTTAAATCTGTATCATGCAAGGATGCAATGTTCCTTCAATACATTTTTGTAAAAAATTAAAAAAAAAATAAATTGGTACACAAAATATCGCACTTACAGTTTCCCCAGTTTCTGCCTTTGAAATATAATAAATGCAAATTCTTAATTTTACTTTGCCAGATAAAATACAAGACATTTAGCAAAATTTGAATCTCAGAGAAATGGCTGGTTTTCTTCTCAGAAAATCGTGTACTCTATGGAGCAGAATTTATTCTAAAAATTATTTTTAGTTTTTCTGAGATTGACATGTAACTGACATCATTTTATTTGCTAAATCTGGCCACTGTAGTACCAGGAAAAATTCTTACCATAAACCTTAAAATTCAAGTAGCCAAAGTAGTGCATTCTAATGACAATACTTAAAATATACTTAGAAAGGTAAGAGAGGAAAATAATACAATCTGCTTTTGCAATTAACATTAAATAATTATTAAACAATGTTTCCTGGTGTTTAAAGTGAGAAGTGATTTACTGGAGTCAAGCACAACTTAACATACTTAACTCTGAAATTAAAAGGTATCAGCCTAATGCCATATCCATCCACATATAAGTGAGTTCAAATGTAAGGTAAGATTCGTTGATCCCATTGTAAGTTTTTAAAATAATGAGTGAACTTGAATAAATAATTTTGAGCTTCCTTTGGAATAGTCATGTGTATATTTATATGCTGTACTCTAGAAATTTAGATATCTGCAACATAAAACAACAATTTTAAAAATAAATGCTTTGTCCACTCTTAAATTTCATGCCACAACCTTATTGAAACTCTTCTTTCCAATCTTTGTCATGAATGTCTTCATCACCACGGACTGTTCTATCTTCTTAGGGCTTTTCCATCAGCAATATTAATTGAGGTCAGTTAGGCTGTTTGTTTGTTTTTTTTCCTTAAACAATATGTTACTTTTCAAAATGAAGCAATTGAAAATAAACCCCTTGAGAAAGCTTTGAAGGCTCTGGCTATAAGGTGGCTGTCTCTTTGCTATTGGAAAATATCTCACTTTGCAATTGGGCATATAACAGAGCTATGCCTGTCACAAAAGTTTGTTGGTAGATTTCACAACTGGAAGGTGGTAATTTCTGGAGTTAACTGACATTCCATTTAAGCCTCATAGACATGTCTTTGTCCATTTTGCTTCTTAGTCACAGGAAACAAGAGAGACCTTCATACATTTATATATATATGTATATATATATATGTATATATATACACACACATATATAGATACAGTGGAACTGCAGAAATTGGGAACCCACCCAGGCATGGTCAGGAACAAAACAATTAATCAAGGTAAAATGACCACGGTTATAAGCATATTCTACTTCTGTGATTCCATTTTTCTTAATTGTCTAGGTAAATTATATGCTAAAGTGAGGGTAAGAGTTCTATATTTTATGTTCTGTTTGAACATTTGATATTAATTAAATGACCAAGCTCATGTGGTATATTAGTCACCTAATTCTGGACATTAATCTTTGGTTTAATATAGTTAAATTGCGTGTGTCTGCATATCATGAGCATGTAGATACATACATATAATGCACAGTTATATAAATATACATGGCAGGTCTTTTTTAAAAAGTCCACAGGAAATTCACTTCCCAAATTTAAAACAAGCTTAGTCTAATTTTACATTGCAAAGCTAAAACTCATTAATTAGATGAGTTTTTGAATGCAGTTATGGTTTCTTTTAATTTCTAAGAAAATGGGAACTATCATGACTATGCAGTATGGAATTGTAGAATCCAGTAGAAAACTCTATAGAAAGCAGATACACCCAAATGCCTGCTGACAGGATAAAACGTGTGTGTGTGTGTGTGTGTGTGTGTGTAAAATACAGACTAAAATGATTTCCGGTTTAGATAAGCATTGCCCCCCAAAATGATTATGTAGAAAGGTGGGGATAGCAATTTTGTCTTAATATTTTCAGTCTTCCAAGCTGATGGATCAACTCAGGTAGTCGCATCTTGTTTTCTATCTTACTTTGCGCTTGTAAACCCGGCCTTAAAATCGGTCCAGAGTTTTTAGCTTTGACAATGGAGGACTTAAATACCATAATTGATGATGTCATTTTCTGTGCAGTGCCATTGAAACAGCTCACTCATAAAATGCCTCATTTCTACTTAGTCTTTGCCACATGATGGTCCCCTTGGGGAACATAACAAAGTCACCTGAGGGACTTGTCCTACCGGCTCCCTCCACCCCAGCTAAGCAGGTTCCCTCTCCCCTGGAGAATGACTCTAACTGATGGGGTGTGCTGTAACCCTCAGGTGTGTTGGGGTAGAAAATAATTTGAAAACAACTCATCAAATGAAAAGGCAAACATCTGGACAATTATCAGCTACTTTCCATTATGCTGATGTAAATGGTACATGATTAAACATTCAGGTAAGAGAATTTTCTTCTTCATCCAATATTTGTCAGCACTTAAATGCTGCTTGAGACTCAATGGATTTCATACAAGAAATATTTTCTTTGCGGTCATACAGAAATGTTAACGTACTACTGTACCCACCCTGGGGAGTTTCAAAACATGGTAGGCAGTGAAATATCTATGTTCTGATCACTAGTTTTCCAACCTCCATCAGCGATGAAGACATTTCTATTCATAAAACACAAGTCTTAACCTAAGGATGTGAACATGAATATTCAAAACCTTATTTAAATTAGGAAAGGAGAGAAAGGCCCAGGCAAGCACAAATCAACAAACTACAGGACCCAGTATGCTTTGCATCTAACAGAAGTGATGCTATTTCTCCCTCCAACTGATGAACAGAGCAGGTCCTACAGAGATTGTTAACTTTGGATTTAGGGAAGTTCAAGTGAATCTCACCATGAACACACTCTGCTGTCTTCCTCCTTGTCTGTTGTTTTGTAAACCCTGTTTGTTATTGGAAGGACACCCTTTTGTTTAAGGAGCTGGAGGTAGGGGAAAAGGAACTAGAACCCCTTCTTTATGTTATACAGAAAAACAAACTCAAAATAAATCAAAGATCTAAATGTAAGAGCAAAAATTATAAAACTCAGAGGAAATCTTAAGTGCAAATTTTTGTAACCTTAGATTAGGCAACAGTTTCTTAGATATAACACCAAAAGTATAAGTAACTAAGGGAAAAGTACATATATTTGATTACATTAAAATTTTTGTACATAAAAAGACAAAGTCAATAAAAAGAGGAACATCCTGCTGGAGCAGTGGTTTGGTCAGCCATCTTCCACTGGACAGTCTACATACATTCCAAGGATTCCAGTTAGCATCCTGGGGACAGGAGGGACAACAAAGATTAACAACTAAATATAATAAGTGCTTCTTTCTCCTCTCTCAATCGCCTTTCTGCTCCTGCTCACCTTCATTCCTGCCTGCACCTTTCCTTTGAAAACAAAAGAAGAAAGAAAATATTGCAAATATATATTTCATAAGGTTCTGGTATCCAGAATATACAAAGAATTCTTACACCCCAACAACAACAAAAAAAAACTAACACCCAGTTAAGAAATGGACATGGGTTTGAATAGACATTTTTCCAAAGAATATATACAAATAATCAAAAACATGAAAAGATGCTTAACATTGTTAGTTCTTAAAGAAAGGTAAATCAAAACCACAGGAGTTACCACTTCACATCCAATAGAAGACAGTATTAAAAAAAAAAAGTAAGGAGAAAAACAAGTGTTTGAGAGGAAGTATAGTCCACACACATTGCTGGTGTGAATGTAAAATGGCATATCTGCTATGGAAGAAAATTTGGTAATTCCTCAAATTGTAAATATAGACTTTACCGTATGACCTAGCAATTCTACTGCTAGATATATATATGTCCAAAAGGATTGAAAACATGATCACACAAAAACTTGTACACAAATGTTGACAACACCATTATTCAAAATGATTACAAAGCGTAAGCAATACAAATATTTGCCAGCTGATGAATGGAGAGCCAAAATGATATATTCATACAATGGGATATCATTCTGTCATAAAAAGGAGTGAAGTATTCACACGTTTAACATGAATGAACCTTGAAGCGTTATGCTATGTGAAAGTAACTAGACGCAGGAGGCTCCTTAGGTCAGGATTTCATGTATATTCAATGTCCAGAATAGACAAATTCTTGGGGATAGAAAGTAGGTCAGTGGTTTCCAGAAGATGGGGGTGGTGTGGGGATGAGAGTCACTACTAATGAACGTGTTCTGGAATAAGATTTAATAGTGGTGTTGGTTATCCAACCATTAAGTGAGATTACCATATGCCCCGATTTGTCTGGGATTCTGCTGGTTTGGTAAGATAGAAACACACCTCCTCTCCATCCCCGCTCTTCCCCTGACGCATGAAAGATCCCCACAATCCCAGCCTGTCCTGTGATCCTGAACACTTTCCTCGGTGCCTGGAAACACTACAATTGGTCTTGGTTTCAACTCTATTAATTATGGTAAATCTAATCATAAGAATTATGCTAAAGGCCTCAGAATAGAGTACTTCAATTTTTTTTTAAAGTTTAGGGAAAAATATCTCTGAGAACACATAGAGACTGTAGGAAAGGATCAAGTCACTTTATTTTGAACAGACTGGAGGAAAGGTGTGATAAGAAGGGAGACAGGTATAAGAAAAGCACTTACGAAACACAAATAGAAATACAATTAAGCTTTTCTTAGGAGCAGTTAAAAGCAAGATGAAACTCAGAAATGTTAAGGGCAATGAGGAAGAAAAATGTCAAAGAGTAGCATGAAATGCAGACTACAATGACAAAGATATAAAGCAAAATAAAATGACAGACATTGTAACTAAAGAATGGGCACCCATCCTAGGTACCGAAAAGAAGCGTGTCTTCCAAGATGCTAGTCAGGATCCTGTACTTTTCCTTAATTATTATGAATCATTCTGTTTATCAAATTTGTAAAATCAATAAAGGAAGCAACAAGTTTTATTTTTCAGTGCTGCATCCACCCTATCTATATGAATTCCCAGCACAGTGGTTGGCTCATAGTAGATAATCAATAAATATTTGCAAATGTGACTAAATTAATTCACTGCATTCCAGAGGGACATACCAGAATAAAAGGACAGAATATTTGAGATCAATCAATATTAATTTAGATTTTGAAGGGATTTCTAAAATTTAGATTAATTTGATTAAAAGAGACCCACATACTAGAAAAAAAGTCGAGTTTTGAGAATAAATAAAAAGTCTCCACTGTATTTTTGAGTATTTTTCATATCACAGCAGACAGAATATTGTGACATCAAAAATTGCGGACATTTTATAAGAGTACGGCAGAAGTGAATGAGACCACTGGCATCACTGGCCCCACCAGTAACCTTGTTAGCTGAGGGTGTCAACATCTGGACACATCTATAGCCCAATGTGCCCATTGTACAGATTTTTCATTGAGATGGAAAACCAATGGAGAGCCTTCATAACAAGTAAATGATAAGAGGAAAACAAATTATGGAACAAATCTCAGTATAAAGTCTACTTTCAGCTTGAATGAATTGTATTTGAAATGGCAAATACATATGCACAAAAATGCCAGTGTGTTATTTGAATAGTAGTAGAGTCTTCTACTTTTTCTTTATTATTTCCTTATTTTCCAAATTTTCTGCAATAAAATATATATTTTCATAATCTCCCAAATGATAACTGATTATATAAAAATTCCAATTAGGTTGTTAAAAATGTTTGTTTTGTCTTCAGGCAAAGGTTAATGGAACAAAACAAAAAGTCTCAAACAGATTATAAAACTACACACACACACACACACACACACACACACACTTTATAAATAAAACAAATAAGAATTCAAATATGGAGCTATGTTTATGGACGTGATTTGCTGGATAGTTGATTCATTCATTTAATGAGGTATTATATTTACATTATTCATAATACAATTTATTGGTATACTGTCCAAGGATACTTTAATTTGTTTGACTTTTTTGACATTCCTTTTTCTTAATTTCCCTCTCCCTCTTCCCCACACCCAAACCCCAGACAAGGCTTCCATCTAACTACACAACTTATTTCTACACTCCTTAGCTGATCATTTAATTTTCTTCTTTAAAAGAGTCACTGTCTTTCTGCCTCCATTTGATCCCAATAGATTCATCTCTGCCTGATTTTGCCCCAGTGTGCTCTTCAATTTGCCCAGCTTTGATTTCTGCTGTTCTCTAGGCTATGCGAGAAAGGGCAGCTTTAGTTCTGTGCAACCTACAATCCTGCTCTCTGGCTTTCTCAATACATATTTCTGGATCACCCTTACTCATTTTCTCCTTCTTCTGCATTATCCAGGATAATTGAATCAGCTGCTACAACAGGTAAACCTTGAAATCCTGGTGCTTAATCTACAAAAAGTTGATTTCTCCTTCACGTTACCATCGAATACTGTCCTTCAGCTCTTAGCTACACTGCCTGAAACTTGTGACCCCAAGGTTATGGAAGAAAGAAAACAGAACTAGAAGCTCAACATAATGATTTTTAGGACTAGGCTTGGCAGTGACAAGCAATGTCTGTCCATATTGCTTTACCCAGAATTTAGTTGGCCACCACCTAACAGCACAGGAAACCAGAAAATGTACGTCTATTGCAAAAATCTGATGTGGCAACTTGTAGCCTTGTTTTGGTCACATTCTCTGAGACTTACACTAGTTGCGTATCTACTAGACCCAAGTTTGTCAGTTGTCTCAACACAGTGCTCCTTTCCGTTTAATGAAGTATTGAACATGTGTCAAGTGGTTTTCCAACACCAGTGGGATAAGTCAAGCAGCGTAGCTCAAATGTTGGCTGCAATCATGAACACTAAGTCAAGGATCTTGATTTTTGTTCTTTAATACATTGGTTAACAGGTAGAGTAAGAGTGATTCACATTTCGCTTTTGCAAACCTATATAATTATTGGTACTTTGAGGCTTCTTGATTCATAGATTGACAACTGTTTCTAATGTATTAAATTATATTAAGTTATATTTAATATATTTATATTCATAAATTAAATTTCCTTACACCAGACTTGAGGTGAGAAGACCACAGATCTTCCATTCAATGACAGAATCAGGATCTGTCACACAGAAAGCCCTCAATAAGTATTGGTATATTAAGTCATTTGCTTGGAAAAGGTGACAGTAGAAATAGAAGAATTCCTATAAATCTACTCATTCTCTTAAAACTTGGAGCAGAATTTAAGTTTCATTGTATCAGTTTTGTGTCTCTCCTCTTTTCTCTCCTGTTTTCTGTCCAAACCCAAATATAGACAAAATGGGAAAGGGGAAGTTTGTTGAGAGCTAGAAAGGGAAAAGAAGGAGGAACGTTCACAAAAATAAATGAATACGTTGCAAGCTCAAAGTTGACAGTTAAACTGGGGGGCTTTTTTGGCTTGTTTGCTTGTGTGTTTTTGTTTTTTGATGTCCTACATAGTAGAGGCAATGCCATTAACATTTGTCGAGAACCAGACATGGCAGGGCAATTGCTCTTAGATACGAGGTTGATATGAGAGTGACTGAGTTCAAACTCCTTTGAAGTCAGGCAAACCTTGTTTCCCTTTTAGACACCTAGAAAAACTAAAAGTCTAATTCATTGAAAACAGCAATAAGTTAGAACTGATTCAAATTTCCAGTGTCTTCTCACTGGAACCTACGCAACTGCAAATCAACATTCACCTATATGCAAACTGGAAGCAGTAAACAGTGCTACACTGGTAAAACCAAACCTTCCCAATGGAAGCTTTCATAAAAAAACATCAAACCCACTCTGTTCCACTCCGGGTTTCTAGCCAAAATTAATTAAGGCCTAATCAAGAGATGCACTCACCTTGACTTTCAATGAGCCATAGATAAATAATGAACTAAGTTTCAGTTGACAATAAAAGGGAACTAAGAAAAAAAGAAAGTCCAAGCTTAACACTTGGTTAGGAGATGGTCACCTAGAGCCTGTCTCTCTATTTTTTCTCTTTGTGTCTCTTTATAAATCTCATCATAGCCCTCAGACATATCAAGAGAGAGCAGGGATCAAAAATGTAAGCAAGTTGAAATACAGTCAAATTGGGGGGTACATTGTCTTTGAGAATAGTGTTACACAAAACAACCAGTCTCTGTAACAAACCATCTCCAGGGGCCACTATGAGAAACTAGAACTAGGCAGGGTGAACTTGGGTCTGGACTTTGGTCTACTGAGATTTGATCACTGAATACTCTTTCCTTGGAGCTCATACCTGAAAAAACTGAAGTAGCCAAGTTTTCATCGTCCTCGTATAGGCATTCTATTGTACTGTGAATGGACTTTGAGTTCAAAGCAATGGACTTCGAGCTCACAACAACTCTTGTGGACATATCTTTTAACAATAACACAAAGATTTATTTTTCCAGGGAAGTCTTTACTGTAGTTTTCATATATCACAAAACTGAGTTAAAACTTACCTGTTTGGATGAGAGCTTAAAAGTGAGTCAGAGATAAGGATGCTTCCGGGCCAGACCAGGCAAGACAGACATCCTGGATCTGAGTGAGAAGTTTGTGGGTTTGGAGTTATTATTTCTCTTTCAACCATGTCCTATTTGGAAGAGGATAATAGTGCCCGACAGATCTTTTGTTTAGTGCTTCTTATATATAGTAAAATACTGTAATTTAACAGCTTGCTGGGGGAACAAGAATTTGTTCCAGTTCCTGATTTAAATGTTTATGCTAATTGCTATTTATTGGCCCAGATGCAAATGATAGGTTGGCCAAAGTGGAATTTTATGACGAGCAAACTCCCCCCTTTTGTGCAAATTGAAAAAGTGAAACAAGAGAAGGATGAAATGAGCCGAAGATGGTCTTAATGGCTGCTTTTTAATGGGGAAGATAAAATTAAGACTGATTTACGTGGCCAACTCCCCTGTTTTCTCTTATCAGCTCATTTGGCAGGAAAAATGGAAAAGTAATTGTTCCTCTTTCAATGTGGGCCTCAAACCATTATTTATTGGCTGAAATTAATCGCTGTTTATCCTTCATTCACGTGGAAACCGCTCCATCAGCATTATGAACGCCAGCAACGCAACTAGTCCCTTGCAATTTAAGCGCGGATCCTGATGAGCCGTGCCTTAATTTTCTGGGCCGTGGGAGTTAATGAAAACTCCTTTCTGAGGTGGACATATTTGTATTTCTACAACATTAATAACAAAGACCCACACTTTCTCTTTGGCAGCAAATAAACTTTTTCCAAAAAAAAAGGGAAAAATTATGGAAAGAATGGTGCTTGGAGAAAAAACTGAAATAGACCCATGAAACCAATTTGTTGTTCCTTTGAGTGCATCTAAAACAGGAGGCGAAGTGTTGACGTTTGGAGGGTTGGATCGGTAGGCCGAGCGCGCCTAGGAATGATCTGCAAATTGGTAAAGGCCAAATGAAGATACTACAAAAGCCCTACATTCAAGAAGAGCTTCTTAGTTCTCTTTGGCTTTTATTGGCTTCTGTTTGGCATCTTCTCCACCTTGCTCCCTGTGTGCAATTGACAGCACGTGGTTTCCCTGGGGCGGAGATTCCTGGATCACCTCCTGCTCTTTCTCAGGGGACCATCTGGAACTGACAGTCTGTCCTCTGGGCTGGTATCTTCTTTGTAATCAAACAGTCACTCATCAAGCATTCATGAGCACCATATGTGCCCAACAGGTCTCCTTAGCTGTGGAAGGAACTACACACTCCCACAGACCCACACTCCCATCAACTCTAGAGGCAAAGTTAAATGTCAATATCAGATTTAATTTCTAGGTGGGGGCGGTTAGGCCATATGGAATCTGTCTTCATTAGCTTTATTCAGAGACAGGTAGGGTCTAGCTGTATGTTCCTTTGACCCAGCTTCTGGCTTTTTCCTGAAAAGACCAGTACTTCCACCCTTACCTGACATTAGAGGTAAGGCTTTTGATTTAGGAGAATAGGGGATTAACTGTTTTCATGAATGCCCAGTTTCCAAAGTCCAAATTTGAATTACTTTGCCATGAGATAGCTTAACAGTTGTCATATATTTGAATTTTAATTTTTTTAATGAAACAGTCAAATTTCTTTAATTTTTAATGATTTTTAATATAGCTGAGCTATTACTAAATGCGCAATTTTTTATTCTTTTTAAATTAATCATTATTTTATCCTTGTAGTTGATGAGTATCTCCCATGCATCAGATGCTATTTAGGCACTCAGAGATGGAGCAGTGAACCAGGGACAAAGTCCCTGACTCCAAGGAGCCTGCATTCTAGGGGACTCAATATTATGAGATGTTCCTATGCCCTTAAATTCTCATATTCATGACTATGAAGAATTGCATGCTAGTCCATTTGTATTTTGCATAGTTTATTTAATTTACTATGCTAGTAGTTAACTGATTTGCTATTATAAATAACTCAGTGATGGACATCTTTGTGTACATTTGTGCTCTTTATTTCTAATTGTTTTCTTGAGATGTCCCAGGCTTACTGAGTCAACACATGAGGCAAGGACTCAGGCATTTATATTTCTTACTGTTGACTGAAGTTTAGAATATTACCTTATGATGTCCATACACTGTTACTTTGATTTTGCTTTTAATTGCATGCTTGTTGTGTATTACACACACACACATTTTTTTTTAAAGGAAAGGTGCAGGCAGGAATGAAGGTGAGCAGACAAGAAGGAAGACAGGAGGAAGAAGCACTTCATTTTATGTAGTTTTACATCTTCATTGACCCCCGCCTCACTCCCCTCTGCTCCCACCCCCACATCCCCAACCCACCCCGCTGGAACCAGGTCTTGAACCAGAGCCTTGGGATGTATGTAGACTATCCCTAGTGAATTAAACCACTAGGCTACCAGGGAGTGCCACATTTTTCCAGTTTTTAATATGATTACACTGTAATAAAAGCCTGGTTGAACAGTTGTGATATGGGTGCTGGACTCAAACTTTCTTTCTGCTGGAATTCATAGTTTAGATTGCATATTACCAGGAGAATGACATATACTTCGCAAACAAAAAGTTTTTTTTAAATGGTTTGTGTTTTCCTCCACAGTTCCTAACCTTCTTTAAGAGGAGTTTTCTCAAGTCATATAGTAATATTGATTTTAGAATCCATGTAATCGATTGCTAGATGCTGATTCTGTCTTTCAACTATTTCTATTGACTCCCCATTAGCACTTAACTGTATTAAAAAATAAACAAAATCATCAGTCTTACTAATCCACAGAATGTTAAAAAGATAAAATTCTATTTCTAAATAAGATTCCTATTAATTGGGGAAAATAATAACCCTTAGATTATTTGAACTTAGGGAAGGGAGGTAGTACATTTGTGTGAGTGGAGTGGTAGAGAATTTACTGTCTAGTGAGAGATCAGAGGAGATTTACAATCTAGTACCTACAAATGCTCTCTTCTAGAAGTATACAGAGACCCTTCCATGGCTCAGGCAACTAAGGCACTTTTTATGAATGCTGTGGACCTGGGTTCGGGTCCTGGGACTGGGGTGGGAGGAGAAATAAATTAGAAATATTATACACTAGCCTGCTTATTATAAGCTTGAGATGGCTTACAGTTTAAAAAAAAAAAAAGAGAGACAATCTTTTGGATTTAAAATTTTAATATATGAACACAGAAAAGACTATGTGTTGATCCAGACAGGAATTGATCACTCAGCCTCAAGCTGCCTGGAAGTCAAGACAAAACAGGAAAACCTCTGGTTCTTATTGGTCGAATAAGTTCGGAAGTCATCTTCCATCTGGCAATAAAGCCAACAATGTTTGAAATTAAAATGGATAGTGTTTTATTTAGGATCAGAGAGTTCTCAAAACCTTTCAAAAGTTTCCATTCCCTTCTCTTGCTCTCTTTATCACTTCTCGTTTCACCTTTAAAATTCGGTATGAAGGTAAATAGGCAGGCAGGAAGAAAGAGGAGAAAGAAGCATTTTATTTTTGCTTATGTAGTTGTCCACACTGGTTGTTTGCCCCCTGGGCCTGGGGACTTGAACCCAGGGGTATTGGCCTGCGCTCCTTCGGAGGCGACTGACCCAACCCCCTACTCCACCAGGATACACCAGCATTTGCTTTCTTAGTGCTGTCAACAAGGATTCCAGAGGATGACACCTCCTTGCCATCTCCACACTTGAATGATTTAGTACAAGTGGGAAGAACTCACCAGGAGGCAAGTGTATTTATTGTCACTTCAGCTTCCTGAGTTTTTTTCTAATTACATCCTTAAATTCCATTCCACAAGTATCAGGAAGTAACTTTTCAGTATTAAAAGTTGAAAGACTGTTTTATGATGTAGATGGCTAAAATGATGTAAGATTGTTCTTAGCCATTTGAGATTATTCTCATTTATTTTTCAGTGTTATGAGAGTCTACTTTGGTAATTATTCACATTTATAATTGACCCCTTCATGCAGCTGTATGAATTATTGAATACTCTCTGACTTTGTTGATCAGAGAGCTTTCTAGTAAAATTTTTCATAGAGAACATATCTTGGTGATCATTCTCAGAAGATAGGAATATTTGTATTTTAGAAGGAAGTATTAGTGTTTGGGAAATAACAGCAACTAATACAAGTGACCCTTTAAAATATTTATTTAGTGGATACACGGGTAGTATTTCTTACTATATTCTATGCCCTTACACCATTCCAAATGATTGAAAAATAACCTTGTTAATCCGCATAAAAATCATTTGACACTGAGATACAGAGAGATTGAATCATTTGCCTGTGATCACACAGCTAGGAAGTGAAAGAGTTAGAATCGAAAACCAGGCAACTCAGTCTTGGTCTTCTAACTACTAGGCTATCTATTCACCTGTCTTTCCTACCACAAAAGCAAAAATGGGATTTGTAAGACATGGTAAAATTTGTGTAGTTCAAACCTTTATTTAAAGCTCCCTTCCTTTGTGCAGCTTTTAGAGTTACTATTTTATCTCCTTGCTGGGAAAAATAAAGAAGGTGAATAATTCAGTTTGTATTTTTGATAAACAGCGAAGACTTTCTTGATGTAAGTGTGTCTCAAACATTACAGATTTAATTGGATGTCCTATATTCTCATATGTTAACTGTGATGACCCTCTCTTCTTTGCTTGGATCTTGAAATTTCTCACAGGTTTATTCTTCTTTGCTTCCTATTCTTCTACTTCCTTTTCTGAATACCATTCTCCACTGCCCTACCCCTTCCTCCTCCCCCCAGCCCCATACAATTTTGATTGTATGGCCATATAATTTAAAAGCAAAATTCAAAACTTCTGTTATGGAATGACAGATGAAACTGAAACCATCTAATGGAAATCAGGACTAATGATCTAACTAAATCTTGATGGCCTCAGGATAATAAACTTGTTTATTTCTTTGTTTCTAGTGTGTCCCTCTACGTCTTACAATTTTAACTCTCTGAACATGCCAATCTCTTTCACAAGCATTTCTTTCTTTAACCCCTTCTTGTTAAAGACAGATATCAGAACCTATCAACATGTGGTCCTATTCCTTTTGTTCTCATCTGTAATCTTTTCGATATTCTCAAAAAAGACCATGAAGGCAGAAATTTTTGTTTAATTTGTATGCTGGTTTATCACCAGTTTCCAGAATAATACCTGAAATGTAGTAGATACTCGATAAATAGTTGTTCAAGGACACATACATCTTGTGGTAGAATTATTTATGATTTCCTCCCAGATTTATATGACAAAGTCTGAATGTTTCCCAAAATATATTTCCATATATTTCTAGATATATTTACCTATGTCCTCCAGACATTGCATGTTGATGTGTATGTATAGCATATATAATACAAATATGCAAAATTTATATAATGTTTACTATTTCATAACTGTACTATTATACTTATTTTATAGGTGAGAAAAGTGAGGCACAGCAATATTTAAGTTATGCGTCTAAGGTTACAATAAGTAATGTAAATACAAGGATTTGAACCTCTCAAAATTATACATAGAAGGATGAAGAGACCATCTGCATTCTCAGATCTGTGCATTCAGTGTTCATGGATTAGCGGGAGGACTTCCCAGGGACTTTCCATCTGTAGGACACAAGCTATTTCTCAAAACTAGTCAGTTTTCCAGACTCTGCTCTGTCCCCTACAGCAGGTCACAAAGACTCAGCCATGCTCCTCCCCGCTTCCTCCCTGCTAGCAGCCATTACCCAGCAGCTCTTGAGATTCTTCTCACCCAGGTCCTTTCTTCATCCCAGCCTGGTTTTCATGGAAGACTCAATTTCTAGAGCAATGCCCTTCCATGTTCATCTACTAATAAGCATATATCTCTAAATGTGACAAGCGGTCATAAAATTACACACTCAGGAAAACAGAATGATTCAAAATTCTAACAATCATGATCCTACCCTATTTAGTCCCTGCATCTCTTCTGACAGAGCAACTAATTAGGAGCTCAAGAGAAGTTTGTACTTTCCTTTCACTGTCTTTGAAATAATTCATCAATGTCTTAGCTGGCTCTTGACCCCATCTAAAAATGAGGACTCATCATTTATTCCACCTCAGACCACTACACGATGTAGTTTTGGAGTTTTATAAAAGCTCACAAATACTTATTGAATGCATCAATAAATAAATATCTAAATGTTATACAACTAAAGGCACGATATTTCACATTGATCAGTGCAGTGGAACTGAGTCTAAAAATACACTCTTAAATTTATGGTCATTTATAAACTAAATCTGTATACAAAATTTATGATTAATAGAGTTCAACCAAATAGAAACAATCCAACGTCTTTCAACTGGTGAATGGATAAACAAAATGTATCTATCAACAATGGAATATCATTTATCCATAAAAAAGGATGAACTACAGGAAGAAGTTCAATACAAAGATCACTCATTCTATGATTCTAATTATATAAAATTTCCCCCAATAGTTGGGACCAGGAACAACTATTCACATTCTCCTGGCTTGTGCTAAATTTTAGTAATGGTGCAGAAGATTGTATAACTGGATATTTGATCAGAACAATCAAGATTATCCTTCAAAGCAGTTATTCTCCTAACTAAATCTAGCTACCTTAACAGAGAGGGTTCTCTGATGAGTCAAATTAAATGGTCTATATATTTGCTGTACCCACTTAGAAAATAATAAAGGAAAGAATTTGTTAAATCTGCAGGTTTTCTTTCTTAGAACTGAGTTTAAATTAATAAGAGATTCTTTTTTTCATTCCATATATTTAGAAAAAAAGAAAAACACCTTAAAAACAAATTTTTAATGGTGAAAAGAGATTTGTACAAAGTTTTACAGTCTCGCTTTGGATTTATGTAATCTTCTGGCATTTAAAAATGATTACCTTGGATACACCTTTTCTTCTTGACTCCTTTATCTAACCTTTGAATATAGTAAAAAGTTGTCTCAGTTTTATTACAGTTATAAAGATTAAAGTCGACCTTTAGTTTTTCCTTTCTGAAATTCAAAACTTCGGCCACTTTTCTTTTTAACATGATATGGTTATATGAAATTGATCCACCTACAAATGATGTAGGAATTTGAAGTCTCATTGAGGTTAATCTCTGTTAATAAGGTGCATTCATTACATTCTAAATGGTAATTAGCCTTTTATGTAATCTATTGCTGGTTTTTCCTTTGGTTTCCTACTTGGATCTCCAAATGAGAATTTAAGCTTGAAACTTTATTTTAAAATTAAGTTTATTAGCAAAATGCCTTGCACTGTTCAGAAGTTTTGAGAGTACTTTCTAAGTTGCAAATGTTATGTAACTAAGTTAACAGAAATGTTTTATATATATATATATATATATATATAATATATATAGTGTTGTGATTTGCTTATTTCTCTCCAGCTTCCTGTCAACTTTGTCCAGCTTTGTTTTTCTCAATATTCTTTGTCTTCTATCTGACTTCTTTTCCTCAAAATTTCCCTCCTCTATTTTCTTTCCTTTTTGATGCCACATTTGTCTGTATCCCAGAGTTCTTTTCTTCTCTCTGATTTGGAAATGTCCTCTATATTTTGTCCTTGACTTGTCTCTGAGATGTTTTATTGGTTTTGTTTGATTTTCACTTGTACTTTCTCCTTTAGTGATCTCTTTTATTTCACAACATTTATTGAATCATCATACTTGATGCGAGGTTCATATTTGTTATTCATCGGTTCAACAGGCTGTGGGGGCACTCTTGGAGTATAGATGGACTCTAACCCTGGAATCGCCCGTTCTGACGTCTCTGTAAATGCTCATCTCCCTCTGACACCTGCTGCCAGAGATCATGTCTGGCTATTCATGATATGATCCATCTCATTATCTAACAAACCTAACTCTTAATCCTTCTTCCCAAACCAGGTCTCCTTGTCAAGTTCCCATTTCGATTACACATCCCAGCCCAGGAATGACAGTCTCTTTGCCTCGTGCCTGCATTCCACCCCTTGTATCAAATCAGTCTTCAACGTCTATGGATTCTGTCACTAAAATGCCACTTTCTCATATTCTAGAAAACCCTCAGTAAAGCCTGGACTGATTGCAAGAGTCTGTTAATTGGCTTCCCCTTTGTAAAATCCAAAGTTTTTAAACTGGTATGCTAATCTCATTCACAATCAAGCTTCAGTTTACTTTCCAGTTATCTTTCCAATTATCTTTCCTGTGTATTTTCTCTTCTCTAGTAAAACATAACTATACACCTTTCCTTAAAATATCGTAAGACTTGTGTCTCTTTGTTTTCCACTTGTCTTGTCTTTGGTATGGTCATTACTCCTTTAACTTGCCATGATATCATTCTTCTTCAAGTTCCAACTCAATTGTCACCACCTTCATGAAGCCAAAATTATTTCTTCTCATGTTGGACTCCCAGAGAAATGTGTACAGTGGCCTTCATTACATATAGCTTATTTGGTTGCTATGGAGACACATCATCACCCTCCCTCCCCTGGGAGACTGAGTGTCTCACTAGCTGACAGGGTGCCTGTCACATGATATACACACAACACACAATCGTGACCATCTAACTGGGTTTTGATATTGGGATTCTCTTAAGACATTAATTGTCAAACCAACTTCATGAAGAATCTCACTAGATTTCCTGAATCATCCCTTCCTTTGATGAAAAGCCAAGTACTCAGTAATAGTGCTTAATATTTTCCTAGACCATGTACATTGTAAAGAGAAAGGGAAACAGCCCTCTAGGGAGTTTTGAAATGTCCTTGAAGAGTGTGAAATGAAGATATAGGTATCACAGGCTTTTAAAGATTGTCCTCTGATATATGAAAAATGGCCATGTGGATTAAAATGCCATCATTCAGGGGTACTAATGGAAACAAGACTGTGAAGGCAAAGCACCACAGAATAACACGATGAGAGAGGCTGCAAGAGCCCCTTCATGGAACAATTCTGTGCCACCTTAACCTGCAGCAAATAAACTTTGGTCAGAACACTTAACTAGAGACACGTTCATTCACCCCTTCTCTCTCCTCTCTTCAAGGACAAGAGGTAGACTGCAGGCTTTCTGTTTGAGTCTGATGACTGCCTTTACCCTGAAGTGTCTACACACTGTTTCAGTTTAGACTATTAAAAATCACCTTATGGTTTCAGAGTGATGCTGTCGTCTGTACCAATTATGGAGGAGATCAGATGTTATTTAAAACTCACAGAGAAGACAGGCATGAGCCCAAACCTGGGTATTTGAAAATTTTACATGGGAACAAGAATGATGCTGAGGAGGAGAAAAGGAACAAACTCAGGTAATTGTTACATTGAAATAATACTTAGATAATGGATCTTGAAATATTTTGAGTTTTTTGAGTCCTTCAAGTTCCTAGTCTTGCTTTTATCAATCTAGAAATGACAGCCAGAGTTTAAACTGACCAGGATATTTTACACAGGAATCCTAAAGTTGTTTATTCCTTCAGAGACCGGCTTCAATTTTCTTGACTCCCACCCCAATTTGATTCCTAAGGTAAAATACTGAGACTCACAGATCCTTTTTCCATCATGTTTATGTTGGAAAATGATTTCCCACATATGAAAAGCTATTATAGAGTTCTAATACATAAATTAAAAGTACATCTCATATATATTTGTCAAATTTCAAAAATATAAATGTAAAGTTTTCTTTTTTAACAGCTTTGTATTAGAAGTCACCATTCACTTAAAGTATACATATCAATGGATTCACAGACATGAGCAACTATTGCTACAGTCCATTTTTAAATATTTCATCACCTGAAAAGACACCCGTATCCTTTTGCTATTATTTTCCGACCCGCCATCCCCATCTCTCTCCTTAGTGTTAAGCAACCCCTAATTTACTTTAGCTCTATAGGTTTCCCTATTCTAAATTTTCATATAAATATAATTGTAGGACATATGATCTTCTGTGACTGACTTGCTTCATTCATGTTATAGCATCTGTCGGTACTTTATTCATTTTTATGGCTGAGTAATATTCCCGTGTATGGACCTACTGTATATTCTTAATTGATTTCTCTATTCATGAACATTTGGGTTGTTTCCACCTCTTGGTTATAATGAAAAGTGGTGACCTGAATAATCAGGTATAAGTTTTTGTGTGGTTGTACATATTCTTTTCCCATGAGTATATTACTGGGAGTGGAATTGCTATATCATATGGTAAGTCTATATTTAACCATTTAAAGACCAAGCTGTTTTTCAAAGAAGCTGCACCATTTTACATTCCCATCAATGGTGCATGAATTTATGGTTTCTACTCAACCTTGCCAGTGTTTGCCATTGTTTGACTTTTTCATTTTAACCATTTTGGTGGGCATGAAGCTATATCTCATTGTAGTATTGATTTGTATGTCCCTAATGATTAATTATGTGCAACTGTTTCTCTCAATACTCTTGACACCTCATAAATGTATGTTTTTTTCCCCTTTTACCAACTGATTCTTCAATTCTTCAGACACCAACTGGGTGTCCTACAAATTAATTCAATTCTGACACTAATTGCCCAGAGTTAGCAGAGACCACACAGGTTAAAATTTCAAAACCATGGGGCATTCTTCACTTCAGAAACCCAGTAGCAAGTCCCATATTTCTACCTGTACTTCTAACCCACCAGCTATAAATCAGGGGCCCCAATACTTTATTCTCCTTTTCTATTATTTTCTAGAAAATCACCCATAAATTTCAGGAAAGCACCTTACTTGTTATTATCAGTGCATTATAAAGGATATTGTAAAGGAGACAAATGATCAAATGAGGAGGTTCATAGAGTGATGTCCAGAAAATTCCCAAGCCACAAGAGCTTCTGTTCTTGTGACACTCTCATGTCACATGGATGTGTTCATTAGCCCAGAAGCTTTCTTAAGCAAGTTGCTTGAGGTTTAAAAGGGGTTTCTTTACGTAGGAATGATCAATTATTAATTCAGTCTCCAGCGCCTCTCCCCTCCCTAGATATTGGAAATGGAACTGAAAGTTCTGAGCTTCTAATCAAGGTTCAGTCTTTTGGTGATCCTAAAGCTATCCAGTGGTCTGTTAATGGTTGCTTCATTAGAACAAAAACCCTCCTATCATTCCTATTGCCGAAGAAATTCCAATGATTTTAGAAAGTTGTGTGTCAGGAACAGGAAAGATTATATATCTTATTATATCACAGTATCACTGATATTGAGCAGATTTTCATACATATCCTTCATGTATATATTCCTTGGAGAAATGTCTCTTCAACTACTTAATCCCTTTTTAAATTGGATTATTCAGTATGCCCTGGTGGAGCAGTGGTTAGGCCAATTGCCTCCAAAGGAGTCTGCCCTCTAACCCTGGGTTTGAATTCTGGGTTCGAGGGGGTGAGGGGAACAACCAGTGTGAACAACTAAATAAAATAAGCGCTTCTTCCTCCTCTCTCTTCCTCCCTGACTACTCACCTTAATTCCTGCCTGTACCTTTCCTTAAAAATAAATTGTTATTCATCTTTTCATTACTGAGTTACAAGCATCTTTTATAGATTACATATTTTGATCCTTTATTGGTTTATAATTTGAAAACACATTCTCCTATTTTCTCCTGTTATGACTTACTTTCTTGATGGTGCCCTTGAAAGAAAAAACATCTTTTAAGTTTGATGAAACACAATGTATCTACTTTTTGGTCAGATTTTACTCATGATTTTGGTGTGATATCTAGGAACACTGACAAATCTAAGACAATAAAATTTTATCTCTCTGCCTTTTGTCTAAAATTTCTAGAGTTTTAGCTCTCACATTTAGGTATTGGATCTATTTTGAGTTAATTTCTTATATAATGTGAAGTGAGAGTCCAATCTCCTTCTTCCAACAAATGACTGTTTTCTCAGCACCATTTGCTAAAAAAAATTATTTTCTCCATTGAATGGTCTTGGCACCCTTGTATAAAATCAGCTTTCTGTCCTATTGTTCCAGTGTCTAGTCCTGTGCCAGTACCACACTGTCTTGATTATAGTTGCTTTGTATTAAGTTTTAAATTAGTGAGGTGAGTCTTCCAACTTTGTGTTTTTCAGATCATTGTGAGTACTTGAAGTCCTTTTCAATTCCATATAAATTTTAGAATCAAATTATTACCTTCTACAAAGAAGTCAGCTGGGGTTTTAATAGGGATTGTGTTGAATCTGTAGATCTCTTTTTGGAATATTGCCATCTTAACAATATCAAGTCTTTTAATCTGTGAACAGGGGTTTGTTTGTTTGTTTGTTTTTCAATTTATTTGGTCATCTATAGTTACTTTAAAAGGTTTCATTGCTTTTAGAATATAAATTTTTCTCCTTTTATAAATTTATCTTATCTTATTCTTTTATAGCTATTGTGAATAAAATTGTTTTCTCAATGTTATTTTCAGATTTTCATTGCAAACCAGCTGAATTAAAACGAACTTTTGTCTTCTGGTCTTGTATCTTGCAACCTGATTACACTCCTCTACTATTTTGAATAATTTTTCAGTTTCTGTCAACAAGGTAAGATCATCTGTGGATAGCGATAGTTTTGCTTCTTTCTTCCCAATGTGAATTCCTTTTATTTATTTTTCTTGCTTAATTACCCCAACTGGAACCTCCAGTACAAAAGCTGATTCAAATGACAAGAGCATCCTTGTCTTGTTCAAGATCTATAGGGGAAGATATCTTCCACTACTGAATACGTTAGCTATGAGTTTTTTGTAAATGTCCAGTTTGTATGTTTTTATCATAAAAAATGTTAGATTTTGTTAAATATTTTTCTTCATCTATTGAGGTGGTTATGTCATTTTTGCTTTTATTATATTTTTATGATGTTTTACATTAATTGATTTTGGCATGTTAAACTAACCTTTCATCCCTGGGGATAAATCCTCCTCAGTTATGGTTCATAACGGTTGCTGCATGTACCGTAGACTTTTTGGTGGGTTTCATCCACTATATCGATGGTCATTTTCTTGCCAACAAGCATTACAGTGAAGGTTCTGCAATTTATATCTATCACAGCATTTTAACATTATTTGTTGGCTTGAACTCTGACCATTATTGAGGAGTCTTGGCTTCTTGAAGATGACAATAGAGCTCACTAAGTGATGTGATAGCTTACTCCATCCTTATCAAGTCAAATCTCAAACACAGAAAGTGACGACTAGAAACTTGCTGTTAGGTAATTGATGATCTGTAAGTATTTATAGACTAATTGGTTTATGTTCTTACAACTGGGTCAGGAGACAGGCAAGTGTGAGGAGGAGGGGAAATCTCTGCCTCCCTCGGTTTTTCTGGGGCTGGTAGAATAATCAAATTTATATCAGACAGATTAGTATGAGAAAAATAATACATTTAATTTGGTGTGTCTTGAGAGCTCTCACTGACATGAGGGGTCTGAGAAAGGAAAGATAAAATGAGGGTGTATGTCCTGAACTAAAGAGCAGAACAAGGATTCTGGGCTTCAAGGAGTGGGGCTGGAGACTCTCCTAATGAAGAGCATGATTCATTTGATAAAGAATAGATGCTTTGCCATTAGATGTTTGCTCTACTATGTGGATAGATTTTTCAGAGAGAAAGGAAATTTCTGTTAAGAACCCTAATTCTGGGTAAGACCTTCAATCTCTGTTCTTCTAGGTAGTTAAAGGAGTAGTAAAATTTTCTGCTGAGCCTGTAGGACTGCAATTGACTCGAGTCTGAAATAATCTACACACCAAAGTAGCACCTTTTGGAGAGACTTGTCCTGTATATCTTGGGGAGGTTTGTTCTGAAGATCTTCACAAGCAATCCCCCTCTATAGTAAGCATGACCTTCAACCTTCCCTGTAGAAAATGTCAAGCTCATCATGGAGTAGCAGGTTAGAAGAGCCAACTCAGGAAGTTAGAGAGGAGCACAGCAAGAATGCAGGGCTGCAAGCCTCTTGGGCAGGCGTTTTCTGTGAACTGAAATGAGAAGGGAGCTATAGAAACATGAAACACAACTTTAATCCAGCTGTAAGGATGGGCATGTTAGAAACCATTCTCTGAGTTCCCACATTGTCTGCTCAGGTCTCATGGCAACACCTAGCACACTGCACTGTCATTTACTTGCAACCAGAATGTCTGTATATCAAAGGGCGTAGCCTATAGAAAGTGTACAATCATGACCTGTTGACTGAGTGAACAGTAAGTTGACTAACCCATGTGGTGGGCAAGGAGACAATGTGGCTCTGACCAAATAGAGCCAAGCAGCTCCCAGGGAAAGAGGCAAAGATTTACCAGAGACTATATATATATATATATATATATATATATATATATATATACAGTAGCTACTGTGATCAAATAATGTATTGGGCTTTACCCCTCTTGTTAAGTTTCTTAGATAATATAAGCAATGCTCTTTTAAATTCTGATGGTCAGGTGTGCCCAGGTGGAGTACTGGTTAGGTCCACCACCTTGCCTCCAGCTGAGCACGGTCCAGGTACATCTCAAGGATCCAGGTTCACATCTAGGAACCTGGGGTGGGGTGGCAGTGGGGTGGTAGCAACCAAGATGAACAACTAAATAAAAATAAATTAAAAGTGCTTCTTCCTCCCTTCCTGCCTGCTTGCCTATTTGCCTTCGTTCTTGCTTGTATCTTTCCTTTAAAAAAATTTTTGGTGGCCAAGCTGCACCACTCACATGCTTTTCCACTCTCATTTCTGAAAATTAACAACAACCAACTCCAAATGAATCCCAACCCCCCCACCCCAACCCACCCCTATCAAATCAGTTGTTTTTCTCCAAGGTTAAAATATGCACACACATAGCAAGATTAAGGAAAGGATATTTATCCCTTCAGTGAGTTCACAATATTTTCCCAGTTTTAAGACACCTTCAATTATGATAGATTTCCCAGAATTAAAAAAAAAAAAAAAGTATGTTAGGTATAAAAATGAATTGCAATTTGAATCCTAATTTTGGAACTATTAAGATTTGAATTTAGAAGAAAAGAAATGTAGTCTGTTTTCGCTTTTCAGTGCATAATATCCCACTGGAAAATCAAATTGCATTTAAGACATGTGTTTAATGTGGTGTTTTGTTTTTTTTTTCATTATGTCATATCAAGATGACAATGAAATACTTTAATGGTAATACTGATGACCATAGTATTCTTTAAATCTCACTTGGATACTTATCCAACAGGGTTTAATTTGCGGGTAAATAGATGTCTGATTACATCTATGCAAAACAATACCAATTATTCTTGTCCTTCAGATAATAAGGGCCTTCCAGCTTTGTGTGGTTTCAGAGGAAAGCATTTTGGTCTTTTAAACACAATAAGCAGCAGGCAGAGATTAGAACAGCATTACATTCCCATGGAAAAGGGTATTTCTGCTACAGGACGACAGGGAAAGGATTACAAACTTTTCTTCCAATGTACTGTTCTCTAGCTTAAGTTTCGGTTCTTTGGGTTTCATAGTTGGCAATTTCTTTAGGAAAAGTCAATAGATAGGGAAAACTTTTATCATCTAAATATAGCTGCTCAGTTTATGAAACAAGGGAATCCATAATATGTATAAGATATTTTTTATTACACCCAATGATTTAATATCATAAAACCTAAGATAGTACACCCTTTGAGGTTAAGGTATCTGAAAGTCCAGGGAAATGTTCAGGAGTATCCACTCCTACACTGACATGTCTGATGCAAGAGGTGTTCTAGTTAATCTTCTTTAAGGTCCTATTCACTTAATGGAAATGCTTAGCTGCATAATTGCTTTGAGCCTATTGCTATTGGAAATGGAAAATATAATAATCTAATGGTATTGTCTCTATAAGCGAATGAGAATTTCAGGAGTGGCTGTTGGTGCCACCCATGTGATCCAGAGAGGTTAATGCAGTTAAAGTTATTTCACAGTCCATTAAGGAGCTTACGGTGACCTCACGACCTCTGCGCCAACAACACGGAATCCATTATCATCACAATGGAGGAGCTGAGGGTTCGGAGGACTTGACAATGGGCCCGGGAAATCCCAAGTTAGTACTTAGTTTAAAAAAATGCACTTTTCTTTCTGCTTCTTGGGTATGGCTATTAATATGCCCTCCTATAATTTGTAACATTAACATCGCTGAAGGTACAGAGAAGGACATTGAAATGAAGATGTCAAAACTGCTGACTTAGTTCAGTGCATGATAATATTGGCTATGCATTGAAGTGGTAGATATCTAACCGAGAAATCAAGATGAAGAAAGTCAAGGAACTCTGTTAAATTAATGATAAATGATCGCAGGTTGTGAAATTCACTTAGGCAAATAATAGCTTTCCTTCATTTTTAATATTACATCCCATCTTGAGATTTAATATATGACTTAAAGAGGAAATAACATTTTTTAATTTAAGAATAAGAATATTATAAATATAATTAATTAAAGCTATATTAAGATACTTTATCAAAATCCAAATTTCAGAGAAATATGACAGTCTCATGAACATCTTCCTGTGACAAATAAAGTCTAATCACAGACATCAACTGTTTAATCTTTCTCCTCTGTCATTTGGTGAGAGGCAACCCTGTCACACACATTTAAAAACAGATTTAAAGCACGGGGTTAAAAAAATAAAGATTGTTTTTAGAAACTGGTTGATATGAAAGTGTTCATTAGCATTTTTCCCCTTGAAAATGAACTGGACTGCACAACAGTCTTCTTTAGAAAAACAAGCATGAAATTTAAAATCAGATTTTGCAATAGTTTGTATCAATAGAAAAGAAATACTAGATCTAATAATCACTGTGTCAAAAATATTAAACACGATTGGTCATAGATACAAAGGTTAAATTGTAAACATAGGCTATAAAAGAACCATTTGTGTACCCAGAACCCCAAAAAGCAGCATTTTAAAATAATTTAAAGAAAGCATGTAAAGGTAATTAATGAATCTAGCAGTACATTTCAAAGATAGTTATTGCTGACAGTAGCGAACATATCTTACCTCATTTAAACACAATAAGGTTTCAGCACTTATTACAGTTCCAAGTGCCTGCAATATAATCACACAGAAATGGAAGCCGAGATCTTGAGTTAATTTTCAAGAACACTTTGTGATGATGTCTTTTTATGGTTTGCTATCTGAGAAAATAATTGGGGGGAAAAAAAGTTATCACCTGCTTCTGATGATTCAAAGGAAAATAATAGACTCAAACAAGTATTTCCTAAACACAGATCTACTTGAAGCCTCTTTTTATTTAACTATTCAAAGACTATATAAAATTTCGTGTTTGAAACTGGTGTTAAAATTTTGTTTTATTCAGAACTGAAAGAAAAACTCTTAAAGTAAGTTAATGTCATTTGAAGATAGATAACTCACAAATAATGCCACTCACTCTAAGCACTTAATTATTACTTAAGAAGTTTCACCGAAACTGATTACTGAGCATTAAATTCACAGGGATGTTATTTCTAGAAGAGCATTTGACAGTATCAGCTTTTGAATTTTTATGCTGTTTTAAGTTCTTAAATAAAAAATCAACCAGGAACTCGTTTTAAAAGCCACTGAATTTAGTTCTGTAACATCCTTTAATTTACAAAGCAAAAATGACTAGATAATATACTCTGGTTACCTACTCTAATTTGTTAGCCTGACTTGTTTTACATTAGATATTTACATTATTTTGAAGATCACTTTTACCTGAGAAGTTCTAAGCAGTATATTTGTAATTTTGACTTCACCAAATATGTCTCATGATTAATCTACTTCTTATTGTAATGCATTTGCTGGTAAGCATTTGTATTCCCTAAATGAGTCAAAATTCCAGACAAGAAAAGTGCAGAATGTACAATTGGCTAATAGAAAAATGGTTACATTAAATGGATTAAAATAGTATTCATTTTAAAGATGAAGAAATTCTAAATAATATTTTATCTAATTTTAACCAGAGGAATCACTGGTCAGAATTCTATGTCTGATTTTGATAGAATCCTAATATATGATATATAAATGATACTCTACAATTTGTAAAGTACAACAATAAAAATTATCTGAAATATGTTTAGACATTGCAAGCAGCTGATGCCAAAAAACGACGTAATTATTTGGACTGGAGTTCTGATCGTCTTCTTCTTATTATTATTACTGCTATCAGTCTCAACAAAGACTGAAGATTCAGACATTGCTCTTGTTTAATTTTTCTTAGGCAAATGCAGGTTCTGATGGTTATCTTTTCTTAGAGCTTTGTTTAAAAGGAGGCTCCTTCCATCAAGAAATCACTCTCTCTAGAAGTTAGAATTAATCATATCACAAACAAAACAAAACAAAACAAAACAAAACCCAACAACCCAAAAGAAAAACACCCTCCAAACTCTGTCAAAGCAGAAGCCCAGGCGCCTTGGAAAGACTGTGTCGCTGAGTTGATTTGCTATGTAAAGATGCCTGCATTTGACTCCAGAGAAAGTTCTCGCTGAGGCTGCTGCCATAAGCGTGAAAGTGTAAATTCTGCTCCAAAGTAAGTCTCAGACTTCAGGAGCCAAAAATAAACTGGCTCTTGGCTGAAAGACATAAGTGCAATTGTGAAATTGATATCCCTCCTTGGCCGAGTCCCAGACAATATGTTGCCTTTCGGGGCCTGATCAACTTGATTGATGTGATCTGTGAAGCCCAGGGGGGCGCTCCCCTTTAATCAAACCCACCGTCCTCGACAGAGGCAGCTGTGGACTAACAAGTTCTTCAAGCTTTCTCCCTCCAGGTCTCCTTAGAAACCTGACAGAAGGAGAAAGAGGAGGCAAACAGCCACAAACTCAACCCCACCCTGGGAAAGAAAAAGAGGGAAAAGACAAGACAGGCTATTATTGATTGAGGTATGAGTTGGCTGCAACTGATCAGGTGCTTGATTTTCAAAGAAAATTCAGACTTCACTTGTCCTGTCCAAGCAAACTTATTAAAGACTAAGTTTTTGTTTCCTCTAAAACTGTAGATTTGTCTGTTTCTCTTTCTACTTGTGATAAGCAGTGTTAGAATCTCCATCCCTGCGTTTTTTGGGTTTTTTTTCATCACTTGTTTCAGTTTTCATGTTTGCATCATATGTTTCAAGTTGTGGCCACCTGTCCCCAAAATAACAGTGAAGATAAAGTTCGGAAGAGGAAAATAAACTAAAATCTTCCCAGGAACAATATTAGACTTGTAGACAAGCTTGTTTGTACTCTTTTAACTGCATTTTTTGTCGTAAATGTTTCCTAAGAGAAAACGAGTGGCCACTGCTCCTTTCTCTCTAACAGTCGTAATGACTCGAATTGATTTTAGCTTAAAAGATCAACCCCAGCATATCATTGGCTTTCTCGGGGTTTCCTTTAATGTTGAAAGGCTTCCAAATGAGTGAACCTCTTCCCATCCTCCTGCATTGTTGTCCTATCTGCACATGATATTCTGGTGCCAGATTGTCAGCTAATTATGTCACAAGCAATCAGTGAACAAAGCACAAACCATTCTCGCCTGGAGAAAGAGCCTTGTTTCGAAGCTACTCCAAGGGAAAAAAATAGGCTCCTTTCATTAGAAAAATCTGGAGTGAGGCTTTTTCTTAACTCTTCATTATTTGTCAGCACTGCCGCTTCCTTGATGTTGTGGGGATGTTTATTGCCGGTTCTTTCTTAAGCATCTGCAGGGAAATTGCTCTAGAGCATTGCAGAGCCCTGGTTTTTTAGATGAAAGTGGAAGGCACGTGACTCTTTGTAAACCTCTTACGTTGTCGATCTGTAAAATGAAAATCAAGAAATTACCTTTCTCCGAAAAAACTTTTGTGGTTTAAATTCTTTTAACAATGACCTCAGCTTTCTTTGGTAAAGCCTATACTAGGAGCAATAATACAGCACAATTTCAATTCTCCATTCTAATGGAGATGAGAATTAGCAAAGACAGGTAACCCAAGAGAATACCCAGATCATAGATAGTAGAAAGAGGAATCTTTGATAGGAGAAGCAGGGGGTTGTCTGGATGTTTTGATAGTAGCTGCCTAGAGAAAAAATCCTATAGGACATTGACACTCAATAAAAACTGGGTACTTATAAAAATTAGATGTCTATCAATAGAAAAGAAATACTGGATCAAATAATCCCTGTGCCAAAAAATTAAGCAAGATTATCGATATAAACCTGAAATTGTAAACATATGCTATAAAAGAACTATTTTTTTCCCAAAATGCCCCCCAAGAGAATCCCCCCCTTTTAAGCACAATTTAAAATGAATTCACAAGTTTAGAGTACTTACATATTTGAAGATAAACAGAACTAACCAAATGATCTGACACTAAAGGTGCTGCTTGGATAAAACTTTTGCTAAGAATCAGTGAGTTACACTGGTATCCTTTCTATCCATCAGTAAGGCTTTAATGTAATTCATTACCTGCTTAATATAATAATTTGAACTTAATGACATCAATCTCTTAAAATATTTGGGGGAAGCAAGAACTAACACACAAGAAGAAACTAGAGAGAACATTGCAAAGTACACCATTAAGTGCATTTTTTCTCACGGAAAATACATGCACAGGAATTCAGGAAATAGGAAAACATGCATGTGCTCTTTTCTCTTTAAGGGTCAGAGCTGAGATGGCAGAAAATGCTTTTGATTATTAGTAGACAGGAAAATTTGTTTTTTGGATGTTGATTACCCTCATACTTTACTCTAAAAATAAAATTCTAAAACTTTAAATCCTGATAACTCAAATTAGAATGAAAAGTAAAGTTGTCAATGTCGTGATACCAGGATCCAGGGTTATCTTTCCTGTTCTCCAATGGGTATTACTAAAGGGGCTTTATTTATTATTCTCATGGATATTTTTCATTATATCGACTTGGATAGTAACACTTTCAAGGCAAGCCCTTAAAAATGCCAAACTGCCTAGAGTCGTATGAGATCTTTGTTGAAAATCCAGACAGAAAGAGAAAAAAAATGTGTTTGGAATATGCACAGTACATTTTCAGCAAGACATTTTGTAGTCTCATCCACTGTAATACAGCAAACACCTTTATCCAAAGGGTTTTTCATTTCATACCAGATGATTCTGGGAAAATAAAATCTTCACTTGAAAAATGCATAGATACGCAGGAATATTGCAGAAAAGGATGCAATTTCACAGTGTTTCACAAGCTGAATCTAATTCAACTCTGTGGCATCTTTACAAGACCATGATCCTGAAAGCACAAATAGAAGAAACCTACAACATCATTTCCTATTCCTCTCATTAGATTCCTCTCCTCTGATGATTAGCACTTAGTTTCAAGGTCTTTAATTAAATGGGATAAGCTAACAGCATAAATAATTCTTAGGAAAATCACAGAAATATCATGAAAAGTTAAAATGTGGTATATGGCACAAACATTAAAAGTTTGGGGCTTTCCAGTTGGGCAAAATGAAATTCAGAAAATGATTTGTGACCAAATCACAGGTAAAATTCAGCAATCACTAGCATTATTCGTTCATTCATTCATTCATTGTCCAACCCATTGATTCCAGTTCAGGGTTTTGGGTGGGGTGGCCAGAGCCTGTCCCACCACTCAGGGTCAAGGCAGGAACCAGACTGGACAGGACTCTCTTCCATCACAGAGCACGTCACACACACACACACACACACACACACACACACACACACACACCCCATGTGGGACAATGGAGGCACATAAGTGAACTGCAGGTGCTCATCTTTGGGACATGGGAGGAAACCAGGGTCCTGGAGAAAACCCAGGAGATCTGGGAGAATGTGCGACCCCCACCATAAAGATGACCTCACTGGGAATTGATTGTTTGTTGTTTTGTTTTTTCTCATCAACATTATAACAAACAACATTGAAGGAAACACAATTTTCGAGGACGTGCTTATATATAAAGATTATACATGATTCAGTTCCCACCAAGATGGGAAGAAGAGGGGGTAAGTTTAAAGTGAGAAGGGACTGAGGTTTGGACACCTTGAAAGCGGCCTGGAGAGGGGAGGAATTTTATTATATTGATGTGTGTGACTAAAAAAAAACCCTGAATTGATTTTTCTCTGAAGATCTTTGAAACCAGAAGAGGAATGGTGCATTTCTGTACTGAATGATCTTAATGGCATCCTGTTCAGAGGCAAAAGAAGAAGTGACTGAAAATGTACCTTCCTGACTTTGAAAATAAGATTATTAGAAGCTCAGTGTATCTTCTACCAGTGGAAGCATATCTGGGAGAAGACATTTTGACTTTAGTTGATGGAATAGAGGGTTAACTCTTTTTCTTGCAAGTTGCATGCACCATAGTAAATTTCCTCCAAAGGCCTTCTTCCTCCCCAAGAAAAATTAAGACTCGAGAGCACCAAAGCTATATACAGACCTTCGTATGCTTGTTAGAGCTGTGCTTGAGGAGTCTTAGAGAATCTAAAGTCTATTTCAAGCATTTCTTGAGGATAGATGTTTGGAAGGAAATTTGGGTCTTCTAACATGGATGCTCCAATTATTTCTATTTTAGCATGAGTTTGGGAGCTTTTTAAGCATTAGAGATTATTGTTCTGTCATTTGTTTCCTTTTGATAACAGAAGGAGAGAGATACAAATTATCCAGAGTAGCAGCAGCTCATGATCAGCCACCTTGAGATAGGAAATCATTAAATAACACTATCAATGTTATACAAACTGCACAAGATAGAAATTACATTTTGTGGCTCTTTATTGAATAGTATACAGAGAACAAGACATGAACAGACAAATGCAATACCTACACTTTGAAATGAATTTTTTAAATATGAATGCATATGTTGAGCTAGTGCTGGGTCTTACCTTGTCAGCAATACTCGGTACCAGGGAAGCTCCTTAAAGTTCTCCAAGGAACCCATTTTTGGCTTAGAAATCTCTGTTCTAAAGAAAGTGACGTTGTCCTTTTTGGCATTTCCCCTTCTAGAATACAACATCATCGATAGAGAATAAAGTCCATTCAAATTTGAAATAACTCAAAACAGTGATAAGAGGTGACTTGGGGCAGAGAGAAAGTTAGTATGTCCATTACAGCAAAAAACCGCAGTTATTTAACTTTAACCCATTTTAACCACTTAGTGAAATGTATATTTTATTTTTCCACTACAGTAAAGATGAAATCAGTCTCTTGAATTACCTAATTTATGCTTTTTAAAATTTTTTTGAGGTGTCTTAAAAAAACAAATGCAACAGCTTCTTATTTCTTATCTATACTCTAGATCAACATTGTAAGGTTTTCCTTCAGCCCTGTCAGGCAGGCCCATTAGGAAGTGAGTAAATTTAATAAACACACAAGTGCACTAAGTATGCATCACCTGATTTGCATGTCTGCGTGAATAAAAGCGCAGTCAGTGTGGGCAAACAGCTGTCTGCTCTGGGTGTGTGCGGGTATGTAAATGAGGCCTCAGAAAAATGTGTCTCTGTCACAATAAGGAACCTATAGGGCAAGAAGAGACTCAGAAGCACCGGGACTTCCTGGGCACAGAACATTTAAATCACCCCAGAGGAAGGCTGAGTCCGATTGCTAAGATCATTAGACAAGGATAAACCTCTAAAGAGTTTTAGACTAGAACTCCATGTGCATAGAAGAAAAATACAACAGGAGACAACGTGAATTTGTGTTTTCAAATTTTCGGTCTGTTAGAAAAAAGTGCACTGTTATTTCATTTTGAAATCTGACTGCTTGCAAAACTGGATTCAAAGCCTACTTACGGCAGAACGAAGTATCCAGATCAATTAGCTGCTGTCTTTGCTTTTCAATATATTTGCAATTTATATTATATGGAGCATGGTACCCACAGGATTTCAACCTGGAGACAAGTAAGCAGGGTGTGGGTTATAGGAGATGTGGGCCTTCTTTACTATTTGGACTAAATCACAGCGATCATACCAGAAAAACAGATAGAATATCCAGCATTCAAAAATATAACTGAGTACTCTGACTCTCTCTACTTCCATACATTGTGAGAAAGTGCAGTTAAACCAGAGAACTCTTGTTTGCTTCCTGTTATTAAGTAAATAACAATGTACAGACTTTTCATCTTGTTTTTCCAACCCCTATAGCCTTTCGTATAAGGGAAAATAATTCTAGAATGCATCGGGATGATGAGAGTTCGCTTTAATCTTGTGAGCAGTTTATAATGTCGCCATACCATAAAAGAGAAAAGATAAGCATTTCTAATGTGAATCAGTTCAGTACACCACCTATGTAAATACATTTGTAATGATGATACATCAATAGGAATGTTCACAGTCCTGTTAATGTGCACTCATTGGAAATGCTTTCTCAGTGAATATTCCATTTAATAGAGCCACGCTCGGAAAGATTTCTCATTCTGATGAGAGGGAGGACCCTCCCGCGGCTGCTTAGACTGACGCACAGAAGTTGAACATAGCATATGTTACCAAATTCCTATTTGTCCTTCACAAGAGTCCATATTGACTGCTTCAAAAACTCTTTGTATGAGCTATTATTTTCAAATTGTTTCCCAACTTATACTGCAATTGAAAATTGGACAGCTTTTCAATTGCTCTCACATTCCAATTGATTCCCAATACGGTTTTCCAGAATTAAGAATATCAGTCTAGTCTCTTCCCTAGCGTCGTGTTGACTCTGTGGCTTTCATTTAAATATTGCAGTATGGTGTGTGCCTGACTCTGTGTTAAGATAACGCGCAAGACGATCAATTAGATTTATTATCTCTTCTCTTGACTCCATGGTATGTATCACTGTGAATAAAAACAACCCCCAGACATAATGTTGCGTTCGTTTCAAGGTCTCCTAGGATTAGTCCCTGAGCGTAGTTTCTGCTGCATCAGACAGGTCTCAAGGTTTGTGATGTATACTTTAGGACGAGGCAGTTGTAATGATCAAAAGACTAATATGTTTTCTGAATAAATGCATTCTAACACCGTTAGGTTATCAGATCAAATCAATACATATTTATTGAGTGATTACTATGTATAAGGCACTAGACTCGGCCCTGGAGGATGGGATAGAGAGCGCTTTTGAAATTTATCTTAAAGTCTCAGAAAATACCCCAAAGTGAAATCAATAGGAAAGAGGGAAGAAACCATTTAATTTGTCTAAGGCGTTTCTGATTGCTTTAAAAAAACATTCTGTGATGTCCACAATGGTCTTGTGATCATTAGTAGTCATCACCATTTTCAGATGGTACGGTTCAAGAAGGGAGAGGTTAAATAGTTTTCTCAAGGTCACACAGGAATAGACTTACAAAACTGATATCACTACTGAACCAGATTTCTCCTGGCTTTGTGTTTGACCTGCTCTGGAACAGTTGTTGCTACTGGGGGTGCGGGGAGGGGCCGTCCAGGGAGGCTGCGCTTTTGCTTCAGCTGTCTTCATTCACTGTTATTTATGACATAATTGATGGAGACAAAGTGTTACCATTTAAGTTAGCATAATACATAATACCATTCTTCCTCCATCAATAGAGGGCGCTCTCTGAGCGGTGAGCTGAATTGCTCTGCTTTTACGAGACCCAGAGGAAGCAGTGTATTTCACCTCCTCCCCACTCCAGGTCTCGAAGTAGGATCCTTGGGTTTTATGTGGTCTGAACCCCAGCCACCTCAACCATTTGAGTGACAAGGGTGCACCTTATTCCTCCTTGTTAATGAGTTCAACATTTTCTTGTGACGATTTTTTAACATCCAGGAAATTGATAACACTTTACAGTGAATATCCATAAATGCATAATAGTATCATTTATATTTTCTACACTTGCTTTGTGACATATATATGCATTCTTCTATTCATCAATAAATTCCTTATACTTTTCAAAGCATGTTAAAGTAAATTGGAAGTATAACTTTTTGGAAGTTATTTTCACCACAGGGCAAAGAGACTTATAATAATGGTAATGACAGTAAAAGAGGAAATAATTAAAACTGATGTCCAAACAAATTTGTCGCAGATTCCCCTAAGTATTGACTAGCCTTATGTCTGTGTGGTGCTGACTCATTAGTTATTCCGATCCTGGCAATAAGTCCCCAAAGTGGAAGGTAGAAAAAAATAGCTCCGTTTTACAAACTGGAAAACTGAGACTTTGGGCTAACAAGGTCAAGGTCAAGGTGACATATCCGAAAACAAGTGCCATCTTCCAGTCTTGGTTCAGTCTTCTTCCTACTAGGCCATCCTTTTGTCCAGAACCTCAAGATAAGTTGCTTTTTATGTTTGTTTGTTTGTTTGTTTTTAATAAGGAAAGGGGCAGGTAGGAATGAAGGCAGGAAGAGTAGGAAGAAGTATTTTATTTATTTTTATTTAGTTGTACATCTTGGTAGTCACCACATTGATACCTATAACCTATTCTATTGGTCTTTTTGTTATATGTGCCTCCAAGCCTTGTATTTACAGGTAACTTTAGAACAGAGAAGGTAATATATATAATATCCTGATGCCACCATGTTTGAGCAGTATATATGGCTATATACATCTGAATGTCCTATAATATTTCTTAAACTAGTCCAAACTTTCAAATTTTCTATGAAAATTTAACACAGGAAAAAAAATCATTATTTATATATTTACCTACCTGCATTTAGCCTATTTTTTAAAGTTTTGGTTTTTCTGTCATAAATATGATAATGCTTCTCATTAAAAACTTAAATGAAGCAAAAATGTTTAAAGCACTTACTTGGGAGTCCTTCCCTTTGATGAAAACTTTCTATTTGGCAGGTTGATGTGTATTCTCTCCATCTGAAATGATACTGCTTTGCAAATTGCTTTTATTTCGCTTAATAGTAAATTTATTTTGTGGTTTGTAAAGCTGTATTATCTCTCACACAATGGCGGTATCATGAGTTACTTAATCTCTTATGATGGATATTTAGTTTGTTTTTGTGCTACAATTATTACAAACAATGCCAAGCAGACAATTTTGTCCTTATAGTTGATCTCCTGTGCTCTTTTTGTAGAGAAAAGATCCCGAAAAGTGTGGTGTGGGAAGAGTGGTTTTTAAAACAAGACAACAGACCAAAATGGAGTTGCTTATGCCTTAGGTCATCAAATAGAGAGTTAATTACAGTTGAACTCTACTAGAAATAGAATTTTAAACTGGTCAATCAGGAATTGATTAACCAGCATTCCTTTGGTAATCTGTCTGATAACTCCCAGTTATTCCTTATAAAGAAAGTAACTGGCAATAACCTGTCCACTTTTTAGTACAGCTTTCTTGTTCCTGCTCTCCTCTGACTATATCCTCTCTAGTCTTGCATAGCTCTTTGGAGGTCCTTTCTATCTGCTAAGCTGTATGCTATTCAATTCATAAATCATGGAATAAAGTCAGTAAGATCATTAAAATTTATTCAGTTGATTTTTTTTTTTAATAGGGGGATAGAGTTTGAAATACCGGAGGTGCCATTCATGGAGACCAGGACAGAGGAGCTGCCTTCCAGTCAGTATGTTTCACGCAGGTTCCGGCTGAGATGCCCACTAGATATAAATAGTAATGTGTGTACATGTGCCAGAGGGGGAGTTAGGAGAGGAGATGTAGACTTGGGAACTCATAGTATCTGGATGGTATGGGAAGCTCGGGATAGGAGAGATGGAATCATTGGAGGGGACAGCATGGAGGAAAATCCCTGACACACTCAGCATTCAGAGGTTAGGCCAAAGTAGAGCCTGCAGAGGAATCCAAGGAGGAGAGGACACGAGTGAGCTGAAGCCAGGAGCCTCTAATGCCCAGGAACCCGAAAAAGTTCAAAACAGAGAAAGTAATCCAAGTGGCCAGACAAGCACTATTGATTTTAACGTGCAATCTTTCATAAAAGTTACAAAGATCAAATACACATATGAGAGATTCTTTGGGTCTTATTATTATTTGAATAAATAAAATTCAGAAGATATATACTTTTGTGTTTACGTATTACCAAAGTCAAAAAAGTGATGATATCCAATATTTAAATTTTTTTTGAGCATTTTTTTGCAGTATGGTTTACAAATTGAAATGAACTCGTATATCTGGTAATCCAGGTGTGCTGTTCCCCCATTCCTCAGATATATGGCAACACAGCCTGCCCTCTAATATTCATAAGAATAAGGGGAAATATGCACTTTTATACAGTTTTTGTTTTCATTTTTTTGAGAAGGCAGTTTGGCAATAGCTAGTGGAATCGCTCAGGGGCACGCCCTGGTGGTCTAGAGGTACACCTGGGAACAGTCCCACATCGCTCCAGCTTCCTGGGTTCAAGACCCGGGCTGAGGGCAACCACCAGTGTGAGCAACTAAATCAACATAAGAGAGCACTTTCTCCTCCTCTCTTCCTGCCTGTTTGACTACTCATCTTCATGCCTCCCTGCAGCTTTCCTTTAAAAAAATAAACAGAAATAAAATAGAATAAGTTCATGTGTATAGTTGTCAGTCCAGACTTTTCTCTTTGAGGAATCTTCCCTATTACAAAAATTAGAGACCAAATTAAGCCCCTTCCTATTTAACTCTAATAAATCTTCACTTAAATCATGGCTATATTCTTGGAAACTGTGACTTGAAGTGAAACAATGTGTTGAAGTCAAATTGAACATATGTTCATTGATACCAACAACATTAAGTTCCTATATAGAGCACACTCAGGTGACAAAAGCATCAGCAAACTACTAAGATCCAAAGCACTTCTAAGATTCAACAATCATTTGTATTCATTCATTCATTCATTCCCTTTTCAACCTGCTTATTTCAGTTCAAGGATAAAGATGCTCAAAGACTTGGTGGACACTTGGTGGACATCAGAAGAAGATGCCTTTCTATCGGCAAGGCTCATCTCACACACACACACACACACACACACACGCACTCTGACTGCAACTATTTAGGCACGTCCCAGAACCTCATGGGCACATCTAGAAAATCCACAAGATAAAGGGAGAGGATGCCAACTTCACTCTGAGAAGGGCCCTGCTGGTGATTTTTTTTTCATCAATTTTATAAAAAACTGATGTTGAAAAAGATAATATTATTGGAGGACTGCGTAGGACAATCCAAATAATTAATGCACAAGCTCTGGGATGGGAAGAAAATATTGACTCTGATGAATTAAGAGAAAAAACCAGTGTGCTGGGGCACAAAGTGCAAATCAGGAGAAGCCGAGGGGGTAAGTGAGGCTAACAGGCTGAGCCTGTCAACACAGGGATTTGCTGTTGTCTTCAGTTAAGAAGGATGTTAAGTGGATTGTTTTGGCTGTAGGGCCAAGAAAAATTGGAGATGGGAAACAGTGTTCATAGTGACTATTTAGGCGAACAACAGATTTAGCTGTGTGAGAGACAATGGGGTGATGTGGGTTCTGGTAGTGAAGCTGCAGAGAAGCGGACGGATTCAAGGAGAGAAACTTAGGAGGCAAAACTGTTCAGAATTGATCACTGTTCAGTGATAAAGGTGAAGGAGAAAAATCTGTTCAAGTCATCAGATTTGTAAAATTGGGTTTTTGATGAGGCTATTACTTAACAATAATAGAGGAAGAGTAGATTTATGGAGAAGACCATGAGTTTACTTTTGGATGTCATCTATAAAGTGACTATAAGACAGTCAAGTGGTGATATCAAGTCGATGACTGGATATGTGTATTGGTGCTCAGAGCTGGTGTGCTAGATACAAATTTGAGAGTCAACACAACAGGGAATTACTATGGTCTTACTGGTGAAAATAAGTTTATCTAGGTAGAGAAAATAGGCTGAGAATATAAAGATCTCAGACTAAACCTGAGGGTGCTCCAATATTCAATGGTAAGTAGGTGAAAATGATCCAGCAAGACAGAGGATAGAAAGTGACAGAGTTAGGAGGAAGAGGATATCATGTTTTCCAACCTAAGGGAAGAGAAAGATTTAAAAATGGGAGGGAGTCATCAGCATGGAATGCTGCTATGGTGGTGATGGGGTAGGAAAAATAATCACCAGCAAGAGAAGACTTTGAGTGAACAGAAGCCATGTTAGTGCTGATGGTGAAGTGTGGGGGAAACCTGAACATGGAAGCCTCAAGGCTTCAGTCAGAAGTTTGGCTGGAGGGGAGGAAGGGGCTAAGGGTACCCTGATGGGGACAATGGGCAAGTGAGGGTTATTTCCTAAAGATGGAGGAAGACATGAGATGGTTAAGTGCTGACGAGAGGCTTTGACAAGGAAAATGGTAAAGAGTGAAGGTTGGGCGGGGAAATACTCCTGCTCAGTAAGAGCAGAGGGACATGGGAGTGGGCTCTAGTGCTCAAGCAGAGCAACGACCTCCTCTGTTTTAACTGGAAGCAACTGGCCAAGATGCCAACAGATGCAAGCTGCTTGTATGTTGTTGTCCAAGAGACTAGGGGCCCAAAAGGCTGCATCGTTTTTGTGTTGTTGTTCTTTCTTTGTTTTTTTTTTTCTTTCTTTCTGGAAAGATCTTACCTGAGAATGATGGAGGAAAGTCAGGTGGTTGATTGAAAAATACGAAGAGCTTCTTGCAAAAGACTTGATTGCTCTCAGGGGTTGGGAGAGGGGAGGGAAGGAAGGAAGGAACAGGGTGGTGGTAAAGGGTGCTGGACCTCTACTGGTAGGTGATGTGTGAAGTTCACGAAGACTGAGGTGTGAGTTTAAGATCTTAAAAAGCAGATAGCAATAGAAATAAAAGAAATAATAAAATAAACATAATTAAAAACACGAATTTGGAAAGTGCTTGTAGACTAGAGGAAAGCAAGGTACAGTCATGATTGAGACCAAACCATGTACTTTATTTTTTGTTACAATCTTTGTCAGGTTTCAGTATCAGACTCATTGGAACACCAAAAATAAATGGAAAACTGCCTTTTTTGATGCTTGCGAATAAGAAAAAAAACACAGGAAATTTGGCATTGTTGAAGAACTGATAGCAATTGCCTGCCATCTGAGTCTCCTATTTTGTTGTCTACGGGACAAATCTTCATTTTCTTCCATGGATAACCTTTTCTTGAGTAACTTGGATTATTTGACTTTCTTTAAAAACCACACATTTCATTTCAACTCTATTGTGTGAATCTAGAGAACAATTTCTCTTCTTACACAGTATTTTGGAAATTCTACTATAGCCCTTGTTTCATATGTAATGTTACCTCTAATATTCTAGAATGTATGTTCTATTGATGCTTCTATTATGTACACATGCACAAATGTGAGTGTGCAAGGTCTCTTTTTTCCCTTACAGGGAGGCACGTTAAAGTTTTATCCTATTAGTCTCTTCAAAACATTAGTTCTTTTTATTATTGATCAATTTACTCATGTTTTAATAACCATTTTATCATCTGTATTAATTTTTCCTTTCCACTTCATTTAGTGTATTCATTGTACATTTCTCAGGTGAATGAATGCTATTTAACTTTTAATGTTAATATTTAAGATGAAGGATTTTTCTCTAAAAGAGCTTAGTCACATCAATACACATTGTTACTATTTTCATTAATCCTGACGTACATTGCATACTGAATTGTAACATCCTTTGATAAACAGATCATTCTCATGATTGTACTGAAAGCAGATTGTGCTAGGACATGAGGGTAGAGACAAAGTGACCAGGTGAGGTCATTGTCGCAGGCCAGCCCCGAATGTAGTATCATGGAGATGGGGAGACACTCAGAAGTGTCACTAATGGGATCAACGTTTAACGACAACTTTTTTTTTTAATCACTTGAAAGCAATCACCTTCTAAAACTTTTATTTACTATGTTATGAAATAAACTCTGGCTTATCTCTACCTGAAAACACAGGATGCATTTTCCTTTATTTCTCGCTCCTGGGATGCTGACTGAGTTTGCTTTGGAATGTGTCCAGAAGACACTTGCCCAGTTTCCTCACTGCTAGAAGTGGCCATTCAATCTGCTCCGACCAATAAAATGAAAATAAATCTCCTGCTGGGGGGTGTCTAGGAAAGCTTTAACTATTCTCATATAAGAGGGCAAAGTTTTACTTCTTTTTCTACCTTGAAATGAGTTGCGTCTGGAGATGTAGCAGTCACCTTGTGACCAGAAGGTGATCAGCATCGAGACGAGCATCTATACCTTAAGACTGTCCATAGTAGAGTTTGCCAAAATAACTAGATTCCTATTTTTGTAACTCATGGTTGGAATTTATATTAATTGCAGATGAACATATAAATGCATAGGCTACTTTTTTTCTTTCTAGTGAACCTCTTCTAGACTAAAAGACCTGGTTTTACCTACTGCATTTTTTCCCCCCACGATCTTCCATGTAAATACATTCCCTCAAAATGTGTGAGATATTTCTATATGACTGACACGAGTGTTAAATATACTACATTCTCACAACTTCTTTGAATGTTTTCTCTACCTCACACATTATAACCATTTTTGTCAACTATGTTCTGAGGTTCTTGTTTTGCTTTATTAATCATCTTTTCCTTGGACTTGGTCATAGTTTCCCCACTGGGTCCTCCATCCTGATCTTTTTGTTCTATAGTCCTCTGTCACCCAGGGCTTCTCAATGCTGTGGTTATTTCATTATTTTGCACATAACATAGCAAAGATGACTCAATACATGAGAAATAAGGAGGCTCTTAAGCCTGGAATGCTCTCTTCTCTCTAAAATCTTCCTGATCTCCTTTTACAGTCTTCATTTTCACATGACTGTTTCATTCTAATCCAACTGTTTTCCTGACCTAAATATATCTATTAAATATACTTTTCTCTATATTAAACTCACTCTTATCCTCTCCTTTTCCTCTTCAAATCCTACTCATTTTCCAAGATTCAGCTCAAATCCCACCTCTTCTGCTAACGCTTTCTTGTTCACCATGACCTGATCTTCTTTCAAATCCCAGTTCTTAGTACCAGTATTATTTTCATCTTTCATTACATCTGCTCACCTATCATGTGCCCCAGCTACCTTGGACTAATCAACCATTCTCCAAATAGATTTTATAAAGATAAAGGCTGCTCTTGTAGCCTGAAATGCCTTCTCTCCTCTTCCCTCCTGGAAATATTACTTACCATTTAAGACCCAGCTCAAAGCTTTCTTCTTCATGTTAAGTCTTTCTTCATATTCCTCCGTTAAGATTATCAGCTCTATCCATACAATGTTTCCATCACACAACTCATTTTTTTTTTTTCTAAGTGCTATTTGTTTACATGCAGTTTCCTTACAAAAACTTAACCACCTAAGACCCAATAGAGCAGGTTCTGTGGTCTCAGTTCATAATTCATCAAATCACAACTCTCTTCATAAGAGATAATTATACTGATCATCTCACACAAACCTCAAGTTTATAAAAGAGACAGTAAGACAGGTGGTGATGTGTACAAAGTCACAGAGTTCAGTGACATGGGAAGGCTTTCTCCAAAATAAGTGTACTAGATAACCAATGAGGAAACACACTTTCATCTAAAAGGAGCTAAGAATTTGGTGAAGATGTCAGACATATTTAATAAGTCACAGCTATATTTTTGGAAAAAAAAAAAACTTAAACATCATGTTGTACTATGCATTTTCTAAAGCTTCCATAATGTGAGAAAAGTTTAATTCTCTTTGGAGAGATAACAATTGAGGATTTTTAAATGTCAGCAAGTAAATGAATTTCCCACCAATTTATTATTTAAAAGAGATAAACCATAAAAATGAGCCACCCAAGATCAGCTGAATTAAATTATATTTGTAACATTATTTTAATTTTGCCAATTTCTCCCTAGTTGCATAAGCAAATTGGTACAAAATTAAACAGAATAAGTAAATTCATTCTATAGTCATTTTAAATTAATGGAATAATACTTCTTTGCTTGCTTGTTTTCAGAATAATAAGGAAACAATTCTCATTTATGCCTTAATATTCATGTTTCAGTTCATCAACTCTTTATTTTACAGGAGAGATCATAATGAGAAACGAGAAAACATTTGCCCAAGAATCCTTAATTATTTAGTTCTTCCAGTTGTTTATTTTTTCCAGAATGTATTGGAAAATTGTCAGTGATAAATATGATTAGAGAGCATTCCTTTCTGTAGTTAGAATTAGATAATAGACCATGTGTGTCAAAATCAATTTTTTCTTTGAATAGTTTCCTTTGAATGCATTGTCTACTTATTTGTATGATTGTGTATACCACAGGCACTCAATAGATTATTGCTGACAAAATAAAAACTATCCTTATTTTCATGTACACCATCACCACAAATTTTATACATCTCAGTTTAAGTTACATACAAATGACTGTCATTTATGGAAGGAAAAAGAAACTTTAGACATATTCAGCATTTGATGAGTTGCTAAAAAATTCCTGTTGGGCTTAAATATATATATCTATATCTATATCTATAGATATAGATATAGATATAGATATATACAGGTTTTTTTTTCACTAGCTTAACTCTGGAAGCTATGTCTCAGAAGACATCATTTCCAGCAGGGCCTGCATTTAAATGGCATAGTTTTGCTTAACATCACTTGGAAACAAGATTATTGTAAATGGTGAACACCTGATTTCTTTGATGCTCAACCACTAGTAAACACACTTTTAAAAAATATTGAGATGCAGGGGGAAGTGATTTGAAAATACTCAGGAATTAATCTCTGAGTTTTCCTGAGTATTCATTCATTAAAGCTTTAAAAAAACCGGTTGATAACTGACTGAAGTTGGTGATTTGGGGGCAAATTTACTACCTCTGAAAGCTCTTAACTGAGCTCAGACCAATTCTCACCCTCAATGAAAGCACTTGGAAATCACCCAAAGTGAATGGAAAAAGATTTTTAAGAGAAAGTCCAACAAGGTGCAACTACCCAGCTTAGAGATAGAGACTTGGCAGCAGTTTAGGTGATAAGTAAGAATAACTAGCCAGCCTCTGAACTGACAGGCCACCCACTGAAATCAGAGGAAATGATGCCACTTGGGTTTTGAGGAATCTGCTCATTCTCTCTGTTGATTGTTTTGTTCTAGTGTTGATTATCTTAACTTCAGTTTTCCATGGACTGAGCGGTCTAATATTATGGTACAGATGATCCCTACCTCATCAGTTAGACCTGGGTCATCAGATGATCTGGTTCAGTTCTGAACTTCTCGAGTTGGACACAATCCTGTCTAAGAAACCAGAATTCCTTTCTGCCTTACAAACTCAGGCACATGACTAGGACTTTGAGAGCAAAGATAAACTTAGACTCCTCTCTCCTCCTTGTATTTTTCTTATTTAACCTTTGTCTCAAGGTGTCTGCAATCATTTCTTTTTACATCTTCAGCAAAGGCTTGTGGACTTGAAGCCAATACCGGCTAGAGGGCTGATTGCTGGAATTTCTTTATTTAAGGAAAAAGCAAACTTCTTTCTCTTTCCCGGGCAATTGAATTTAAAATGCCACCGGGTACCAGAGTCAATCTCTGATAACAGAGCTGTGTTTTTGTATCTGTTCGTTTGCTTCACTCTACGTGATCTCCTCTGCAATCTGTTTTGTCCGGAGGAGCTGACAGTATCTCCTGGAACCTGGCTTCGAAAGATTGATTGGACCTTCCAACTTGGACTCTCCATCCTTGCAGAAAGGCTACTTCCCCTCCTCCTTCTTTTTTCTATTTTTTTTTTCTTCCCCCTAATGATGTTACATTTGTCCTGCGGATGATGTAGAGCACACCTCGGAGGATGAACGGCTGGGCTCCGTCGCTCCTCTCTTGGCAAGAGCGCACATCGCACAGCCTCCCGGCACATTAATATTATATATAGATACCCTTGTCACAGATTTACATTCGGCGATCTGAAATCAGGACGGGAGGGTGAAGTGTGTGTGAGAAGTGGGTGGAGGGAAGCCAGCTGATTTATTGTGGGGAATGTTAGAGAATAAAAAAGGAGGGAATCAAATTTATATGAATGTCCTGACCTATATTCTTAAAACTGCTTTTTTGCTCATTTCCAGACTTAAGAATTTTGCTGCCTGCAGTCAGAAAAGGAAAGAGAAAGCAAGGAAAAAGAAAAGAAGGAAATTAAACACAATGTTGCCTTGTTAGTTATTCTCTTGATGTGCTGGAAAATTGTCTAAGTTTTCATCTCTGTGTGAACTCGAGAGGATATGGAGATAGATGGTGTCAAACTGATGGACTGTCTGTTCTTTCTGGTGGAAGAAGACAGTCAGTGCAGACGAGTCAGACTTTCCATGGGACAGTCTGAATCGTCGATTAGAAGTTTCTTCTGTTCTGATCTGATCGGCTTTTACACAATCCAGAAAGGCTGCACAGTAGACAAAAAACATTTCATTATATGCAGGTCCTACTCTGAAGGTCAAGAGGAGAATTTACTGTGTAAGATACAGAGATATCGCTTGTAGGATCCTACAGCCCTCTGATTTGCTGGTTCCTAATACATACAGCCCAAAGTCTATGTGGACAATAACTGGAAGACGTCTTTAATCACAGCTTCGGTCATATGCAATGGCATGGACTCCAATGTTTTTGTCATTCAGATCGTGTTATTAAAACCAGTTTTTAATGCAGAGAAAGCATTCCTTTACATTTTTTTCTGAAATAGTCTAAGAAATTTTAATGGTGGTTTTTAAGGTACTTTATGTTTATCTCTTTTCCAAAGAGACTCTACAGAATCAAAATCATTCCATCTCTGGAAGGCTCACTAGAACCCAAAATGAAACTGAGAGTCATCAATAGTTTGACCGGAAAGTGGAGAATGATGAGTTCTATCTACCTATGGCTCAGAATTACATTTACATTCAGAAAAGCTTGGTGCTTGTTAGTTTGAGACCTAAGAAATTTGTATTTGTTGCAGTTTTAGTCACATTCATTAACTGAGGGTCAATTGTATGCTGACCTCTAGTGGGTGTTGACTAAATCCTAATTTTAGTAATTGGCTCTCTATCCATTCTAAGCTTTTCATAAAACCTTAGCAAATCCCTTTGCCCTTATATCTATTTCCTCTTATAAATTAAACAAAGGACAAATTGTAGGTATTCATGAGATGTGTGATAGGTGATTTTCTGTGAGTCCTTTCTAATTTTATGTATAGAGATGATTCATGAAAAATGTAGATTACCACTCGTCTTTTCCAAACTAGAATTATAATTTCCAATAACCATTGTTGTCTAAAATTCTTCCTCAGAGACTAAGAGTTTATTCCAAAGCTTGTGCTCCATTGCAATTACGCTAGTCCTAAAAGCGATGCCAGACACTTTCATCCGTTGTTGGATTTTCTGCAATAGATGTCTCTGTCCCATTACTTAGAAAGCTCTCATGCTTTCTAAACTTAACTTTATTCTTCCTTTGCAGAGGGGAATGGTGCTCCATCAGGACTCTGTGATGTTGGTTGAGTGGGCATACCTGGGACGGGTAGGACAGAGAATCGAGCTGGCACCAATTATTTAAGGAATCCATTATAACAGGGAAGGCCAAGGATTTAAGTAATCAATTGCATTCTTCTTGGTTTGCCATTGGCCTCTACAGTCCTAAAAATCTGGGGATTCTAGTTCCGCCCTTAGACCTAGGCAAGATGGTACTGGGTCTGCATATTTGATGGCAAGCATTTCACAAACACACAACATGATTTTACTTTTTCAAAGATTTTTGGAAGATCTGCATCACATTGGGAAAATGGGCCCTCCAGGTGAAGTGCCTTCTAGAGGAACTTGTTCTGGAGGCCCCAGACCAGAGAGCAGAGCTGAGAGGATGTAAGTATGTGGGAGAGAACCGGAGATCCAGCTATCGTCCTTGCTCACCAAAGACAGAGACTGATTTTGCCTAAACTTGGTGGCGCCAATCTCCAAGGTGGGAAGCTAGGAAGACTTGGTTAAACACTGTATTCACTCCCTCGCTTGTAATCAGGAGTTTCATTTTGAAGGTGCTTAGAGCTGCTTGAGGACCTGGACAGGAAGGTGTGGGGAGGGGAACTGTTCCTCCTCATTCCTGGAGGAGCTTGGCTGGGTCACTTTTCATCTGGCTTTGGGCTGGTCCCTGCTCAGGGCCTTTGGTCTAAACCTTGGCTCAGCATGGTAGCTTCAGCGGGACATCCCCTAGAGGGGCTCAGGTCTCCAAAGCAGGAGCTCACAGGGAGAGAAAAGGAGCAAGCCTTGGGCTATAGCTTTTTAATTTAGTTTATTATTTTTTTAAGAGAGAAAAAGAGAGGAGGAAGAAGCATGGGAGGGAGGGAGGAAGGAAAAAAGGGAGGGAGGGAGGGAAGAAGCATTTCTACATAGTTGTCCATTTTTGGTTTATCACCTGGGCTTCAGGTCCTAGGGCTGTATGTGTTTGCACACTAGCATTGCAGCTTCCTGAGCCACCCGGGAATGTCCTATAGCTCTTAAAGCTAAGATACATGGCATGTGGGCCTCCATCCCTTTGGGGTTCCACATATTTTAGGGATGGTCCTGGATACTTTTTCTGTCTAATCCATGTGTTGTTTTTTCTTGTCTTCGGTGACAACTTTACCATCTGACTCCGGCCTTTCTTTTGAGCTCAACTCCCATTTGCATCCTTTCTCTGTTCCTTTTACTTGACCTTTGTTTTTCTGACCCAAGCTTCCTTTGCTTAATATTTTAATGTTGCTTAGACTCTCTTCCTTGTCTTGGCCTGGGAATCACAACTAGTTGCCTACTCTAACAGGCTAAACTGGAGGCTCAACCATCCCTTTATTGCAATGATTTTCACAGAAATACTCTTTTTTTTTTTTTTTAAGAGAGAAGAAAGCACTTTCATTTTTACTAGTTGTTTGCTTGATTGTTCCCCCCTGAGATCTGAACCTGGATCCTTGGGATGCGTGTGGACTGAACTTGGCCAGTGGCTACAGGAAATCCAACCACTACTCCACCAGGGCATGCCTGGAAAGACTCTTGGAATGAAAGGGACAGCAGGCTGTATAAGGTGAGGACTGAGTGAAGAAAGAAAAAAGGTATCACTGGTAGGTAGGGTGGTTTATTTTGCTTCAGTGACATGCTTTTGTTGTTGAGGTTGGTTTATAGCAGTTCCTGAGCTCAGGCTGCCCTGACACCCACTAGAAACTGAGTGTTAAATGGTGATGGAACAATAGGGGCATTGCTCAGTTTACAGGAAATTGCCCTAATTTGGTGGATATGCAGTGGGTG